>OW052002.1:11962500-12562500 GCA_932526365.1 Lobophora halterata | reverse complement strand
GTACATTCAGACAAATACAAAGTAAAACTAAATCGATTAACAGACGTAGACCTCGTTGATGGGATCTGTGCTGAACTCGATGCAAACAGCTCGGGGAGAGGTCGTAACTGGGAAACTTAAAAAAAACAGGGGCGTAAAAAGTTGACTCGATCGGATTCGAGATTAAAAACTATCGGGTAACGAAGGCGGTTTAATTAAAACTCGTGAGCTGAAACAACATCCCCCCCCCCCCGACCCACAGGCTCTTCACCCCCTCACCCCTCCAGTTCTCTGGCTAAACAAACTGCTCGGTCTTCCACTTGATGTGATTATCGCCGCGGGACAACGAACGGTTTGTGGCTTCAAAAGCTTTGGAAAGTATTTTAGTTACTCGATCTATGGTAAGTAAACGTTATCAAAATGGAGTACCTAGCTACAACAAGGAAATTCGAAGACCAATATTTGGAAAACGTTTGACTATAAACTGCTTTTACCCGCGGCTTCACACGCGTAGATATACTTATAGCCAGCCAATGAAATAAATCGATTGTTTTATTTTTATTTATTTGAAATAGGCAAGCATTTGACCACAACCTCACCTGTTGGTAAGTGACGGTGTGGTCGAGAATGTAGCACGCTTGCCTAGTAAGAACTTATTCACTCTTGATTGTAGACTCCGAGATTATAGTGTCGGAAAAACAGACGCCGCAGCGGATTTTCAGCTGAATCAAAAATTCATCCTCGCGATCTTTAGCGTTTATAATGTAAGCCAGTAAGCATGTAACGTAAATTGCAGTCTTGCTATTACACAACCGTTCACATTTTTAAGAAATAAAAGTTGCAAACTTCGGTAACACATCCCGGTTCGATAAAATGGAAAATAGCTAGAAGTGCTTTACACATCGACGGCAAATAAACTCGACGTGTTTACCGTCACCCGACACACGGCTTGCGGGTGGGGGGGTGCAGCAAATGCAGCGCATTCGCTAAACTGGCTCAAGTCGGAGCTGAAGCTAAGTTAAGCTTAGCTGCCAGAGCAAGACCATGTTCTTGTAAATAAATATACTGAACTAGGTCTGGTATACAAATACAGAGTTGTAGAAATGTGTGAAGTAAGCAGAGAATTCAAAGTCTTTTTCGGTTATGTTTAGTAATTTGACAGCCTTTCAATTTAATAAAATTAATCCATTAACAATATAGTTACACTTTATTATGCAGAGTCTGAAGAAAGTAGGTATTTATAATTCAAACACAAACACATAACAAGCTTAAAGTTTAAAGAAACTGAAAACCCGACTGCGAAATATTTATACATTCACTGCTAATTTATTATTCCAAATCAAATTTAAAAAAAACATTGAATTTAGTAGGTACTCAAAACATTGTTTACAAAAAGTAACGTGAAGGTAGCACAGCGAGATAGGCTATGGAGGAACTCTACTACTACTAACTATGCTCGAGGTTTCCAAAATTCAAAATGAACTCATCTAACAGAACGGAGAACTAAAGTGGTCGACATAGCTCAGACGAGACGATCAAGAAGCTAAAGTAGCGTTTGGCCGGCCACATCTACCAAAGAACCGACAGCCGTTGGGGTCAACGCGTTCTAGAGGGAAGATCGCGTCTCATCTACGCAAGCGCAGTGTAGGACGATCTCTGTATCATGTACCCGGAGAGGTGGGCAACACTAGCCACTCTCTGGATACCTGAAGACGGGCGGCGGCGTAGGGGTCGGCCGAGAGAGCGTTGGCGGGACGATCTGGACAGATTCCAGAGGGAATGGTGGGAGGCCGCAAAAGACCGCGACAAGTGGAAGTATTTGGGGGAGACCTTTGCCCAACAATGGGACACCACAGGTTAAACAAAAAACAATGGGTTCTTACCTGGAATAAACTTTTTTTCTATATAACTACTTAAGCTCGTGAAGTTCTTGCTTCTGCCCGAAGTAATTATTCTAAAACTACATTAAAGATACTAGTGCATGAATACCTACTACTTGAAATTTGTTTATGAAGTTCAGTTTGTAAAATAAACTAGACGCAACTAAAACGCTCTTCTGATCGTATTACCCCTGAAATTTACATACATACATACATACAAGATACGCGCGAAAAACATTACCCTTACTTGGCTGTCGGGTAAAAAGAAAATACAAAGCGTTTTAAAGTACATACAGCGCCATCTAGCGGTAAGTAGTGGAAGTGCAGATTTTAATATTAATTATAATTCTTATTTTTAATTTTAATTTATAATTCCAGATAAAATGCATAATACAAGGTTCAACACACACGTGGCTGAATGTTACGCTACCTTTACTTACCGCTTTATAGTTTTTGATTAGGTAGCGTAAAACTTATTGAAATGAATCCCTTAATTGCCAATTAATTATACCCAAACATAATATGACTTATATATATCTTTGTTATCTCCTTTTAATTTCCTTCATTTTGATACCCTACTCGATAGGTTCGGTAAACAATTTTTTTCCAACGACCAACTATTTAGCGCCAAAGATCCGCCATTTTGTTTTTTTTCTAACAAGCCATCTAAGAACACTCGGGTTATTGAGACGAATCTAACGATATGTTAATTGTCAATATCCATCCAGCCGTTCGGGAGATATGAGGTAACCCAGAAATTTACATTCATACATACATACATACATACAGACATACATACAAGATACGCGCGAAAAACATAACCCATCCTTGGCAGTCGGGTAAAAAGGTGCTGCCACACTGCTGTTAAAAAATGTTTACAAACATTTTCTAACACTAAAACATTTACTTACAAATGTAAGGGATTTTTACATTCTGTTAGGAATTGTTAAATTCTTGTAGACCTTAAAAGTAAAACAATTTCAACAGATATTTACATACTCGTAGCTGTACGTTCGTGTAGATACTTACTGAAAGTCAATTTGTTTATAAACTTCGTTTAACCCTGGGACATCAACCTCGTCGTCTTGTGTTGTGAGTCAGTGGCCAGTTCTGGTGACAGAGTTATGAATCCAAGCTATTATATTGTTATAGCCAGGTCCGAAAAATTAACGAGTCTTCGTTGGCACGGAAGCGCTCAGTTATAAATTCTACTTATGGTCACCCATCCTATAAAACGAAAGTTTAGCTAAACCCTAGGTAAAAGTGAGATTTGTGGGAACCTAGATTCCTGCGATGGAGTCAGTGTGATTGTGAGCTTACAGCTACCCACATGTTATGTTTCTCAGAGGACTTCAGCTGGCTCTTATGACCTGCAATAAAAATATATCGTCATTTTCTCAGCTTTTACGTTTTAGCTTCATCCTTTTATTGCGTTTGTATTAATATCTTTTGAAATATTCAGGAAATTGGTAAGTAGGTACTGTTAATATTCGTCTGAAACATACCATTGAAACTTAGCCTGACTATTCCACCGAAAACATAACCTATAATTTGTTGAGAGCTCTTCTTTATAAAATCTTATCTTCGGAGAAAGCGTTATCAGCTAATGGATGTCCGAATTTTAATTTTCCAGCTGTCTTATTTCGCGCGTAAATCGTAATTATCGAGTTACTTTACAAATTGGACTAGAATCGTGTTGACGTGTTCTAAAATCACAAGCTCCGTGATTAATAGAGCAGTTTGGCAGAGGATTTTTATGACTTCGTCGATAAATTATGTCATTTTTCATTTAGTGCGCGAGAATACCAGATAAATCAAACTTAGTGCCAAGTTTTTCTAGATAAAACTGTGACATTGTATGGTTTATTGTCATGTTATGTGATAAATCGTTTTATAAAACGTTTTTTTAATTAAATGAGGAACTCCAAATTTATAGTTAAGGCTGGTTGATGAAACTCAACGAACAAATTGGCCAGGGATTTTAATGTTATGGGTTTAATCAGTATTTTTTTTAAACCAAAAAGTAACAATAATAATCGATAGCAACAGACACAAAATGTCAAAATAAAGGTAAATATGAACTTGTTTTTTTTACATTACTACAAAACAACGTTAGCATAATAAAATTAATGCATAAAAATAATATGACAATTAATAATAATTAGAAATGTTAACTTTAGACTAACAACTTTATTATGAAGCAAGGTTTATACTAGTCTAGAACTGATAAAACCTTATTAACGGGTTATCTCGAGTTTTAAACTCGCTTAATAATAAAGCTCTAATTGTTTACAAATAACCGATAAATTCTACAGACATTTTAGTACAATTTCCAAATGTATAAGACCATCCGACACAAAAAAATATAAAAATACAAATCGAACATGTTTGCATACATTAAACAAATAGAGAGAGCGAGCTACATAGGGCTGAAGCGAAGCAGGAGCCAGGAAACTTGCGTTGTAAATAACTGGCTGCGATCTTGCATTGTACCGCTCTGAACCGTTCGACTCTATCGGTTTCCATTCAAACTGATTTGAACTCTATAACTTGGCCGATAAATTCCATTTCTGCTGTAAACGCTCGGGTTTAATAGACACATTTGTTACTGAATGTGCAGCGTCGTGTTCGGTAAACTATGGTTAGGGAATCTGCGGAATTTTCTATTGAATAACAGACAAACGGACATTCCGATTGTAGTATAACTATATTGTTAGAGCCTTGACTGATAAAATAACTTAACTTCTAAAACACAGAGCGTTTTCTTGTAAGAGCCACTTTCCCATCAAAATTATTACGTTGGTACCTCACCGAACGTTTATCTGTCAAGACCAGATTGGCCAGTCTAATAAGGGAAAAAAAGGGATCACAAGCTTTAATATCGTGCTCTACATTTTTTTAATATAGCATTGAGGCTATAGGAAACAAGATAATCGCGAAAACCGATTAACGTAACCTTTGACCTTGAATAACTTACGACGCAGAAACGTGATTTTACGTGATATTTGACTGGCAAGTATCTAACTACGTATCTACAAGTGCAAGGTTTTTTTTTTACAATGCGATAGTGAGTAAATAAATACAATCACTACATAAATCTGTTATTTTGTGACATTCACCTTATCAAAAAAAACAGCACCAATTACCAAAAACAAAGTTAGGTAAGGAGGCAGGTACTCACTAAGTTCACGATAAAGAATCTAAGATAATTGACGTTGATCGAATCTCATTCCACTCTTATTACCTTTGATCGTGAACTCTCTTCAGTTTGATCAGGGTCGGACGGAATGTAGAAGTTATGTGACTTAGGTAATAGATGGGATGAAACAAATTCTTGTGGTTTAATTTTTCAAGAGGATCATGGCATGAAGTAAATCAACGTCAAGTTTCTAAAAATTATAGTTCTTCCTTTCAGAAACTGAAAATAGACATCTTTTTCCATTTCTCAGTCACGCGCGACAGCCTTATTACGCTTCTACGAACGATGGAACAGTACTACAGAAAGGACAGTTCATCAGAGAGGATTTTAAAGAAAACTCGAATGGAAGTAAAATTACCGAGCGTGATGGAACGGGGAACATGAAGCTTATTTGAATCTAAATTGTTCCAATTACATTTTCGAATAAAGTTTGAAATTCTAATCTACCACTGGGCTTAGGGCCTTCAAATTAGAAGCGTGAGAAAGCGCCACACTGGCGCGACTGTGGCGCTTCTACTAGTTATCATACAATATTGAGACGCGCCACTACAATATTTACGACACGGATGGTCGAGTCGCAAGTGTGTTAGACTGCCACGACCTGTGTCGCGGGTTCGATTCTCGCTCCGGACAAATACTTGTGTGATGAACGGTGTTTGTCTTGAGTCTGGGTGTTTTCTATGTATTCTATGTAAGTATGTATTTACAAAAAAAAATTATTTAAGTATTCTATCAGTTATCTGGTTCCCATAATACAAGCTTACTTAGTTTGGGGCTAGATGGCGTTGTGTGGAAAGTCCAAACATTATTATTATTATTTAGACGCGCCACTGTGACTTCATAGTGGCGTATCTAAATATTGTAAGAAAACTAGTAGGAGCGCCACAGTCGCGCCATAGTGGCGCTTCCTCACGCCTCTAATTTAAAGGCGCCCTTAGAGTCCTAAAAGAAGGGAGTTGGTGACGATTCGGACACAAAATATTCGGACACAGTGTCCGAATCGACACTTTTTTAAATCAATATTTTTCCACTGACGATTCGGACACCATCAAAATATCAAAGCGGTTTAGTACAGTCAGATCAAAAGTGGTTAGATCTATATAAAGTGAAATAAATATTATTGTTGCCAAACCACTGAGTCTTTTTTAAAATAATGTCTACTTAATATAACTTTTCTTTTAAAAAGCAAAATCACATTGTTCCACTTGATAGTTTACGGGTAGATTCTTGGTACTCGCAGTCAATATTTAGGCCCCCTCCCTCTTTCAGCTACTTTGGCCCTTGTCTCGATTCTTCTAGTCTAGACAATACAATTATTTCGTCATTTAGTTAGGCTTCAGTAAACAGCTTAATGGTAAGGTCACAAATACTGGAATTTACTTTGTACCTTGCTCATAAACAAGACACGCTAGTAGGTAGAGTAGGTGTCGGTACAAGTAAAGACTTTGGAAAATTATGTAATGCTAATTTAAAGAAAATGCTTCAAAAAAAATGTATGGAATGAACCATTCCATAAGTACCTTCTTGGCTAAAAATCAGGTCTTCTTCTTATCGTGTCACTAGTTATTTCGAACCAGTGTGGTGAAAGGATTTCAAGTGCGTCTCGAAGAGGCTCCTTTCGTGCATTGACACAATGTTTTCGAACTATGGTTCTATGACATGCCGGTTTCCACACGATGTTTTCCTTCTCCGTTAAGCACGTGTTTTAATGCACACATAGATTTTTTGAACAGAAAAATCAATTGGTGTGCGACTGGGTTCGAACTCATGCTCTTCGGATCGAAAGTCAAGGCGACTCCCACTCGGTCAACACCGGTTTTTTTTTATTACCCATTCATGGATGATTAACAGCACTGATTAAAGTTATATTTACGTTATTTGTTTACTTTATATTATTACTTTTATAAATTTAATTGGCCTTCAGATTCTTTAAGTAGGTACCTAAAAAAAAGTGAAGCATGACGGATCTATCTTACATTATAGAGTTACAGATAGTTAGAGTAAGGCCATCGCGGAATCACTGTGACCTCGCTATACAGGCTTATAGTCCTAGTTTCGGGTGTTCAGGCCTGCACATCGAAGGCCAATGAGTTATGGCATCGGAGTGGCGATTGATACCTGACCCAGTTGCGGAGGGCTTGAGCTGGTTTTAATTACGCGGACTCCTCCGGCCGCCTCTTGACCCGCCTCCGCGCTAGGGCTGCCCGACGCCCGAGGTCCGACGCCTATGCTGTGCTCACCACCACCATGGTTACTAGGGCTCTCTTACAACCCTACATGAGCATTGTTGAGGATCTGGTGGCCGAGTGAGTGAGGCCCTTGCCTTGTGATCTGATGGTCGCGGGTTCGAATCCCGGTGGCAGTCATGCGTAACACGTGTCACTAGTTCCTTCGAACCAGTGTGGTGAAAGGATTTCAAGTGCGCCTCGAAGAGGCTCCGTTCGTGCATTCGACACATGTTTTCGAACTTTTTAGGTTCTACGACATGCCGGTTTCTTCACGATGTTTTCCTTCACTGTTGCGAGAACGTGGGATGCATACATAGTTTTTTAATGACCGAAATAACCCATTTACGCATGACTGTCACCTGGATTCGAACCCGCGACCATCAGATTGCAAGACAAGGGCCTCATCCACTCGGCCACCGCGTCCACATGTTTACTTGTGCTCTTTTAAAACCCTACAAGTCAATTTATGGACAAACAGAGCATTGTGAGGCAAAACACAACTGAAAAATAGGCAGATTGTGGTTTGCTAGAGGAATTGATGTTCAAAAGAATCTCATAGATTGATATTTTTAGCACACGATAACATTGACGTTCTTTTGCTGGAACAACTACTGGCTGGTTGCTTCGGGTTAGGAACGATATTGTACAAAAGAGGTGATTGCGAAGGTACAAAATGACCAAAACAAAAACACCAAAATGTCGGTGATGAAAACGTTAAAGTTACTCTGTGGTTAATAAATTAATACCTTAGTTATTTTTACATCAAAATTCATAAAGGTAAACCGACCACAATGTGTCTTTTTACAGTCCTTCAATAGCCCACAATGCCAGTTTTATCTGTATTCAAAGGCTAGTTCAAACTGAATAAAACTCATTTCGGAAGCGCTGCGAAACAACACTGATTCAAACGTAACATTGCGGTGAAATAACAAAAACAAAATAAAGTTACCGCCAACCCTGCCGCCAACCCTGCCGCCAACCCTGCCGCCAACCCTGCCGCCAGCCCGGCAAACGAGTCGGAAAGTTGCAACCTAGCACTTTGATACAAATATAAACTGAAATCATTACCGACACAGAATGGGAACTTACCGCCACTGCGCAAGGGCCGCATGCTAGTACTGAGTAGGGCAGGGCTATAGGTACATTATATGATGAAATTATTAAGATTTTTAAGCCTTCTGTTTGTACTTCTATTGACATTTTCAACGTACTTAAAAAAAAATTTTTTTTGTTACCTCAGAACTTTGTTGTTTGTGAACCGATTTTACAAAATCTTTTTTTCGTGTGTGATTTTATACTTCAAATTGGTCCCATACAAATTTCATCAAAATCGATTCAGTAGTTTAGTTTTTATATCCAAATAACTGAAAAAAT
Organism: Lobophora halterata; assembly: GCA_932526365.1. Lineage (NCBI taxonomy): Eukaryota > Metazoa > Arthropoda > Insecta > Lepidoptera > Geometridae > Lobophora > Lobophora halterata. The sequence goes on along the minus strand of OW052002.1, from coordinate 12,553,840 downwards.
AAGACGTCGAAGTAAACGAAATTGCGTATTTTGCTTCCCTGTGACTTTTCAGCGGTGTTTACGGTCACTAAATAGTCCAATTGAAGTCGATTGTCTATGTTTTTTTAAAACCTTGATCTTCAAAAACTGAGTCACATTGTAGCCACAAATCGTAGGTTTTTTTTTAAATAAAAAGGTTTCCAAGAAGCGTAACTAAGTAAAGAATAAAGCAACTACCTTGCGGAGAAATTTCATTGAATCGGGACTCTATCTTCTGATTGAAATAGAATTCGGCGACGAAAGGAGGGTTTGTGAACCATTCGAATATTTTACTATTCCGCCTACCTCAAGATATTTTATCTTCCAATATCATTTGAGATTTTCAATAAACAAGCGAGGAGCAAACCGCAATCTCCATACCTTCTTTACGCCCTCTCATCCCACCAGGGAACCGAACCGAATGAAACGCGAAGTGATTTATATGAATCACAGAATACAATAGACAAAGGAAATACATCATCTGTGGGGCAAGAGGCGGTACAAAGTGAGTTTAGCTCACTAGGCCCAGCGCTAGATCAGCCAGTAACTACTGCTAGTTTATTGCCGTATCTCTATTTTATTTTGTGATTGCAGAACTCATGCTTATAACAATTTAATTTTTTTATTATGGCTTATCTTTTAACAGTTTTCAACCGACTTCGAAAAGGAGGAGGTGATCAATTCGGTTGAAGGTTTTTTTTATGTTTGTTACTTCAGAACTTTGTTGTTTATGAACCGATTTTATAGCCAATTATTTTTATTAAAATCGATTTAGTAGTTTAGTTTTTATATCCAAATAACTGAAAAAATATGTCGACGAAGTAAACGAAATTGCATATTTTGCTTCCCTGTGACTTTTCAGAGGAGTTTACGGTGACTAAAACAGTCCATTGAAATCGGTTGTCTATGTTATTGCAAAACCTTGATTATTTCTACACAGACAGCGTACCATGAAAGAGCGAGGGTTGTGATGACTCATGGCTAACCGAAATAACCTGATAAAAAATCTTGGTTTATCTTAAGCAAGGACAATGGTCTGTGTGAGCAATTAAGGTAATGTTCCGCGGCTTACGCGGGATTTATCACTCTGTGACAAAGCGGGCCGGAGGTCAGGTGCTCGGGAAATTGCTTCGTGGGGAAAAACACGGAGATTGGTGTTTTCACGCTTTTACAGAGAGTCATTATTACCGGGATTTTTTTAATGATGACGCGACTTTTCCTTTACTTGTCGGGGATGATAATGTGCAGAGTCGGTCCAAGTTTTATGGTTTTCAATTTATTTTCCGAGCATACTAATGATGTCATATTTTTTCAAATAAATAAATCAGGACTGGAAACAAAGAACACGAAACAATTTGCTGCGAGTACTTCAATAATGAACCATCTTTTATAGATGTAACCGATGATACAAATACTGATTTATATTTTATTTAGTCACCGAAAATGTTTTTCAGCTGAACAGCATTTGTAACTTATACGAAAAAAATGTGTACGTTTCGTTAAATAAATGAAGTTATCATTACAATCCTCTGGGTAACTTTGCTTTGATCTGAAAACTACTCAGCAATATATTATGCAAGTGGTTCATCCTAGATCTACACGTAGCATCAAATTGGCAGTAATTTATAACGAGCAAGAGCTTACAAATGTGTCTAATACACAAGACGATAACTCTCGACGACAGTAGATAGGTTATACCTTCCAGCGGTGTAGTGTAGAGTATAGTTTGCATAGACAATACAGAGGCGACAGTTGATTTATGCGCGATGCACCGACGATTATTGCCGACGTTACACTGACACAGAATAATAACACGGAAGGAATAACAGAAGGAAGATATTTTGCTTTTGTTTGAGCATTAATAATTTTGTGAAGTCATGAAATAAAGATTGGTAAAATCAGCTAGAAGTGAACAAAGGTTGAGGGATCAAGCATTAACAAAAAAAACTTGTGCTTATCCCTTCTGATGTTATATGTATTGTAAACCCAGAATTAATCAGAAACATCGATAACGCATCATCAACGCCTATATGTGCATAATGTAGACTAGTTAGCTAGTCTGCCCACAACTTTATTTGCACTGCGATTTAATAAAATCTCTTTCTTAGTAGCGCCTGCACTTCTTAACAAACACCCTCCAAGTCTCTACGTTCAGCGCTCAGGCCTGTACGTTGTCTGTCATTCAGTCAGTCAGTCAGGTCCAAGCCATTTTGTATATATTGATTGATTACAAACAAAACATAAGGTCTATCCAAAAAAAAAATGTTTGACATACATAGTACTGCATTTGTTGCGCTGTGCGCGAGGTCAACTCTACTATGGTAGATGAAAATTCGGCAGCGCCTCGTCAGGGCATGTATCGATGACGCGGCGTCCGATGTCATCGCTGATTGATTCATTTCTCGACAAATCACGGCACTGCCACCACGAGAGCCTACATAACATTAACACCTAGCCACAGATTAGATAAACCGAACTTTGAAAAAGCTCTTGTTATAGTTATCTCTATACAAGCAAAAGGTTTGCCAAATGACACTAAATACACAATACTTTTACAAATTGACCAAATGCTTGATGCTACGTAATTTTTCAGATTGGTCCCATAGTTAGTTTAGTTTTTAAATCATATATTATTTAAGTAACCGAAAATGCTTATTTTGCTATAATATGACATTTCAGTGGTGCTTACGGTCGCTAGAATCCCAATAAAAGTCATTTGTATTATTTTTTGTTAAAAAGGTTTTGTTATATTACGACGACACCGTGGCTTAGTTGGTAGTGACCCTGCTTACGAAGCTTGGTGTTCAGGGTTCGATCCCCAGCCGGGGCAAATATTTGTGACGAACATAAATGTTTGTTCTCGGGTCTTGGGTGTTGTGATGTGTTGTATATGTCCATGCCAACTGCGACACAGGGAACCCTACTGCAGGGGTGTAAATGTGTGAACGTTTATTTATTTATTTTATTTTTTTATATTAGAATTCTACTACAAAATAAAAAAAACTGGCCTTAGATAGAAGTAAAAACAAGTAAAATGATCGCCATAAGGAAAAAGAAATGAAACGAGTAACCATTGTAGAAATATCGCATCGTTTTCGTTATCCGAATATTGGATCTATCTATAGGGACACTCGATAAATAACGGTAACTTACACGCTGCGGGCACTTTTTTATTTCGTTGTACATTTGGGGTAACTTATCTATTATAATACGTTTTATATTCCTGAGTAAACCCACACCTTATCGATACATAACCTATACTTTAACTTAAGAGAACAGCTGGTTCAATACACACCGCATTTATTTTATGATTGAATATAAATTACTGTACTAATGAGTGTTTGCCTCCATAATTATCTCCGTAGATAGGAAAGAACATTGCTTACTAAGCAGATAAACTTCTACATTCATACTTTGGTAACAAATTATCCAGACTAACTGATTTATTATCACTGCAACCTCTAAACATGAAACATGGAATAATAAACTTTTAATTAAGTATTTTTTACTTTGTTTGCGTGAAGAATTACCAATATTCCTTTCTTAGTACGCGCTTTCAAATCTCGCTTGATGAACATACGCTCGACATTGTTTATACGTTTAGGGGTTTGGCTTGTGCGGTGTCTGTCAGTCAGTCAGAACGAAGCCTTTAATATACACTGATGATGAGGTACCAGCACGGATGGAATAAGTTTTGAAAATGTGGACCCTAAGGGGTTGAAACATGGGGTCAAAATGGTATATGAGACTCTTCAAACAAATAAAAGAAGCAATGAACAATCGAGCATAGATTGGAGCAGCTGTCTCCGCCTCGCCACAGTTAAACAACGTGAAACTATGGTCGTTATTCAATTTGGCGGCAGTAAACACTTCCTCGCCATCGCTCCTCAAGAGCGGCAATATTTCCGGCGCGGGCCTGCGTAAATCACGGCTATCGACCCGGGCCCATTCACTGAATATGAAACAAAACGCAAACATAAACCCATTCAATTAAGTAACCCAAAAATGAAAAGAGCCACGTTGACGGACGATAAAGACCGCTGTGCCTTATCGCGTCCATCGGCGGTATGCCATCTCGCTTTGTGTCATTGCCAGCGTTTATTGGTGTAAACGAATGAGATAGCGGGATGCCGGCCACGTCTGCGGGTAATGAGAGGAGCCAGCTCCGCATTCAATCTCCACTCGGCCCTTTCCTATCAGCTTGATGGCGGCGTCTTCGGCGCTCTGATTTAAAAACGTGCGCTGCGCCCGAATGCCTTTTCATGTAAGTAATCCTTATTTTCAGTCCCGTAAACTGGCGTTTCAATGTTTTATTTTTAATTAACTCATGATAATTTTATCAAACAAATAAAAATTAAAGCGCAAAATCTGGATCCGCTATTTAAAACGACCCTTTGTTGTTTATGAAAGCTATTTGAATTCTGAATTAATTTGGACTCTAAAATTTTTGGAATGTAGTGGGGTTGGACGGTAGAATTCTGTAGGTAAAATGAAATGAGCCATTTGGCCCGTATCTTCCATTAGGAGCGACAGTACAATGAGCGTTAAACGCGGTCTCAATTCCATCGCATGTGGGACCGGCTCGATTCGGGGTAGTGAGCTTGTTAGCTAAAGTGCCTATAATTTCCACAGTGGAACTGTTTCAGATAGCATTATGTAATTACCTCACCCTATTTGTGCGAAAGAATGTCGCGGGAACTCGCACTGACAGGGATTGCAGGACTTCGAGATTGTTCACATTGTTTTGCATAGCACCCGGAAATATCTCGGTAAGTATAATTTTGTTGTAGGTCGAGGGACGATATTCATAGTCATGGAATATATTTGTATTATATTAGTAATTCTTTGATTCAAATAAATTAAGTTGTTTGAAGACAAGCTTTAAGCAGTGTCTGAGAGCGTTGTCTACTTATTTCAAACGACTAAAAAAAGTAGGAAGTTTTCAATTCGGTTGAACGTTTTTTTTTAATTTTTTTGCCTCATAACTTTGTTGTTTATAAACCGATTTGAAAAATATTTTTTTTGTTTGAGAGAATATACTTCCAGGTTGGTTGGTTGGTTCAAAATAACTGAAACAAATATGTCGGCGAAGTAAACGAAATTGCGTATTTTGCTTCACTGTGACTTTTCAGTGGTGTTTACGGTCACAAAAACAGTCCAATTGAAGTCTATAAGTCTATGTTTTTGTTAAACCTTAACTCTTACTCCGCTTATTTTATATTTTATAATATTTATATAAAACCCAACAATACATATATCAAATTCAAAATAAACGATAAAATATTTTACTCTCTAGTAAAACTTTCACGTCAAGTTACATTTGCCAAGTCATCAGTGAAGATATAATAATCTGATGTTCCCGGGAAAAACAGAACCCTTTCGTGCGATTACAGCCAGCCCGAGTGAACCTGGAGGTAGACAACAGTGATTCAGGGCTTTCAGGTCCGGGGGTCATCAATCATGCAGCTTCAGCGCAATCATTACCATCTCTGAATACACAGTAATTTCACCCGCAGAACCCTCCCCGCTGTAATTGCAAAGTTTCGTGAATAGGCCAAGATAAAGATGAACCGACGATCAACTTTATGAGGAAATGAGATGTACGAGTCTCAGATTACTCAATGGAGATTCGGTTCCAATTTTAACTTTTTAGGACATTTTGTACAGCTGATATCTTGATCCTCATTAGAATAAAAGTCATTTAAATGTAACTTATATTTGAGACGAACAAAAAAGGCTCTATTGAGAGACTTTTGAGTCAGAACGCGATGTAATAAATTTTCCAATTGCAAATCTAGGTAGATATCTTGCAATTTGAATAATATAGAGAACATTGCCATCTATTAATGCTGACTGTTTGAATATCCAATAATGAGTTAAAAATAAATAGAAGTAGTACTTAACTACTTATTTAGGGAATAAAAAAAGAGAATGTGGAAAATGGTACCATAGCTCCTTATCAGGAGTGTCGGAGTAGTTTGTAATCTTTGTTAGTCATTCTTCTTTTATCCTATAGTATTGGTTATATTTTGTTTCATTTTAAGCAGTATTTTAGGTAACAGAAATGAAGTTTGGAGTACTGTAGGAGTAGTTTGGCATCCGATTTCCCAAATCTAGTTTAAAACAATAAAAAAATTACGAAGGCTTACGATATTTTGAAAACTCAGTACCATAGCTCTTCAGATCATAGAGGTACTAAAGAATAAGTAATATTATGTACAGACAGCGTCATAGTTAAGTATCCTCCTTGCACAAGACACCCAGCTTCAAATCCCTTCAAAACGCCTTGTCCGCAACGTAGGAAAAAGTTAAGGCTTCTAAAAACATTACCTAAGTATATTTTTAAAACCATGTCAGTCTAATCATAATTTTATGCTATTTTTTTGAAGGGATTTGAAGCTGGGTGTCTTGTGCAAGGAGGATACTTATCTATGACGCTGTCTGTACCATAGAGGTACTTTATCTCCAAGGCGATCACGCAGAAGATCTTCTGGTAGAGATCAAAGTAATCATTCAATTCCATGGATTCTGATCGGACTGATCCGTCCCGTCGATCGGCGACGTCTCCCACCCGGACCGGTCCGGACCGGGTCGGACCGGGCCGGTCACGATAGCGGCAGATTTATTACAGAAGGAGGCTCGACTCGGAGAGCTCACATTGAATTGAAGGATGTCCGAACGAGATAAGGACGAGAGATAACATCATAGTTATGTGGAAGAAGGTCTGAGATGGATAGATTCATTTATTTGTTTGTCTGATTTATTACCGAAAAAGTCTCTATAATTTCAGCGAAACATTGATGGGTTTCTTAAGATACAAATATTTTTTTTAATTTAAGGCTTATGCTTTTAAATATGCCAATCCAATAAGTTTGTTCAGTAGATCTTTCTTTTTATTGGATCTATGGACCATAAGTTTGAATTAAATACCAAATAATATTTCTTTATCAGCTGCAAAGATGGCGTCCGGCTCGAGTGCCAACTAAGCGAAATTGAATTACAACATTGGCGGGAAAATAATAGGATAATGTTGCCGAGATAAAAGCTCTTACCAACTTTCACATATAAATTCCACTTTCACAAATAAATTGTAACTTCACGGACGCGAGCGTGGGATGATTATGCTGAAATGTATTTAATATATGTACTACATATTATATAGGGAGGAGCAAGTTTGTCAATGGTATTATAAGTATAGATACAATATGGTAACTAGCAGCGGCGCGCGGTTTGCCCGCGCTCGTGGTGTCAAGGTAAAAACTAGCATATTTGTCCTTTTGCCAAAATTTAAGCTTAATCAGCTCAGTCACTACTACAGCGTATCTTTCAACCGACTTCAAAAAAGAGGAGGTTATCATTTCGGTTGTTTTTTTTTTTATGAAAAATATGTCGTCGAAGTAAACGAAAATGCGTATTTTGCTTCCCTGTGACTTTTCAGTGGTGTTAATGGTCACTTAAACAGTCCAATTGAAGTCGGTTGTCTATGTTTTTGTAAAAACTTGTTTTAATAATATTTTGGGACATTTAACGCAACGCTATATAGCCCCAAACTAAGCAGAGCTTGTACTAAGGTATTCCATCTTCTTTACAAATATTCACACAATAAAAACTTGTTATAATAAAGTATTCATACAACTTATAACGTAGTTAATTATTGTATGTCGTTGGTAAGAGCTAGCGAGTTGGTAGCCGCCTGTATCCTATCCACTGAGACGTCTCTATCGGTGCTGGCGAGCGTAGCGAGGCAAAGGCGGTTTCCGGGCTATTGATGTGGTGCCTTTGAATCTGAATCAATAGCTTCATCACAATCTTGTGTATATTATCTATCAGTGGACCGTGAGCGTGTGGATGTAGATGTTGACCCTAGTAGCGCAGTTGGATCACCAATGGATGGTAATGAATAGAGCATTTGTTTGAGGTTTGTTGATAGAGGTCATGATTGAATTTATTTAGCTGACTCCCAGTGGAAGCCATCGAACACGAGCCGATATTAAAAAAGTTTGTTTTATGAATTCGACATGGCTTGGGAAAAAAAAATCATTATTTTGTTTGCGTTTACAAATTACTTTGACGTTACCTACGCTAAATACAAGTTCATACCTTATTTTTTTATGCAGGTTATCTGTAGGTAGGTAATAAGTACTACTCATTACCTACCTCAATGCCTCACTTTTTTGGTCCTGAAGTAAAATCACTCGTTGAATGATTTGGTCTCAAATTTGTGACAAACTATTCAGCTCAGCTGAAAATCCATTGTCTGAAATATTAAGATAATTGATTGATTCAGGCGTTACTTTGCGGAAATCCATAAATATCAACAAATTATATAAATATATTTAGTAATAAATCCGCTTAATTTTTTTTTTCCGCTTTGTTTAGAAATTAAGCGGATTTATTACTAAATATATTTATATAATTTGTCTGAAATATTGTTAAGAGGTGCCTTGTCTTGAATATCTCGATGAAACGAAAACACCCTGGAAACAAAACCCTTCAAAAAATAGCACAACCTTTACTCCTCAAAAATAAAATAAGAAAATGCGAGTAAAAAGGTTTTGATACTAAGCAGGTGAAGTTTGAGAAAGTATCGAGAAGTGTTGTACATGCGCCGAGCTTCGTCGGCGGGGTTATCTGTAGAGGGTACCGACTACCGACCGACCTATAGGTATATACGTGGTTTCTTCATTATCGATCAGCACTTCTTGTATGACTTCACTGTTTCCCCCCTTAAAATACTTATGGTGTGTCATGGACTCTACAATATTAATTATGTCGTACTCCAGTAAGACCTTCTTGACCTTGACGACACGGATGGTTGAGTGGTAAGTGTATTGGTGGTCTGTCATGCCGTTGTTGCGGGTTCGATTCCCGCTTCAGGAGAAACATTTGTGTGATGATTAAGGTGGTGTTTGTCCTAAGTCTGGGTGTTTTGTATGTATGTATTTACAAATAAAAGTATTTAAGTATTCTATCAGTCATCTGGTTCCTATAGTACAAGCTCTGCTTAGTTTGGGGCTAGAAAGCGTTGTGTGAAATGTCCAAAATATTTATTTATTATTGACCTCCCCAATCAAGGCAATGACTTTTTTGTTTGTACATAAACCAAAATAAACCTACAAATTACAAACATAACAAAATAACAAGAAAAATTGGTTTCGATTAGAATTTCAGTCAGTTTAGTTTCAGAGCCTACTCCAAGAAAAAGGTGTGTTAAGTGGCCACGATGGTTCATAAATAAGAGGAGGTCCAAGTTATAACACTTGAGGAGCTGAATGTGAGAGTGTGCCAGCGCCGTGTAGGGCGGCCGATAACTCAACCGAGAGTGCAACCCGTATCGATTGCCGAGGCAGGGTGCTGCGCCTCTGCTAGCGGGGAGCGTTTAATGATCAATAATATTTTTTTAAGTTCTGCAACTTCATACATCGTTCGTTCAGAATTCATCATGGCCTATGTATACTGGGTTAGTTTTTGTTTATGCGAAAGCCGAGACCCTTTTTTTTTCTAATCACGAAAAAATAATTTCTATAACTCACCGATTGCTTTGTTGTCCTACCTTTTTTAAGGAGAACCTAACTGCGCTAAATTATTCAAATAAAACTAACGGTATGTATACGGTTAATTTTTTTTATTTGGTTATAGATTCTGAGCAAACTAATTTCAGGTTTCATAAAACTCAATAAATATTTATATATAGTTTTTTTCGCGTAATGTGTACATAATGTCATCGCTGGTCTTTTGAATACACATCTTTGAAAATAGGACATTATTACGTTTTTTTATTTAACTAATAAACTTTTCTTAGTACGCGCCTATACTTTTTGACGAACATAACCTCAAAATTTCAATCTCTATCTGCAGTAGTTTGACCTGTATGTTATCTGTCAGTCAGTCAGTCATTCAGGTCCGAACCTTTTATAAATATTCATATAAACAGCATAAATGAATATTTAATAGTAGTTGCAGGCCACTAAATGATGATTGTTTTATTATTGTTCCGCAGCAAGTTACCTTGGTTTGTATGTGCCAATGGCTTAGCCGGATTAGCTCGCTCGCACTCCCACCACCTCCGACCTGGACCGCTTCCAAGTTCCACCGCTGGAGACTCATTGACCAACCCAATGATGTTTCTCTTAACATGCTTCTGTGGCGATTCTCCCGATATTTATCGAGCGAACGTTGCCGTGTCTTACACAGCTTGTGAACGAAGCAAGCACTTTGATCGATTCCGCCATTTTGTAGAGTTTGTGGAAAATTATTTATCATTTTTTTATATAATGTCAAAAGATGATTGCTAATAAAGAAGCATTCGATATTTCAAGGATTTTTGCTTTTATACCACTAAAGAGCTGACGCTTTGCCCGAGGTGCGGTCAAAGAATTAGCATCGCTATTGAACTAAGTAACGTCGCCTTTTGGGTAATTTGACCGTGGACATAGACCTAAATTCTTGCTTATATTGATATCATTGCAAATATAATCTATATTCTGAATGTATAATATTTGTTTATTTAGGAACCTTTGTATTTTTGTTTATTTAGATACCTATGCACCCTTTATCCAAAGAGGTGCTTTAAGAGGTACTCAAATCGTAAATATTGCGTGCGTCATTAATATCAGAGCTCGCTAAAGGTCACGTCTCACATCCTCCTGACGTGTGAGAATCCCCATTAGCTACAATGACCTCGCGAGACGGCAAACAGCAGCCCCAGTTCGATAACTTGATACAACTTGAGCAGTCAGGGCGGAGCGTCACTTATTCCTGTTACCCCCGTGTCGGGCCCGATAAAATGTCGGATGCTCCATTTCAAAAAGTCGTGTCAGATAAATGTGACCACCTTCATATAAAATGTTCAGCTACTAGGACACCGGACAAGTGGGAACGGGGCCTTAAGGACTCGTGCTGCCAAAATGGCGGAGGATTCCTAGTCGTTATCATAAACAACAAAGTGTATTTCTCTTTGCGATGGGAATTAGGTGACATCTTCTTTTTGTTACGGCATCAAAAATCAATTTTTATTTATATAAGTTTGCCTTTGCTGTCTTTTTCACGGTAGCTTTTTGTTCACTTTGTTCCTCTCGGAAGCTTACCTCCTGCAGGATACCTATGAGTTCAATCAATCATCTTCGAGCCTCTTCATGCTTGTTGATCCCTTATCCAAACCCTTTTATACTCTCAAACCTTCAGCTATTTTAGCGTTACATAAATATTGAGAGAGCAGTTAAATTTGGAGTAATAAAACGGGTTTACTGTAATTGTAAAACGGGCCGGTTCACAATAATTAAAATTGAGATTACTTTGTAAAACGGTTGCTGTAAACTATTTTATTTGTATACCTGGTTTTCCCATTCCAGAAGTAGGGAAGTGATAGATTAACACAAAACGCGTAAAACAATTGCTTTTTCAAATTTATGGCAAAGGGCATTCAAGATTCAAAATTCAAGATTCAAGATTTTTATTCATACTATACATAGTATGTTGTTAAAAATAGAATTAGTGCCTTATGTTCTACCATTTATGGTGTGCGAGTTACAGTGAATGAATATAATACTATTAAATGATATTAAAATGTCAAAGTAAGTAAATAGTCATAAGTTTTAAGTAGAAAAAACAAAGTAAATACAACAAAAAAATACACAATACTAATCGAAAATAGGTAAAGTCGCAATCAAAAATGGTTTCATCAATATTATTTGGGTTTGGTTAATGTTTTAAAGGAACGTTCATTTCGGGCTTTTATTTACGGGAAAAACTACTCAATTATTCACGTTCACCCACATTAGTGCCATTCATAATGTCAATAAATAAACAAGGAAAGCGTATTTATTACAAAAACAGAAAAACTTTGCTTTCGCAATCTGAAGCTTTGCACTTTGACAACAAGGTCGGTACTCGTGCGTCGGGATTATTTTCATTGTAAATGTACGGAATGCTTATTCATCTCGAGACAAACACTCCAGTGAAGTGACAAAACATCGCGAATGTTCGTAATTCGATCTTTCGCATCACAAATACCGTAAATATTTCAGGGGTTTTCGAGAACATAAAAACTTGTCTCTCGCAGACGTTCTCAGCGTGGGATGGGACAAGAGGCTGTGGACTCTTGCTATATGGAGCACATTACTTTGACTGAGCTGGTTGTCTGTATTTGTTTTTTTTTTTTACTTAGAATAGACAACTTAGAATTACATTTGACCACATCTTCACCTGATGGTAAGTGACGGTGTGGTCGAAGATGTAGCACGCTTGCCTAGTAAGAACTTATTCTCTTGATTTGAAAACTCCGAGATTATAGTGTGTCGGAAAATCAGACACCGGCAGCGAGTTCCACTCCCTGCTGGTGCGCACCATAAATGTAATTTGACTATGTCAGCGATCTAACCGAATTATTCAAAAGACATCAAATTAAAACTTTGTTTCCGTTAAAAACTACAAGATCCAAGATGGAAGATCAGTTTCCTAGGTCTACTCAGGTAATCCTTAACCCTATCCTAGCTTGTTGGTCCAAATTTTAAATACAACTACAATTGTTTTATATTTGACTATCTTTTTAGGTGCCTATTTTGTGAGTTGAATGAGACTGAGCCGTCACGCTCGGCTATCTAACGCTCGTTCGGATAAGGTTGGCTCGAGTCACCTTAATGACGTCTTAACTTCTGTCATGTGCACACGCCGTTCTTTTTATTTCTGTTCTTATCGTATCTGCAAGCTATGAACACTCATACTTATATACCACATCATCCAATTCGCGGGACTGGGAAACTCGGACCCAAATTGATTTGTAGACCTCTGAATAACCCACAGGCGCACACAGGGGCACACAGGCGCACACAGGAACACACAGGAGCGGGTGTGGGTCAGTTGTTACGCGCAACCACACAAGCGGATGAACGTAAACGTGAACGTAACGAAACCGCGGCATTAGTGGTCCGCACAAAGGACGCTTTGATCTCGCCGACAGATGACTCCGGCTTACTTTGACCATGAGTATTATGAAATGTTGGAATTGTTGCGAAGTTGTTGAGTTATTATTTAGCAGACTGTTCACTGTGAGCGGAATAGTGATGGATAAAACAGAGATATGAAGAGTTTTTTATAAACATTTTAAATCATTATATTATTATTATGATGATTTCGAAAGTTTGTGGGGATGGATGGATGTTTTGTTTCTCAATCTTGCCCACAAACTACTGAACCGATCCCGCTGAAATTCAGTACAGGCTGAAATTAGTCTAAGTTTTAGAAGAGGACATACTCACTCGTATATGTTCTTCATTTAATAAATAAGTAAGTATAAACGGCCAATAACACAATTTGTTATATTATTTAAGTCACTTTAGTGTGAAAGGCGGGTATTTAATTTTTCATGGCAAACTTTAGTTGTTTACCTTTGACAACATTTTTTGCATAACTTTCTCCAATAAAAAAATAACAGTAGAATTTCAAAGATCATAAATAACAATGAACATGGAGTCTCTGAGGCACTCTGTCCCACCGTTCCATCACAGCCTAATTTATTTGATATTAAATTACGCTATGAGGAAACGACTTTATTCTCAGCTCGTTCATTAACACTCAGTTAATTAATTTGGGGATTCCAATGAATATTTAGGTCCAATCAGAGGACAGCCTTTTGAACTGCGACCTCGATCAGTTCATATCAATATTCACGATTCTGCACTGGGTTGCTTTGATCTTGACGATCTTGAGTCGTCCGAAGAATAAGTAACTATAAAATATAAAAAAAAATTGTTATCCACGGCTTCGTTCGCGTGGTATTGGGATTAAATATAATAATAATAAAAGCTTTTTATTTCTTACACGTATTACATAGTTTATCTTATTTTCACTTAATCTATTTTACTTTTCTTCTATCTAAATTTTACTGTTTATTTTTTCTGCGAACCACATTTAGTGGCAAAAGCCTTTTCCATGTCTTGCCATTTATTTCTCTCTCTAGTTACTCTTCTCCACGTAACGCCAGCTATTTGGAAAATAGGCAATTAGAATTAAATACTGTATCATATTTATCGATTAGGTGTAAACTACGTTTGTGAAATACTTTATATAAATATCAAAAGCAGCGTATTATTTTTTTATCATAGGGTTTAAATCGTTTCAGGCGAAACGGATTTAATGAAAACATCTGAAGCGTATGTTATTTGACTTTTGAACTCTACAAACTCTCGTCGGTATAGTTTACTTCAATAGAATTTAAACTAATAGGATGTGAACCCTAAAAGGAAGTCTTGAAAATAAGGTAATTTCCAGCAAGATCTCGGGAGGTCCCGTGAAAGATGTTGTTTGTCACAGACCGGAGATAACCCTTCGCGGCGTTCAGGTCCAGGCTCACAAAGAAGATACAATTACTATGATAACGAGGGACCTATCTCACAGTATTACCAAACCACTTTTAGTTTGGGCTTATACTTTTACTTTATTTATTGTAACTAAGTACTTTTTTGCTGGAGAATAAGTTCGCGTTTGACCTTTTTTTATCAACAAAGATAATGATAATTTTGTTTTTATCCTTTATCATTATCTTATATTTGAGTGGAAAAAAACATATTCTGATGGAAAAATAACATTCGTACCCTAAGATAATGTAACGCCGCTACTCGCTACGCCGCGCCGCCCCGTGCCGCGCCGTAGCCCTTCGTAGCGCTGCGACGGCGTAACTACGATAAAATTATTAATATTCTAGGGCTGCCTCCCGCGAGATAAATTAAGACAAATTGAATTGTCAGGGGTGTACACAAATAGATACGACAAAACAGGGCTATAATTGAAATTCAAGACGACGCTGTAAGTTGGGGAATTCATTTTCTAGTGGTAATAAAGTCACGAAGTTGGGTGAAAAGGGCCCAATTTGGCCTAGTTTAGTCTAGCCTGGTCTAATTGATGCCAATTAGCTCGAGGTCAATCGTGAGAATTTATTGAAATAACTTCATCACCAGGCTATCAAATTTTTATATTTTTTTAAAGTAACTTGAAACACAAAACACCGGCATGTAAATGGATATTTATTCGTTCAAAGTTTAAGGTTAATCCCGAAAACACAAATTACAAGGTAAAAAGCCAACAAATAATTGGATCCAATTTTGGACGTAATCAGCCAATAAACATAACCTTATATTCACGAACAAAGTAGATTTTGTTTCGGACAAAGAACAAAGCAACGAGTGCGAATTCAGAACATATTATGTAGACTCAATTTGGTTTAAGAATAGTATATATTTCATAGCTTATATAAGAAAAAAATGTAACTGTGAGTCTAATGTTAAATAAATAAAATAAATAAAATAAATAAAATAAATAAAATAAATATTCGAACAAAACGTTTTATAAATCGTTTTTAATTATTAAAGTGCAAACATCTTTACGCGCACTGAGCAAAATATTTCGTGGGGGATGAATTGGACTGGGCTACTGGGCTCCCAACGCTCGGAAATAACACTACTATCGGGTAAAGTCCGCTAGTATAATATTACTAAGTGAAGATTATAATGTGTTTACTGACTTCTCTTTTACCTGAACGACATCTAACAATGGTAGGTAGCGTAACATTGTACCTAATACCTACTACAAAATAAAGTGCCTGTATTGTTGATGCTAGACCGTAAACAAAATGTGTTATTGAAAAAGCATCCTTTCTACTGTCATGTCATTGTACTCACTGAACTGTGAACATCGTGGATTAAATAGTTGTATTTCGTATTATTAAATTCACCTTTGAAGAAGTTTTCACTTCTGTCGTGTGGTCTTAAGCACACAACTTTTTGGTGTTTTTTATAAAGTATGACAGTATTTTCATAGTACAAGTTTGCCTTCCTTATTAAAAGGAGTACGTCTATTTCGTAGGTAAGTCGTTATGTTAATAACTATAATGTCTAACTGGCCTTCCTAGTTGCTATTTATTTTTTTACGAATCCTATTTGTTAATCTGCGAATAACGTAGTGGACTACTTTATTACTTATTTCTTTACTAAGCTATATTATTCCGATGTCCGATGGTCGCGGGTTCAAATCCCGGTGGCAGTCATGCGTTAATCGATTTTTTTCGGTCGAAAAAATCAATGTATGCATCCCACGTTCTCGCAACGGTGAAAGAAAACATCGTAAAGGAAACCGGCATGTCAAAGGACAGATTTTATTTTTCTAAGGCATGTGACATACACCAATCCGCATTGGGTCCGCGTGGTGGATTAAGACCCATTCGATCTCCTGCCGAGAGTAAGCGTGAGTCCCACCAGTGGGAATATTATAGGCTGATTATGAAGCCATATTTATAAGATCTATATTTTATAAAGTAACTGTTTGTTATTCCAAAATAAATAAAATAAAAAAATATATAATTTATCAAACAGCTTATTATTTTCCTGGTTTTACTGGTTAAATAAGGTTTAATTCTGTGCAGCCGTGCCGGTCAGCTGGCAGTTAATTTCCCAAAAAAGTTAAAGCTCGCGTATTGGTTACGAGCTCTGTTGAGAAGATATTAAATTAGGCACAGAGATTCAATAAAACACTCACTACTCAAAGAAGAACACCTGACTGTTTACCACCATGGCAAGCGATCAATAATTATTATGCTAAATATGCTAATTTGCTATTTTTAAGATTTTTTGTACAAAAAATCTATGTGTGCATTAAAACACATGCTTAATGGTGAAGGAAAACAACGTGAAGATACCGGCATGTCATAGAACCTAAAAAGTTCGAAATCATGTTTCAAGTGCACGAAAAGAGCCTCTTCGAGGCGCACTAGAAATCCTTTCACCACACTGGTTCGAAGGAACTAGTGACACGAGAAAAAGTTCAAACGATTTAAACCAGTAACGAGATGATGACGTAATGGCTAAGTAGACGAAATCCCATCCATTGATTTGGCGAGCTAGCTAGCTCATTATCTTCGTCAGCTATCTCCTCGGCTGGCTAGCCACAGACTATTGACATAAGAAAGATCAACAAAAGTACCTTTTTTATCATCACTTAGAGTAAAGTTTTTATGAAAGCTTTCAGTAACATTGTATTCAGCACGTCGGTTTGGACAAATAATACGTTCGCTCAACGTCGCCGGAGACAAATGGTTGTTTTTCGCATCGACATCCTCCACTAGGATCTGACACATTTATCAGCGGCCGCATCTGCTGCTCCGGGGGCCGACAGCCAGATAATGCCGCTACAATCTGCTTCTTACCGAACATGATCACGTACTCAAACAACAAATAAAATACATTTTAATGACTAAAAAAATATTATTAATACCTTTTGTAATATGGGAAACTAGAGTTTTTCAGGATTACCGCGCCAAGTTTCAAGCGAATGGTTACCGGTAGTATGCAATGCAGACTAAAAACTTATTGATATTCCTTGCCTTCAAAGATAGGAAAGATAGGGCTAGGGAAGGTAAACATTTAAACATAGCGCAATTATATTTTTATTACCAGACTCGTGAAATAGAAGAAATAAATAATGTTTAGCGAAGAAGAATAGAGGTTTGCTGGAAGAAAACTCTTATTAGGGTTAAGCTCGCCTTTGTACATGTCTTTTCTTTTATCATTTATATTCTATGTGTTTGTGTGTACAATAAAGAATTACAGAATTACAGCTAGTGTAAGAAATATACGTCTGTTTGTCTGAGTCTTTCTGACGCCTGGAAATTCGTCTTAAAAATAATAAGTGTTCATAAATCAGGTTAAAGTTGTTATTGTAAAAAGTTACAATAAATAGTAGTGAAAACACTGCATTGAAATGTTCGAGCTTCGAGCACCCCAAAAATGGGGAGCCATGGAATAAACAAACCGGACCCCAAAATCCTTAATTAGAAAACTTGAAAATTATCTGTATTGTGGCAGGGCGCGAAGAAACGGAGCCATGAATATTCATTTGGAGAATTACCATAAACAAATACAGGCCTACGTAAACGATTATAAGAAGAGAAGTGAGATTATTATGCAGACCTTCGCGGAGGGTTCACTCCTGGAGCCGGGCTTGCAGATCGGAGCCGTGCTTTTGCATAACATTATTTATGTAAACTCCTATCCTCGACGAATCGACGCTGTGCGTTGAGTTCAGTTGAGGCCAGCACATATGTAGAACATTCTACTCTCATTCATCTTTTACTATTATACAACCTTTTCAATCAAAAATTTAAGGGTTAAATATTGTTGTTATCTTTAAAGTAAAGTAAAGTAAAGTATTTATTTATTGCGTGAAATTCATGTAGGTACATGAGGATGAAAAAGTTTATAGAGTTTCAATGTATTCTACCATCGCGGGCATGCAATATTTGATTTAAAGTATAAACACGTCTTATGCATAGTTAGTTCATATATGAAACTAAATAGTAATAAAAAATAATTTTCATGAAAGTTTTCGTTATAAATCAAGTCTATCCATGAGCAAAACAGTGAAACATACGACTCTGATTAACATAAGTGCAGCAGTCGAAAGCCCAATGATTGTACTTGGAGACGCCAATGACCTTCGATTTACCAGAGGTTGATCTCCATTGGGGGGCGGTAAGCGAAAATAGGCGGGTTTGACCACGTAACGTATACAGCAGACAAATCTACTGGTCCAGGCTTCTAGAAGGCTGGAGCGGTGATTTTAAAAGTAAAAATACTATGAAAAATCCGCGAGTTGGACTGTATTTTGAAGGAATGACGAGAAGACCCTGATGTGGCAGTAGAAATACAGTTGTAGGTTATTATGACAAGGCACAGGAAACGGCAGGAAATAAGGAACAACGCGTTACCTTTAGATCGGCTCTGCTCTCGTGAAGGCATCCATTCGTGAGCTGGGCTCACGATGTCCAGGGTTTGCAGTGATTGTGATCCGATCTTCAAAGTGTCCATGCGCGCGCGCTTATCAATAAATAACACTGACAAAAACTCCACCACAACACAGAAAATCACTCCCGTCGTAGTATTTGGCCAAAGTCTTGAATTATCGACCGAAATTGATAATTATCCAAAATTTGCATGTATTCGCGAAGGCGGCTCAAACGGAACTCGTGAGGTTCAGAAAGATGGCGAATTTCGTTCCATCTCTCAGTTGCGGGTCTTCCATCCTTTTCTTCTATAGGGCGCGTTGCGGGTAGGAAAAGGATAGGAGAAAAAATATGCTTGGGTTAAGGAAATGAATTAAATTCTACTGCCACAGATAGACATCTAATTATTTGAGAGTCGTCACAGACAATAGAAGCGCGGTTTATTTGAATAATAAAATAGCTTATGATTATGGCGGTAACAGTACTAGTTACGGATATAGTGTCCTTCGAATTCAAAATTCGAATGCTTGATGGCAGAATATATGGCGCTGGTATAGGTACCTTTTCTAGACGGAATCTGCCAGGGACGCCTCAGAACGGTTAATACGTTTGTTTGTCTTAAAAACTCACTCGGTACATCAAATCAATTGAGCTAAAATTGTAAGGTAAATGTAAATCAGGGCTTAAAAGAGGAAAGGCTTTTTATCCCTTTATGTAAAATCAAATGTACGTATGTATTTAAAGTATTCACTCGCAGTATAGATGAATATCTTCCTATACAACACCAAGATGGACAGCACCAAACCAAAATGGATGCGGTATATAGGACCGAAAATTTTCAGACACCCTGTCAATAAAAATGAAATATCTCTATTTTCAAATAATGTTACTTTTTAGAATGTAGTTTTATTGACAATTAAAAAGCTTAGTAGTTTTAACAAATAATAGTTATTTAGCCCCGTTTCTTCTCTTTTTCGAAAATTAGCCAAATTATCGGACCAAAATGTACAAGAAGTTAGCCAATGTGGCTCCCTTTTCTTGGTTGCATTTTCAATGTACTACATTGTGTTTCTTTACTTTAATACTTATGTGACTCACAGTTATTCGAGATCGGTCGCCCCTCGGACTATTTTGTTGAAACCTATCATAACAATTTCGAGTTAGGTAATTGAAGACTTAGTTATTCTTGAGTATTTGTAATTAATTCAGTGGAATGATTGGACGAGATAATTACTGGCTACAAAGTTTGATAGACCTGGCCCATTTTGAAATAACCGTTCCTCGGAGAATAATAATGCCTGTAAAAATGGATACTTACACATGTATGTATATTTTTAGCTAAAAATGTTGTAATTGCTGTATTCTTCTCAACCTCAACATGTGATTAAAATGGCTTAGTGAATAAGCGCCCTTAATGATTTTTCAATATTTCATGGAATAGTACATTACAGGCCCACACCAGTCTGTACCTACCATTATGTATCGACCTAATGTGTAACGTCACTATCAGACGATCGTCAAAATATTGAAAAAATGGAGATGAGTCTGATTGATAATGCTTTTGCTATGCCTCGCCTCATCCATGACTTGTCTGTTCTGAATCAATTGCGTCCCTACCTCCCCTAAATGTATCAAACAGTCGTGTCCCCGCCTTCCCCGCGCTGTGCACAAAGAGCCCCGAGGACAATCACAATAATATCGTCGTTGTCTCCAATTCACGTAATGATAGTCGTCATGCGCTTCCTGCGAGTGGCTAATTGCTCGTGGAGGCTGCGTGAGCGGCGTCCGCTCGCTCGCATCCACTCAGGATGCCGGGGGGAAGGGGGATTTATGATGGACGTACAGACACACAGTCGCTTTTAAAAATAGAGTCGAAACTAATCTTAATTATTTTCAAATGACTGTCCGAAAGTCTGAAGTATTTGCTTAGTACTTACTTATTACTCTAGGATTATGAATATTAGTAGGATCAAATAAAATTATGCCTTTTACATTAAGAGTACAATAATGTCCAAAGGTCCTAAGTAATTACTTTTCTCGCTTGACAGATCTTAACGGTCTAAAATCTGGACCGTTAATAACTGCCAGTGAGTAAAGTATTCTTCATAAGCAAAATTAAATGACTTTATTATTTACTACTTTATCCAATAGCTAGTTAGTGGTAAACAATAAAGTCATATCTATCTATGGAGACGCCACTGACCTTCGATTTACCAGAGGTTGATCTCCATTGGGTATTTGGTAAACGCAAATGTAACCACGTAAGGTATATAGCAGACGAATCTACTGGTCCAGGCTTCTAGAAGGCTGGAGCGATGATTTTAAAAGTAATAAACTATGAAAAATCTGCGGGTTGTACTGTATTTTGAGGTAATGAAGAGAAGACCCTGATGTCGCAGTAGAAGTTGTAGGTTATTATGACAAGGCACAGGAAACAGCAGGAAATAAGGAACAACGCCTTACCTTTAGATCGGCTCTGTTCCTGTGAAGGCATCCATTCGTGAGCTGAGCTCACGATGTCCAGGGTTTTCAGTGATGGTGATCCGATCTTCAAAGTGTCCATGCGCGCGCGCTTATCAATCAAATAACACTGACAAAACTCCACCACAACACAGAAAATCACTCCCGTCGTAATATTTGGCTAAAGTCTTCAATTATCGACCGAAATGAATAATTATCCAAAATTTGTATGTATTCGCGAAGGCGGTTCAAGCGGCACTCAAAAGGTTCAGAAAGATGGCGAATTTCGTTCCATCTCTCAGTAGCGGATCTTCCATCCTTTTCTTCTATAGGGGGCGTTGTGGGTAGGAAAAGGATAGGAAAAAAGTCCCAAGCACACTTTTTCTCCTATCCTTTTCCTACCCACAAAAAGGAAATATTAAATTCTACTGCCACAGATAGACATCTAATTATTTGAGAGTCGTCATAGACAATAGAATCGCTATTTATTTGAATAATAAAATAGCTTATGATTATGGCGGTAACAATCTATTCATGAAGAACACTTTAAGGATATACACTAAATCCACAATCCACAAACTAAAAACGACCACCCCACGATCTTAGAATGAGTTCTTTGAATGTTATGTGCATAAAGGGTCTCCTCATGTAAGTGGAGTAGTTCCGAGACCCTTCGAGGACTCGCTGGGAGACGGGATCTAACTAAATCCTATAAATATACATGGCGGATTGGAACCCGCCTACCCGGTCACTACAATTGGAAATATACATGGAAGGTACATTTTGATTATAGGCCTGCATTTAGTTATTCGGAATTGGTAACAGACCTTCAATAAATACTAAATACTAAAAATCGATACTAAATACTAATGCCGACTTGCACCAAACTTTCAAAGTCCCTAAGCAATTACTTTACTCGCTTGACAGTTCTTAATGGTCAGAATCTGGACTGTTAACAACTACCAAGCGAGTAAAGTAATTGCTTAGGGACTTATGCCTACTTGGTGCAAGTAGGCATAAGCCTTTCTTCTCATATGGGCCAGTAGCTTGTCAGAGGGTTTATTCGTTGGAAACTATCCGTATTGTGAAATAGTTATTTCATTTGTCAACATTTTTTTCGTATCCGACTCAACACGCCATACTCTAGCAATCAGCAAGAATTATTATTATAAGATAATTATTAAAAAAGCCCAGTGCCGTATTTATATCTAATTTAACACACATTATTTGAATTGAATTACTTATTTGTCACTTTGTTCAAATTACTAAAACGTATAAATAAGAGATATGAGTAAGAAATATGTGAGTAAAACAGTTTGCAGCATCGTTTTAATATTAACGCGAGAAATACGACCGGAGGTCCTCACTCCGGGGCTCGTAATTCTCGCGTACGGCTCTGGGATTCAGCTGCATTGAGCTTTCTAGAAATAAGTTAGCATTTACTAAACTTTAACATGAACTGCAGGTACAGAAAGTACAAAACTACCCACAGTTAAGACCAAAATCAGCTGTTTCTGGGTGTGGTGGGTATGTCATTTTAAGTAGTTTTTTAGAGAATTCAATAAAGACTTTGTAACTAGAGTTTTAGAGACTAAATACTTTAGTTTAATGGGTTGTGTCAATGACACGAAAAGAAGATCAGCTCTTCTAAGTACCTGATCAAATATTTGCCAGCTACAGTATCGTTATTTCGCTAGCAGTTTCAACTATTCAGATGCCATCCGCCACATTAAAACCTATAAATAAATGAAATTCAACATGTCTAAAAAGAGGATATTAGTATGGTATGACTGACCGTTCTGTTTCCCAGGTTGCGCACGCGGCAGCTCAGGTAGGCGGACTTGCCAACCAGGGCCGTCACGTTCCTCGGGGTGGCTGCATCGAAGGATGGGGCCAGGCGGGAACCGGGGGCGGCCGGGAGCGAGTTCACTGACCCCGCGCCGCCTGCCACGTCGCACACACCTGGAGAAGAACACTTGGTCAAGCACTGGAGGAAGGGAAACAGTCATAGAAGACACCGAGTTGTTTTGTTGCTGGGTTTCTAATAATAATAATTGGAAAAAAGGTTATCTGTAAAGTTGGTTTACGGACGATAGTTTAACGTGACTACCAGCGTAACGGGACAATGAGTGTTACCGGAAAATGACGTCAACGTTTTAGTGCATGTAGCCGGCGTTCATCAATTTATTAGACGTAGTCACGTCAATAAGCCGTTTATTTCCTAAAGAATAATTTACAAAGAAAAAAAAAACTTAATAATATTTGTATGTATCTAGTATCTTCAGTAGGTACATTATTTTCTCTGATTTTTAATTGGATGCCCATCTATGTAAGGCCTCTAAGTGATGATTTATCAAAGTGCTCTACCTATTTTGATGTATCTTTTTCTGTATATTAGGCTTTTCAATGTGTACCTACTCGTAAATTGAATTGTAAGAGCTTATTTACACAACTATTTGACACCCGCAGCTTTGTTTGCGTTGCGAATCAACACATTTTTTACTTAGTACGTGCCTGCACTTTTTGACGAACATATCCTCCGAATTTCAAGTCTTTACATCCAGTGGTTTGGCTTATGCGTTGTCTGTTAGTCAATCAGGTAAGCTTTTCATATAAGTTCTATAAGTAGCTGTCGTTCGCAACGTCAACTCACTTTGAGCTCTTGAAGAACACATCCTCCAAATTTCAAGTCTCTATGTTCAGTGGTTAAGGATTACATACTGATGGGAGACTTTAATGCTTAGATAGGACAACCAAAAAAGAAGAGTATTTAGTGATGATGCCGACTTGGAGGAACTAAAATTGTGCTGAAAATAAAATATAAAAATTATAATGTTAATTTAGCTTAAGCTTAATAAAACATACAAGTCTTTTTTTTATGTTCAGTGGTTTGGCCTGTGCGTTGTCTGTCAGTCAGTCAAGTCCAAGCCTTTAATATAATAATATATTGATGATCGATCAGAAGTTAAACTTCACTATTTGGTAACTAGGTAGGTAGGTAGTACTCAAGCACTCCCCAGGCTACATTTCTCTTACAAACTTGACTCTTAAATAATCCACCAGCGAACATAAAAAACTTAGGGGTTCCAGGTAAGCTGGCAGTTGAAGCAAAGCCCGGCGGGCCTCTGTCTCCTGTCGCCTGGCGACCGGCCAGCTTCTAACGAGGAGCTATTGAATTCACTTCGCAAACGGCTCGGTAAACAAATCCGATGGACGACCGACGGCATCTGCCATTCTCAGCTCTCTGAGCCGTGATTTGACTCTTGCTTTGATTATGTACTACTCGGGCGAATAAACATGACACCTGGCTCGAATGACGTTTGTGGAAGGCACAGTGTGGAATTGGATAATCTAGATAGAGAACAGGTCCTGTAGTACTTGGTAATGATAAGTAATGATAAGGCTTCGCAATTAGAGGAAGAAGAAACACAGAGGACGCTGCGCGGGGCAGCGGGGGAAGCATCAAGTTCCGAATCACGTGTCCGCCAGGTGTCATGTTGATTCGCCCGAGTAGTAATAGTAGTGTAACCAGTGGCCAGATCACAATAATTCTGACAATAGAATTCGTATCGTATCGGACACAGCAGGGTTATTAGTTTGTACAATTGTAACAATTTTTCGAACCGGGCCTCAGAAGAAAATCGAAATCAATTCTCGATTGCACTCTTCCCATTGTGCGACGGTGCGGGCCGATCCGCGTCCGTCCGTGAAATCGCGGGTCGTGGGAACGACCCATTACAAACAGAGACAGTACTCGCACCGTACAACATGCACGTGTTCACAATATTACCTACTATTATATATCGTACTTTTTTGGAACGATTTCAGCAAAAGTGTTTACAATTCTTGGTTGTTTGTTACTATGACAGTTATAATAATATTATTTTTTTGGCCTGAAATGTCCCAATGCAAGGCAAAGAAAGAAAACAAACAGTTATTATAATAATAATTTAAAAAAAAAATTACATAAAATGTCTCACTGCATGGTAAAAAAAAAAGAGAAAAGGCCTCCCTCCCTTTTTTCGAGTCCTCTCTGTTTAGTGATTTATCAAGACGTATGTGGAATGATGAGATAGATTCATAAACGGGGAACTGGTCCACACAGCCCTAAACATTTATAATTATAATTATTTTTAGTGAATTTGATTTTGTATTCGTAAGGAATGCTGTATTTGATATCTGTGTGCATGTATTTTAAGATGGTGTGCGAGATTATTATAGTGGCGTTTACATGAATAAGATTTTGCTAGGCGCGTGTGCAATGCGTGTTTACCTCGTCCCCCGTAAAAACCGACAGAAATTTATGTTTGCAGATTCTGACGTAAGACGCCTCCTTTGGCTAGATTCTCGAAGGGAAATGTGAAGAAAAATAACTAATCAAAGTGTTACTACTGTTGATTACCTGTTGACGTTAGCTCTTTTGCTTTTCAAGAATAAAGAGGAAAAGGGCTTTAATTAAAAGTTTCCAGTCGCCATATTATTTCGAAGCCTGAAGCGACTCGACGGCGCGGCGGCGTTATCTTTTGAAAGAAATTACAGAGAAAATGGGGTTATTATTTCACTCAGTCGTAAAATAACTTATCATTTTTATTCGTTTGAAATCATCATGAGTTTTAGAAAAGCTTCCGTTTGGCGAACGCTTTTACAGCACAGTCAGCACAACTTTTTTAAACTGAACGAAAATTTGGATTTTTCGATTTCCGTTTTATGGACTGACCGGAACTAGGAGTAAAACTAAACTTGTAAATTGTGCTAGTTTTCGACGCTGATCGTTTTGAGGTTGGAAGCAGTGGAAGTTAGATGGACAATTTCGCGTAGTGTGGGGTCTGGGTAAACGGAACACAGTGCATTCCGGGATAAATAAACCGATAGAACTGCACTTCCATGCTCATTTGACTATCCATTCCTATTTCTTTTCATAACTTCAAAGCAAATCAAAGTCAAAGGCGCCTTCGCCGTGATAGAGTGAGTCCCAGTATCGTGAAACTGGAAGAAGATGTGGAGGACAAATAAATAGAAATGATTATGGTAACTTATTTTTTTTTAACAAGCTTTAACATTTCAAAAGCTTTTTTGTTCATAAACTTCCAGTTCAAAGTTCAAACTAACTTTCATAAACCTATTCAATTATATATTATTAGAACTGGTAAACCAATTATTTAGTTAGTTTGATAAAGGTAAGGACTGTAGTGTTTTTGAATAATAATTAACCACTCAGTGTGTTCGAAGCCAATATCCCACGAACAAAGGGTTCGCTAAAATAACAATAACCGATACATTTCTATATACATTTATGTTGTTGCTATAGGAATGCCATTCAAGCATTCGATTCGGAAAAAAATGCCTCGTTAGGTTTTTCTTTCTATCGCTTTTTCCTCGGAACAAGGCAAAATCTATTGAATTTTTGACGTGACTACGTCTAATAATTCCATGAACGTCGGCTGCATGCACGAAAACGTTGACGTCATTGTCCGGTGACGCTGCCATTGTCCGGTAACGCTCCTTAAACTATCGTCCGTAAACCAACTTTACAGACAACTAATTTTTTATTGAGTCTAACCTTTCCCATAATTAATCTGCTAAATGTTTAACAGCATGAAACATACAAAGCCGGTGATAAATTAGTAGAAAATACAGATGCAGGTTTTTTCTGCCATTTAAGAAATCTTTTGAAGATGCCTGACAAATACCGAAATAGGCAATACTCGCAAAAAAAGTGAAGCGTTGCTAAATGTCTTTTGAGAGTAAATCACATACTATTTTACCTCACAAAAATCAAACGTTCCAATCAATCTCAGTTTCCCTAAAAACTGACGGAATACCAACTTAATCAATGAGCCATCAGCGAGCGCGTGATGGATGTCCCCTTAATTAGCACCAGGACGAGAGACCACCAACCTTATCGCCTTGACATAAGACTCAAATTAAGCTGATAGGTCTGTCTCCAGCGACGAAACCACCACTCTTATTGCAATGTAACAAGAGTCAAAATATACGAGAGGCGAGACGTGTCGATTATATCCTGGGGTTGGAATTTGAATCGTGGGTGTTGGAGGTAGAGTTGAAAATTCAATGGCGGGTTTGTAAAGACCATGGACAGATTGCGGACGTTGATGAAAGAATGAGTGTGATAGAGCGACCGCAATGAAAATGCCATCAAAACATTAAGTAAGTACCTATCCAAAAACATTATTTACGCAGATAACTTTATCACAAAAGACAGAGAAAGAGTAAATAATTTAAAATCGATTATGGTGTTCCGGGTTAATACACGCAGGTCAAAGATAATTAAATTATTATCAGTCGATCACCACACTATGGCTGAAAATGTAAATCGTCTTCTTATCGTGTCACTAGTTCTTTCGAACCAGTGTGGTGCATGGATTTCAATTGCGCCTCGAAGAAGCTCCTTTCGTGCACTTGACACATGTTTTTTGAACTTTTTAGGTTCTATGACATGTCGGTTTCCTCATGTTTTCCTTCACCGTTAAGCACAAGTTTTAATGCACACATCAATTTTTTAAACAGAAAAATCCATCGGTGTACGACCAAGTTCGAACCCACAACCTTCGGATCGAAAGTCAAGGCACCTCCCATCTCGGCCAACACGGCTTCTTCTACTGACGCAGGTTATTCTTCAGGAAAATACCACTGCAATAAACAATGCATGCATATTGAAATATTCATAGCTGGTTCATATTGATCGCGCGGGGTAAGTCAAGGGCTGGCTCAGTTTGGTAGCGTAGTCAGCTAAGTATAGCTTGAAATGCAGTGTGTAATAACTCAGTTACTCACCCCTCGATATTCTATTCCTCTCACACTCACACCTGGTGAAGGTATAATTTCAGCTGAGTAAATATAACTTGAGTAAGATCAACTTCAGAGATGATCACTTCTCACCATGTGTGGTACTTATATACTCAGCGTTTACTGGTCGCACAGACACCGGAAAGGGAACTGATAAAATCATCATTATTTTAATCAATTTAATCATAATTAATAATAGTTTATATCATAGTTTTAAATAAAATTTTTCACGTCTCGATAGGAGGAAGAACTTAGACTGCTTGAATATTGACTATGTAACAAACTATTATGTAGGGCTTAATTATGGCAAAAAATCATTATATTATTATCTTATCTTATAATCTTTGGAAATATGTACAGTTATACGTGCAAAGATGTACATAAATTGTTCAATAACCTGAGAGATGTTTGATTTTTTGACTGAACAAACGTTGTACGAATCTGAAAGTAGCCAATTAAGATCAATAGTCTTTTTTACGCCTGATTTGTATTTTTAATAATACACAACAGGCCTGACAAAACCACATTTATCATGACCATGGCTGATGTAAAGGTAATTGATTGATTCAGGCGTCACTTTGCGGAAATCCATAAATAATATAATTTGTTGATGTAAAGGTATTTTAGTGACATCAGTCTTGACACCTTAAGACGTAAGGTACGCCGCGCGCCGTCAGTGTAAGTCCAACTGAGCGTGTAATCCCGGCCTAAAGACGCACTTCCCTCAGGTTTATTGTTCGTCATCTTAACAAAAGACTTTTACCTCACTAAAATGAAAGAAGACAAAATGATTTGTCATTTTAGGAGCAATTATGAGGAAATCAGTTGATAGGGACTAAATAAACTTTATTCCAAAAGAAAAAACACTTTGATGACCATCAGTGGAGACCTTTTAAGCACTTAACGTTCTAGTATAACATTGTATAAATAAGTTGTGTGTACTGTACATTTTATAGTAAGCATAAACCAACCGATAAGTTTTGTACATATAAGAAAGAAATAGTTACTTAAAAAAATGGTTTATTACTCCGTTGTCACCATCCTCATCGTAAAATCATCTAAATTTATTTTACGACAAAACTGCACTTTAAAAATCCAACAAACGACTTCATGTGTTCACAACTTTTATCTCTCTGAACATCATCACCCATTAGAGCAATTCCATACATCGTTCAACACCAGTTTAAAAATAAACGTAAGCATCATTCCTGTATTCTGTGTGAGCTATCCCTTGTCCCTATCCCTTTACAACTTTTGCGTATTCTGTGTCTGATATTACTGTTAGTTGGTGCCCATATACACTGTTGTTTATTCTATGCCTCGGGTAATTACCACTCATCAGCTTGTTAACGCCTAAACTAAAGTATTATGCGTTTAGCAGATTTTTAAGGGGCGTTTGACTGAAAACGAAATCGTCTTTGTACTCTACCGTAAGGATTTCAAGATTCATTTTGACTAAATGCTTGACTTGACAAGCATATAATATTCAGTGACTTTATCGTAGTTTTTTCTAACCAACAAAGTTTTCATAACTTTCATTTCAAATATGTTTAATGTGATGTTATGGACCCAAGTTGTGTGAAAAAGTAACTACCAATGTATCATTTTTATATATTTCATTCCTACCAATCAGGAGTTAGAAATCAAGATAGGTACTAAAACCTTTTCTATAAAGTTTGTTCCTACTATTCAATTAGCCGACTTCGACAAACAAACAGTATGTAGGCAATAATAGTGCCTGTAGAATATTGATCGCATCCATTATCTAGCAAGCCAGACTTCTAATGACTCCAAAAATAGTTTTCCGATAGACTCAATGCATAAAATAGACGAGACGGTAGGTACAGCATTATAATAATTTGAATCTAGAATACGATATATAAAATAGTAGTTTTGGGATTGAAGTCAAAGGACTCAGATATGAATTCTAAAATTACTGAACCGATTGCGCTGAAATTTGGCAATGAGCTAGAAAGGACATACGTCTCGTTTTTCAATATAGTCCTTCTACATTTTGATGTCCACTGCATTTCACAGTTTGATGAATATTTTTTTCAATCTATTTAAATAAAACTCAAATAAAAAAGCGTCATTTGAAATGAAAGGAGATTAAACAAAATGCTAAATAAAAAATCCCACGACGGCATTTTGTAACATACTCGCTCAGTCAGACGTGCCCTTAAATCCTGAGAACTCGCAGCCGACTGACAGTGAACGTTTATTTTCATTTGCTGAAAGCAGTTCGGAGTCTCTGTTGATCGTCACTGTTGGAGCCACACTGCTTGATTGTGAGCGTTGAAATGGAGTCAAATAATAGAAAAAAATTAAAAAGTAGTACGATCTCGAATCTCGAAAGCCCAGTATTTACACAAACTACTGTACCCTTCAAACAAGAATACTGTAATGCTTGATAGATAGATAGATAGAAAGATAGAAAATGCTTTACTGGCACAAGTTAAAAAGTACACAGGTGACCTCAATGCTAGTTAGCATTCTCTTCCAGCTAACCCAGTGTATTACGGAGATATGGTAGAGCTAGATGTGTGGTAGTACTTGAGTCTCAGCAATAATAACATTAAGATATAGATAAAAGATAAAAATGATTTATTTCAAAAACAGGTCTAACAATTAGGTACCTACATAGCATATTAACTAAGAAAAAAAAGTATAAAACGGAGAATTAGACACTGAATTGACCATAAATCAAGTGGTAATGCGATTTGCGATAGAGTCACTGAGAGTTGGGTAAGATGCTTACAATATTTTTCTATTAATGGAGGTATAGATGTAAACCCTTAACCAATCCACGAATTACTATACTATTTACCAGTGTATGGCGGGAACGCACAGACCAAATAATTATTTTAATGAAATGATCAGCCTATCGCAGTCCACTGCTGGACATAGGCCTCTCCCAATGAGCGCCATCGCGCCCTGTCTTCGGCTTGCCGCATCCATCTTCTGCCTGCAACCTTCCGCAGATCGTCACCCCACCTGGCCGGAGGGCGTCCTACACTACGTTTGCCGATTCGCGGTCTCCACTCAAGAACTCGTTTACCCCAACGGTTATCGGTTCTTCGGCAGATATGACCAGCCCACTGCCACTTCAGCTTGCTAATTCTCTGAGCTATGTCGATAATGAAATGATGCGGCCATGAAATTACCTAAACGTAACATCATAAAGCTCTTATTCGATAAAATTAAAGCACACATCCCGCCCTGTCACTTACAGCTGATTAATTGGGAGCATTCCTTGACCAAAACATTTAAAAATAAGCATTTGATTAGGGCGGGGCCGGCTGCCGGCTGGGGCGGTAATGAGGCGAGGTGCGTGGATACGACACCCGCTGACAATGATCGATCTCGTGCAGCATCGGCTCCGGACCATTACTGTGTTCTTTGTTCTGAACACGGGTCATAATGACGAGCGGAAAATGAGTAATAAATGGAGTATTATTCTAAAGGATCACTCCTCCAGTGTTCCGGATCAGAGAGCGCGGTAGGTGATATTAACTGGGCTTTCGAGACTGTCCATCAAAATATCTCGAAATTCACGAGCGCTTTATTTGCTTAAGCCCTATTTCTTGAAATCTTTCACCACACTGGTTCGAAAGAACTAGTTACACAGTAAGAAGAAGAAGCCCTATTCATAGTATTTTGTAGCACTAAATTATCCCAAAAAAATATCTATAAGTATACATGTAATTGTTAAATATATGTATATATGGCTCTAAAATTGTGAAGAATAATCCAGGTACTAAGTTTTAAGAACTAGTATATATTCTATTCAAGCTGAAAACAGTCCAAATAGTTATGTAGATAGAGTGGATACTTTGTTAACACGTTGTATGATAACAAGCCGATAACTAGTTATGAGGGAAGTGATTCCAGACCTGAAATTGAACGTTACGGGCCATGCATGTTGCAAGGCGCAGTAAAATAGCTATTAGGGTAATAAATCAGGTTAAACGTGGAGTTTGGTGCAATATCCTGCAGGCGGAGATGACTCCGGCTTAAGCTAGGCTGTGTTCACACTTTACTGAATAGGAAACTTTGCATGTTAAGCTAGCGCTGGAATAAGGGCTTAAGATACACGCGCCTTGAAAGGCATGATTTTAGTAATTATTTATTTTATTAGAAATATAAGTAAAACGGATAAAGCTGTGATTAAAATAATTCAACATTCAGAACAATGTATTAGATATTATTTTACCTCACTGTAATATTCAAGCAAAAGGTTTGCCAAATGACACAAAATACACACTACTTTGAAAAATTGTCCAAATGCTACAAAATAAATGAAGAATAAAAAGTTTGCCAAATGCCACTTTTGCGTAGGTATTGAACGAGGGTTACGAAATGAAACATTGTCCAAATGGGATGTAGCCGAAGATAGATCTCTCTTAGCTCTAGTCAAACTGATATTTTTCATAATTTGTAATTACTGGTACCAACCAAAAGGTGTCGCTAAAAGCGCGGTTGTACTTTTCGTGAAAAAATTCTCATTTTAAAAGCTCTCAAATATAACATTTAATCGATTTCTGTTGACGGGTACAATTTGTTTGTAAGTGTTCTCAGATAGATGTGAATACGTGTATCAACAAACGTCCCAAACACAAGCAATAAACACTAAAAATAACAAATGAGCACAGGTTAGAGTTACCAAATCAATCATATAGTATCAAATTCAGGTACATAATAAATAAATTTATGTTAGAACAAAGACTTTTAATCATCTGTCTATTATGAAAAATCCATTAATTAAAAAAAACTGTTCATAAATTACAAGTCTATTTCAGTGGGCACGCAATTCATTAATCACCTTCACACAGAAATATTTCTTCATACAGACACGCGCTCGAAAACATATTATTGAAAATTGTTTACCATTCAATTCATAACACGATGTTTGTTGGCACATTATCTTGTTCGTGGAAAAAACATCGTACGAGTGAGACACAGTAGCCTATAGGTACAGTATCAAGGTTTTTCGTAGATATCATAAACTTGTCAATATTATTATTACTTATACCATAGACGAATAATCCAGTAGTTGTAATAGTAGTACTTGTAGTTATTTGTCTATCCTTATACTTATACAAATTTATTTTTAATTTTCATTAAATTTACGACTATACTATAAAAAAATTACATGTAGGAAGACATTTAGGATTTCTAGATCGATTTATATACATTCACGACTATATTAAGTAAAGGTTTAAGTTTTCTTAACTGAAATACGCAAAACAAGACTCTTTCAAAAAATCTATTCTTTTTTTTCTGTAAACAGGATCATTTAATCAGTGGAAGCTCGCCTTAATTCGTCTTGCTATCTCTAAATGGCGGTGTAGACATCCGCAGCGGAGCCGTCTCGCCACGCTCCCGCTGCATAATGTCGGGTACGCGAGGAAATTACACTTGCTTCAAAATAACAGCAAGGAATTTCAGTAATTTCACAAGCGAGAACTTCCTACGACGCAACGTGTAAGCTTAGGTCATTATATGAATACCTATAAGTTGATGAGACGCGTCTAGGCAAGCTAGGCGACTTCTGGCTAGATGGAGCGATGATCTGCGCCTTATAGCTGGCAGAAAATGGATGCGAAGAGCCGAAGATACGGCTTAGTGGCGCACCTTGGGGGAGACACGTCCAGCAGTGGACTGTTATAAATTCATGATCATGATAACTTTATGTTGAACGGTAGACTAAACAAAATCGCTTTACATCAAACTTTCATCTCACTGACTGTGAAGGAATTATTCCCATCTGTCTCCTTGCTCTGTCCCCCTAGGGTGACAGACGAAAAAGTTGTATCTGTCCCCATTCCTAAAAAGGGGACAGATGGAACTATCGAACTAGTGTGACAGTGTGTTTCCCGAGGCTAGGTCCCGACAGTGTGATTTCACGTCGCGTCATGTATGTTTCCGCCCGCCCCGCCCCGGGCGGGCGGCGGCGGCGGTCTGCGTCTGTTCAACATCGCCTCAATTAACTCTAATTGACCAAAACACAAACTTTTAATCGAAAACAGACAATCTCAAAATCCAATTAGTATTTTTAGTTTCTCGCAGTATCGCTGAAATTGCTGATGTTGGGAGTAAAATGACTTACATTGGTTGTCGCGAACAGAGAATGTGTTAATTTGGTCCACTTCACTTCACAACTCAGTCTTATCATTGTCTTGACAACATTCATCTGAAGGGACGGGTGGACCAAAATAACTTAAAAGTTCTATACGTTATGAACATGTTTTATTTGTTGAGTAAGTAATTTTAACAACCGATATGACCAATGAGAAACTACTAGTTCACTGATTCAGGAAAACAATTGATTAGACTATTGAAGGCTTCGAAACTGTGCAACAAAGCAATAATAATTAATAACCACAACAATCCACAAGTTCCGTCGGTATTGTGGCCAATAACTAGTTATTGACGGGCAAAGTTCCCGGGCCACAGACTGTGTGCCACTAGACCAGGCCACACAGTCGCATGAGCGACGCGACGAGCGGAATTCAGCCGAGCACATTAATATGCGCAACATTATTACCTAAAACACATGAAAAAAAAACAGCGTTCTTATCAATTAGATAGATAGATATCATTGTATATTATTTATTTGTAGTAGTGTTTTATTAAACTTATTTCTTTCTTACCTTCTTTCTTGTACAAATGGCAACTTACAAGAACAAAGCTTTAAACTAAAGTATCAAATCTAACACATTTTTTTCAGAAACATTATTAAAGGTTCACTAATTGAAATAATCACTAAAACATACAATTTTTTGACTTAACTACTTATAAAATAACATATTATTATCAAGTTAAGAAAGCAAGTTGTGTAATGTGGTGTTCCTCCTAAAAGTTTTCTTAGCATAGTAGAGATAAAAATGTACAATATTATTATCTAAGTTAAACCACGGCTTTCTTACACTCGACCACCGGCCATTCGATCGACATCGCTCCAATGGTCTTTCCACTCTCCGCTCGCCGCTTTGCTCGACTCTCCGCTCAAGACTGAGCCCAGTAGCTTGGCTCAACTGGGTTGCTCGCAGGCCGCCGTCGGTTTATTCGTGATTAACTGCTGTTGATTTGTCAGTTTGCGGCGGCGGGTGTATGTGGCGAGATGTTATCTCCACCTGTTTTATAGCGCTTTATTGGTGTCAGCGGGGAAATGCACTCAATTAGCTAATAGAGATTCGGTTAGCCTGATGATCCTCTAGTCATTTAATATACCTATTTTTCCCTGGAACTACTATCAACAGGGCATGAAGAAGTGTTCTTCATTTTGCTTCTTTGTTGTGAATCTCAGTTTGTCGTTCAACTGACATCTCTTATTAGTCTTGCTTGCAGGGTATCAGGTTATTTGCAGGACAGGTAAAGGTATATGTACTCTGAATAAAACACCAGATCACACAATGGTCTATCTTTCGCAAATCCATAAGCTGATATATTTCAAGGTGCAACAATTAATATTACTATGTAATATTATTATTTCATACAAATAAAATTTGACGGCACCGTGGCTTACTTGGTAGTGACCCTGCCTTCAAAGCTTGGTGTTCCGGGTTCGATCCCCGGCCGGGGCGAATATTTGTGTGACGAACACTAATGTTTTTCTCGGGTCTTGGATGTTGTGATGTCTTGTATGTGTAATGTATATGTCCATGCCATCTGCGACACAGGGAATTCTAGTGCATGGGTGTGGGTGTGTGAATGTTTATGTAAAAAAAAATAAAAAAAAAAATACCATAGGTATTTTTATTAATAATAAAAATTCAACAACCTTTTCCCTAAAAGAGAAAAAAGTTCATCCCCATCATCAAGATTGTTCATTGCAATAAAAAATCCATAAATCTGCCTGATTGATGAGCCGCACAATTAGCAGACAATCGTTAACGATCGACATAAGAAAAAGAAATATCCAGCGCCGAATAACAAATTGCTGAAAGGAGTCAATAAAACTCCCGTTCGTTGAACGATTGTCGTTTCGATTAAAATTTTATTGCTTTCGAGAATGAAAGGAAAATAATGAGACTGCCGTCTTGTCGATTGAAAGCGAAGGCAAATATCCTCGGAGCGAGGAGAGTGTACCTGACAATTATTTGTTCAAAGACGAGCTGGTCGAAGCGATGTGTGATACGAGACCTGGCTCGTATCCGGTATGAATGATCTGCATTCAATACAAAGAGGCGTTACAGTAGTATGCACACTTGCATATTACATCATATCTGTATTCCTATACATATGACACTTTTTCTTCAGTATTGTTACTTCTACTTACTTACTTATTGTTTGATGCGGTGATGGCAGATGGAGTAAATCTTTGACCGAGTGGTGGCCAAGATCCAACCGAAGAAATCAGGGTCGTCCGAAAGCGCGTTGGGTTGATGACATCACAAAAACTGTAGGAAACATCTGGACGAGAGATGCCCAACACCGAGAGAGGTGGCACAAGGGTGGGAGGCCTATTATACCCAGCAGTGGGTGTCACCGGGCATGTATCTTTATTTTAAGGTGTGCAATAAAGATTACATCTATCTATCTATCCATGCTTGGCACACTGCCATCGGCTTTATCAAACCACCAAATCATAGTTGTATACTGTATTATAACGTAACAGCTAACCTATGGGTTTATGTATATCTTGTGATATTTTAAGTTAAAGGCTACTCATAAGTCCATAGTTTCCAAAGTCTCACTAAGATTTAAGATGGGAACTTGCGCAAGCCGCATATCTTACAGGCCAGAGAGAGTACACAGAGCCACATTCAGATTGGCAACATTAATCGTACCTCCTTTTGTCGGCCGCCTTTGTCTCGCGGCCGCTAATTAATTAGTTTCCAACTATGCACAAACAGCTTGCTAACACGCAGTACTGAGGTTCGGAGTGTGACAACTTAGAACTTGATCACGGTTGATAGTTTTATTTATTACCTGCATTTATAAATAAGCTTTCTTTTTAGCAAGTTGAAAAAGCTATGAAGTTATTTTGATGACAAGTATCTTCTGCTAACGTGATCTGTCCATTGATACACAAGACAGTGCTCTCTTCAAATTTCTAAATCACTCATATAATCCTGATCCACAGAAAACTAATTAGCTAAAATATAATCCGTAGTATGCTATACCTTAGATAAATCGAATAAATGATGTTCATTTTTACTACCTAACTAGATATTATATGCAATGCTAAATTAGCTAAGTTGTGGCCATCAAGCCACTGCTTCTGATTAGTGCAGGCCGAATCCTGTGATTAGCCGATCGCCGATAGGGTAGGGGGGGGGGGGGGGCGCCCCCACTGATTACAGTGCCCAGGATGGGCCTTGATTACCCACCGCGTATAATTACCCTAGATGATCATTGGTACAGATGGTTGAGATAACAGATGGTACAATCGAGATAGAGAACACAAACATTAACTCTTTCGTACTCTTCAAAAAGTCAAACGAGAGTCCGGTGACGCAATAACATCTGCGGCTAACTGCATTAAAAGTCAATCCGAAAAAAAAAACATTATAATGGTTTCAGATATATCGTCAAAAATACCTATGTAGCAGTAGCAGTGTGACATTGACGAAATGCGAAATGTGAAAGAAAATCGCTTGGGCGAAAAGGGTGAGTGTAATTTGGTCCCGAGATACGAGCACCTTTGTGAAATACAAACTTTTTAGGGCAATATTGATTTGCTTTGCCGCGTTTGTGTTGCCTTATTAAAAGTTAAGCCGTAGAATAAAAGTTTCATGAGAAGTACTTCTTATGAGTTAGCCTTTTCCAATAATGGTGTAGAGACCCTTGACAGGACTTTATGAATATTTATAAATAAGACATTTTACATTTATTTATAGAGTAAGAGGGATTTATTTACCATGATTGTCATTAGTTTACCCGTGGTAATTAAAACACTCATAATAGCAAAAGCTCATAAAACATGATAAACATCCTGTATACACTGATAATAATGTATTTAACAATGTTATGGTAGTTTCAAATACTCATAAATTATAACATTTGTTAACCAAAATCTGCTCCATTTTATGTTATTATCCGAAAAAATAACTCATTTTTCGAACTCCCTCAACACTCCATATTTCAGGCTCGAGATTGACCCAGCTGCTACCAAAGGCTATAATATTGATAAATTGAAACGCAATCCCAGTAATGGCGACCCAGTTAGTAGCGTGACGAATGAACTACATAATTATACCAATTATTACATCGAAGCTGATTGGATAAATTTAAATTAATGCGGTCCAATCAATGTATTTGGAAATGTAATGTAATTAGGTGATTCCGAATTAGTTCACAGAATGAAAGTGCATTGATAAGATAAATCACTTGATTTATCAAGATTTACCTAATTAGTTAGAAGCTAAATAATGTTTATGGGAGATGAAGAGATCCAAAAGTAGGAATTGATACATTATATTAGAATTAAAACCTACTTACGAGTAATTAGGTAGCTCTACGGGGACTAATTTCAGACAGAGTTCCAAGTTCAAAACCCCATCCCATTAAATAGTTATAATCCCAACTTAACTGCAGTAGTTCATCTACCGAGAAATCAGTATAATACCACAGAATAGCAAAACCCAGAAGTTTACGTTTGTTTTTCATTTCTCCTAAAAGTATTTAAGATTTACGTGAACTTCGAATTTTGCTTTGGAAATCAAAATTCAAAGTTGATCTCATTTGTTGACTTATTTTGAAAGTGTTTTTTTAAGCATCACATAAGACCATTTGCTATGTTCTACAAAAAAAATCGCTCATAATTTGTAAGTATATTGCCTTGCCATGCAGTATATAGAGAAAGAGGTTCAAATGTATGTTCATTCGACTGCTTTATACAACACTCTGTGGCCCCACTAATCCTGAGTGTAGTTCCAAGTTGTGTTTCTGATCAAAGAGTCTGCTTCCGAACTCGACTTGTGACTGGCGCAGAAGTATTGTTTGTATGCCATTGTTTGCCGGATGCAGCGAGTTACGACTTCGTAAAGAGTTGCCCTTCTAGTTTTCTGGGTATTGGTTATTCTGTGCAGTGGCGTGCGGACTTTGTTTCGAGAAACCATAACTTTGTTGGGTTCTCTGCCAATATCTGATACCTAGCCTGTGGGTGGAAATTAATATAAGCATCAATTTTATTAAACAGCACCTTAAGACTTTATGTCTATGAAAACTAATTTATCGCCATATGGCCGAAGCTTACAAAGTTTGTAGAGCAAAGGAAATGGCAGTTTACTGATCGAGTAAACATTTTAAAATAATCCATTTCTTTTCTCCATAATCATAACTCGAAGCAGTCTCGAACGTTGATATCCATCTCAATCAAATATGCCCTCAAATCCTAAGAGGCATAATTTTCCTCTTGATTGAATTAGGGTAGACTACGCCCCTGCCCTGGGCAAGCCTCTTCTCGGGGCAAGCGTTCCCCTGGGCGAGCCTTTATTATTTTTGAGTATTACCACGGATTGAGCAAGTATTAGTTCAAAGTATGCCTCAGCTCAACAAACCAAGGTACTGCAACTTAAACCAACCAGAGACAAACGTCTTCTTTTCTCTTCTCATGAAAAATAAGTCGCTAGCTCTGATGTCAGAGTTTCCAAAACACCCAAAGACTTGGACCAAAGACTTCACGACTGCATTTATATTGTAATTAACATTTTCAGGTTTATGTGAACGCATAGCTTCATATTTACGTTTAATTAACAATTTGTTTTCATTAAGCACAGGCATTACGTTTTCAATCAGCCGTTATAAGAATTGGGCTTTCGTTCGAAATGAATTGTTCATTTTGGATAATTTCCTGCGAATTTATTTTGAAGGCTCTTGATTTGAATGGCTCGGCAATGGCTCGATAAGATTCTTTCCACTCCATTATGCCTACTGAGTTTTAAATTTTCATGATCAATTTTGAGGAAA
This sequence comes from Lobophora halterata, assembly GCA_932526365.1. Classification (NCBI taxonomy): domain Eukaryota; kingdom Metazoa; phylum Arthropoda; class Insecta; order Lepidoptera; family Geometridae; genus Lobophora; species Lobophora halterata. The sequence goes on along the minus strand of OW052002.1, from coordinate 12,513,870 downwards.
TAACGTCTTTTCGTAATTTTTCATCCTTAATAAAAGTTTTTTTTTTACGAGTACATAAATAAGTACTTAATCGTTTATTCTTCATTATTTAATAGACATTTCAAAATTATTTTCGACAAATATTAACGTCTTCTTATCGTGTCACTAGTTCTTTCGAACCAGTGTGGTGAAAGGCTTTCAAGTGCGCCTCGAAGAGGCTCCTTCCGTAAACAGTACTTTTATTATTATAACCGTGACACCCTCAAAAGCTTACTAAGTATCGAAGTTGGAAGAAAAACTACCAAATAAATAAACGGCTTACAGAAATCCGAAGGCTGATCCCAGATGACCGATTCACGGAAGTTGTTTCACTCACGCGGACTTGTTCAACTGGAGGACTCGTAATTTATGTGCCTTTCTTTACCAACTGTTTGGTGCTTAAGTTGGCTGTGGCTTTAATTTAAGTGCTGTTGTGAAACATTGCTGTAAACTACCACATTTAAGCCAGAAACTGCTAAGTGCCCACACCCTGACCGCGGTTGTTTGAAAATAGAAGAGGCCAATAGCACCTCTTTTTTTATCTAAGAATCCAGCTCGATCTACGATGTTTTGCAACGACTACTCAAAAATGTAATTATGAGACTATTTTTTAAATAGATCTACAGTGTAACCTGTCATATGATCGAAACCTAGTAAATATAATAAACGTCTGTACGGGTAGTACGGTAGAAGTAGTATTTTCTATGGTGCTAAAATAAAAATAAATCAATGCGTGCATTTTCATTTCAATCTACTCGGAACTGTAGCGATGGTATAGATTGAACAAACAACGGAGATGTTTAACTTATTTGTTCAAAGTTTACGTTTTTTTTTTATTTACTAACAAATATTGTTTAAATATCCTAACAAATTATCCACACGAATTGTTAGCTTTAGAGCTGTAGCACTATTCAGCTTTTCTCTATCAAAATCGACACCTTCCAATCTGTTCCGGAAAGCTTGTAGAAAATCCGCTTAGTATCTTTAGCTAATCAACAAAAAACACGACTGTTCCAATTATTGTAGGTGGCAGCCCTGTGGCCGGCCGCCCCGGTCAGTCGTAGTAGATAGGCAATCAGTTAATCTGTGTGCGAGAGCTGTGATTGGCCCCATCACGCAGGGTTGGCAAACAAGGGAAAAAGTGTCGCTATTTTGGGTACATACCCATCATAACATTTTCGTACCTATTGAGTATGTAGAGCAATGATAAATACAGAATATTTGAAAACTTCTTTTGACCAATTTTGTGAATTCCAAAGTATAGTCTTACATTTGGTTGTCAGCAAAGTTGGTTTACGGACAATAATTAAACGTGACTGCCAGCGTAACGGGATAATGAGCGTTACCGGACAATGACGTCAACGTCTTCGTGCATGCAGCCGGCGCTGCGGCGTTCATCGATTTATTAGACATAGTCACGTCAAAATCGACTAGTATAGTCTCGTTTGAGCCAGTATAGCTGGCTCCGTTGTTGAAATTATCAAACAGAAAGCTTTAAAACTCATCACACAAGTCAAAAGCGCTCTACATTGCCAGCAAGTGGCAATTTTCGTCGTCATTATCAGATTTGTAAAGTCGTGCAACTCCAACACGTTCATAATCAATGTCCAGTAACGTGGGTAGCGGAGTGTAGTTCAAATGGGCAAGTTATCGTTGCTCGTTACGCCGATATTGGGAAAGTTGCGGACTCCCTCTCGGCGGCACTTCACTTCGTTCCGTGTTGTACTCGTAACACCAGAATGAGTATCTAATTAATGTGTGCCTCGATCTGTATTGTTTTTTTAAATATAAGAGACTTATCTAAAACATACCAGTAAGCACAGCTTATTGGTATTCTCCTATAGTAATTAGATTATAACGAGTATTTGTCGCACTCACCTTCTCTGTTTTCTTGGTCACTGCTGTTGCAATACAGACAAAACGTCGGTATAAGGTGAGCGCGATATATACCCGTTATAATCTAATTACTATGTGTGGTTTTCGCGAAGCCGCGTTAGCCGAGTGGGAGGTGCCTCGACTTTCGATCCAAAGGTCGTGGGTTCAAACACAATGGATTTTACTTTAAAAAAAAAACTATGTTATCATTAAAACACGTTCTTAACGGTGAAAACATCGTGAGGAAACAGGCATGTCATAGAACCTAAAAAGTTTTAAAACATGCGTCAAGTGCATGAAAAGAGCTTCTTTTAGGCGCACTTGAAATCCTTTTACCACACTGGTTCAAAAGACTAGTGAGACGATAACAAGAGGAAGCGAATTTCTTATATCTAAAACAACTAAACCTCATTTGTTATAGTTAACTAAGACCATTTACAAAAACAAATTCTCCGTATTTTTTTTTATTTTTTTATTAGATCAACAAACAATTACACTAATATATAAACTATAAGCAGTCTTAGGTATTTATAGTATTACTTGTAGTGTAATATTACTAAACATAATGGGCTATTATTTAGGTAAGTAGGTAAAGAACATTATTTTAGTTTTAATTAACGACAATTAATAATTCAAAATAACTTAAGTATTGAGAACGTGGTGGCCAAGTGGATGAGGCCCTTACCTTGCGATCTGATGGTCGCAGGTTCGAATCCCGGTGGCAGTCATGCGTAAATGGGGCTTTTCGGTCGAAAAAATCTATGTATGCATCCCACGTTCTCGCAACGGTGAAGGAAAACATCGTGAGGAAACCGGCATGTCGTAGAACCTAAAAGTTCGAAAACATGTGTCGAGTGCGCGAAAGGAGCCTCTTCGAGGCGCACTTGAAATCCTTTCACCACACTGGTTCGAAGGAACTAGTGACACGATAAGAAGAAGAACTGAAGTATATGTTGGAAATCTAAAATTCAGGACAGTTACCAATTAGCGTTGCTTACTGTACTCCAATCTATTGTATCTAAATTAAATAACAGTAAAAAACGAATAAATGACAAAGCCTAATAAATCTTACCTAAGTGGAAGGCAGCAATGCGTTGAAGTATCAAAAATTGAATCAGGTTTCAAGGAAGTATGTAGGTCGGCATACAAAAATAATAATTATGGTGTACCACAGGGTAGTGTTCTAGGTCCTTTTTTATTCCTAATATACATTAACGACCTTCCAAACGCAACAATTCATCGTACAATTCTATTTGCGGATGACACCACCCTTATAATAAGAGGTGAAAACAATGTACCTTATGAAAAAGAAATAAATGATGCTCTATCTGGAGTAATAGATTGGCTTGGTAACAATAACTTACAAATAAATTTAAACAAAACAAACTATATTCAGTTCCATAACTATAAGCGTAAAACACAGATACTAAACATTAAATACAATAATACCAAAATCGAACAAGTAAAATCAACTAAATTTCTTGGTATCACAATAGATCAAAATTGTGACTGGAAAGAGCACATATCTAATATTTGTGACAAACTTGACAAGTTCACATATGCTATCAAACGGTTAAGAGAGACAACATCAAGAGAGGCCGCACTCACGGCGTACCATGGCTATGTCTCATCTATACTATCATACGGCCTACTGCTGTGGGGTAACTCGGTTGATATAGATAAAGCTTTCCGTGTACAGAAAAAGTGTGTCCGAGCTATCGTTGGTGCTTGGTTCTTGGATTCCTGCAAACCTATATTTGAAGAACTTCACATATTGCCATTGCCCTGTATGTATATCAAGCAACTTTGTATATTTGTTAAACAAAATCCAGATCAGTTCAAAAAACATTGTGATGTAGTATCCAGAAGGGCAATGACTAGATATCCATATGAACTGTATTTACCTTTCTCAAAACTTGACATCTATAAAAGAAATGCTTTTATAAATGCCATAAAAGTATATAATAAACTGCCCAACTCGTTTAAGGATACACCCCTACCAATGTTTAAACGAAGGCTGGTAAAATGGCTAGCTGAAAACTGTTTCTATAACTTAAAGGAATTTATGAATCATACTGAAAAATAAAATATACTATTTACAAAAGTTAGCAAAAAAGTAGGCAGAGTTATATGCTAGTGTATTGTGCTGTTTAATATTGTTATAGTTAAGTAGTAGGTATTGTTAAAAATTTGAATTAATTTTGACATTTAAATACCATTTGATAGTATTGTATTATATTCATTCACTGTAACTCGCACACCATAAATGGTAGAACATAAGGGACTAATAATATTCTTTAACAACATACTATGTATACTATGTTCTGGCGAATAAAAATCTTGAATCTTGAATCTTGAATCTTGAATCAACACGAAATACACCTCTTGATGTGTTAACTCGTCGCCTATAATTTCCGAACAATTAGGACCATAACAAACTTGTTATTTCAATGGGCATTTCCCTCATTAAATAGAGGCAGAAACTCTGTTTACATTTTAATGATCGTTAAGGCGGGTTTACACTAAACGAACAAAGAGCTAGAGCTAGAACAAGAGCATTTGTTCTTGATCTCTTGATGTATGCGAGAGCTCGTTTTCAGCGTTTACACTAATATATCAATAAGCACCAAGAACTAGAATTCTAGAACACTTAAGAACGTTGTAAGCTACTGTTCGTGCGCTCTACTGCCGTTTACATCAAGCGAGCGAGCATTCTTAGAATATTCCATAGAATCTATGCGAGCTAAGATAGAATAACAAAGGAATGTTCTGTTTCTGTTTTTGTACTAATAAAATTTGACAGAGAGGGGATATAATGAGCATTCGCTCGTCTGGTGTAAATTGGCCTTTAGGCGAGTGGTGTAAAGTTTGTGTTTTTCCATGTGACACTCCCATCAGTGTCGGCTGTCGTCATCAATGTCGCGGTGTCGCTCGACCTCGCGTCGACACTCTACCGTGACGTGTGGACATCGAGGGTTACGTGAAAAAAAACACTCTTTATCACGGAATTGGCAGTTATGGAACTTTGATAAGGCTTTTAACTTTGTCCTGACTAACTGACCGACTGATAGACAACTTACAGGCCAACCCACTGAACGTAGAGACTTGAAATTTTTAAAGTGTTTCGGTAAGCACGTACAAGTGCAAGTGCGTACCAAGAAAATATTTTTTTTTAGTTCGCAAACGAAGCAATGGAAAAGAAGTGGTGGATGTCAGCTAGTAATGGATTAATAGTAGTCAATTCAGGATGAGAGATGTAACACCCTCAATCCGAAGGCTAAAGTAGCGGTGGACTGGACACATCATGAGGTCAAAAAGGAACAAAAGGTCTTACGAGTCTGGTACCCGAGAGACGGTAAACGTGGGAGAGGTAGACAACCGAAATAATGGGAAGATGATCTGCCAAAAGGATGGCGCAGAACCTGTTTGGGCCGAAAGACCTGGCGTAATCTGGTGGAGGCCTATGTCAAAGGACAACCTGACTAAAACTCAAACAAAGAAAATCATAACGTAATTATAGAATCCCTGAATTAGAGTCAGCGAATAAAGGCTTATTTTATTTAGTCAATTCAGGAAGTATCTACGCAATTTTTTGTAAGGCTGCCGTATCCACGGAAGTGATATCGTGTCCAGCAAATCGCAGTTCCGCCCTCGGCCGGGCCCCCCGCGGGTGGCGCCGCCCTACGCTCGGTCACAGACTAATTGAGCGACGTGATTACCACATCACTGTCACTGATATACCTGTTCACGGTTACAAAAGACGAGATTGGCGAGTTTTCATTTTCAACCGACTTCAAAAACGAGGAGGCTATCAATTCGGTTGTTTTTTTTTTATGTTAGAAACCTCAGAACTTTGTTGTTTACAAACCGATGATTAAGTTTTATGAACAAACGTTTTACTATTTCATTTATGTTTCTATATATCTATTTTACAACAATGTTTCACACATTTTGAAAAATCGAGCGTTCCGTTTTTATTTTATACTCAGTTTCCCTAACATCCGTGGTTGTGGCTAAAACTCTTTTGGAACAAAACCGCTGAACCCGAGTGTGGCCACACCCAATAACTGCTAACTCCCTCAAAATCGAATGGAATTTTCCAGTTTTATAAAACAGTGCATCACCATTCAGGACTTCTGTACCTTAAAAAAATAACGAGAATATGAATAGAGAAACCCAAATAAACTAACAGTTTTCCGATATCAGAGTCACTACGCAATCATAGGGTTTTTGAGTTTTGCACAAACTAGTTTCAGTTCTCCGATAGAGTTTAGCCATATATGAATAACGGTGTTCCTATAGAACACTAAGATAGACAGTATCAAACCAAAATTGCTGCGGAATACAGGACAGAAAATTTTCAGACACCCTGTCAATTAATTATTTTAGATTTTCATCAGCTGATAAACTTTTCTCTCCTACTGCTTTCTTTGTAACCAAATTTGTTTAATATGTGTAACTTTTGATTAGTCTTTAAAATACCATTGTTTATGTTATATATAAGTTAGCACGCCAACATTTTTCAATACCTATAAGGTTGGCCGGTAGAAAATGCTTTAGCATTAAGCCCACCTTTTGTACATCTTATCTTGTATTTTGTGCAATAAAGAATATAATAATAATTAAAATGCAATATCTCCATTTTCAAATATTTTGATTCGTAGTTTTATTAAAAACTAGCTGGTGCCCGCGACTTCGTCTCCGCAGGTATCTTTATAAATTGTAGCCTATGTTTTATTCTGATGTATAAGCTATATTATCGTAAAGTTTAATTAAAATCCATTCAGTAGTTTTTAGGTGAAAGACTAACAAACTTCCATCCATCCATCCATCCTTACAAACTTTCGCGTTTATAATATTAGTAGGAGGATAAAAACAGCTAGTAGTTTTAACATATAATATTTATTTAGCCCTGTTACTTTTCTTATTCAAAATAAGCATCGGACCAAAATGTAACAGAAGCCAATGTGGTTCACTTTTTTTGACGCGTTTTGAATGCACTTTATTGTGATTCTATACTTTAATACTTCTGTGAGTTTAGCTCTCTTGTTGGATGGAGCTGCGGCGAGGGTCATCAGCATCGGCTCGCGATGACAGCCGGTGACAGATTGCCTCTCCATTTCTATTTCCAGCCACTATGCGAAAGATTTTGTTACTCACTAGCTATATTTTGTGAATGGTATGTTGGCATATTATATGTAGCTATGTGCTGTCCCACGGCTTCGCCTGCTTAGTATCGAGATAAAATGGTATTTTATGGCGCATAAGATATAGGTACTCTCCTCCCCATGACGAATTTAAGCCAATCGTTTTAGTAGTTTTGACATGACTGAGAAGCAAATATCCTTTTCTATTTATCCATTACTCTTACACTTTTAGCTTTTTTTATTATTATTATTGTGATTTTTTTATATTTTTCCATGTACGAGTTTATCGAGTACAAATTTTAAAACAAAATTGCAGTCCTTGCAGCTTGGTAGAAACTAAAGAGTTTACTCAGTCTTAAATTTTACTCGGTCAGCGAATTTTCAGTGGAAATGCTGCAATAATTGTATGCTAACTTCCGATTATCTCACGTTGTTCACGTCACGTATATATATAGTATATACCTACTACAACTTTCCTGGAATCAGAGGTCTGTTAATTAACAATGTTGTTACTCGTATATACTTTTTGTGACCCTGTTTGTTTCTGCTTGTTCGGTGTATTGTGATGTGATTGCGCTCTTGTTTGTGCAAATAATGGCGTATAAATAACGGTGGTTTGTTGCGGTATTATGAAATGCGGTAATATTTGTCATCAAAACCGCATCATTGAGTATTTTTCAATTAAACAATTAAAACAAATTCGCTGTATTATAATTATCGACGCCTGTGTTTCTAGTGCTCAACTTTTGTTTCACTGCATAAATTATAACATGGCAATAATTTATAAAATTATAGGACCACCCGTGATGTTGTATAAACGTTTGCACCCTTTCCCTTCAATTACTTACAATAAATTTCCAGCCCCTCGTAATAATTATTTTGGAACAATAATACGGCTCCGTCGCCAACCAGACTCTTGGCACAAATAAGCAGCCCACAGCAGTCAAAAAACTCTTTAATTAACACCCTCCCCCCACATTTGCTTCCTCCCCCCTGTTCTGGCCAGATTACACAGGCTACGAAACGTAACACATTCTGAAATTTTCTCTAGAATTTTTCAGAGAAATATTTTATCTGGACGCAGCCTCTCACGATACAAAGTAATATATAAATTCAGTAATATTTACGAAACTAGTATGCTTTAAGCTCATTCGTGGCAATATACACAAGTACACGGTTGAAAAACCAAACTGAAATCCACTCTACAAGTAGAGTCAGTGAAAGTTGAAACAGCGAATATTCTAATCCTAACGACACTTAAACTAGCCATCGAGAACAGAAATTGCTGTGTAAAAAAAATTTCTATCAATAATAAACCAGCAGCAACTTTATTCATTTGTATTTCACTGGTATTAATTTTGCATTTCAGATTAATTATCAAAATAATACGTGTGAAAGCCACGTAGAAATATTGTGAAAAATCTGTGATAATGAAAATAATTAATTTTATAAATTGATCAAATAGAGTCTGGGAACGAACGCACCTGATTCTCACGTAATTTTCGTACAAGCGTGTAGTTATATATTTTTTAGATAGAAAATAAATTAAGTTCGCCAGCAAATCTTCTATTTAATATATATCATAAGTTATTAGTTTTAACCGTAGTGGTACACACTACTCTATGTGTTTTTTCAGCTCACAAACCATATTTACCGAATTTCAGCCAAATTACTTCGGTAAATGAGACGAGATTGAGTTACAAAAAATATTAGTATAATGTAGAAAGAAGGATAATTTATAATCTTTTCAACCGACCTTCGAAAAGGAAGAGGTTTTCAATTCAGTATTTTGTTATGTTCGTTGTCTACCTCTTAACTTTGTCATTTATCTTTTTTTGCCATATTTATACACTTCATAAATACGAGTAGTTTAGAGTCAGTTTATTTAATTATAATTATTTAGATTAGTTATAAGTTTCTCTATTTTACTGTCATTGTCTATGCAAATAAATTCCATTTCATTTCATTTATCAACAAACGATTTGTAAAAATATTTTTTGTTCGAAAGGATATACTTTTAGTTTGGTAAAAATTGTATTAATATCGGTTCAGTGTGACTGTGTCTTTACTCAATGGTATTGATGGTAAGTAAGTTGGTTTGGTTATGACAAAGATATTGCGTATCGTTTTTCACAGTCTCGTTCAGGCGAGTTTTGCTGAACTTTCATTGTAAGTGTTCCAGGTCAGTTTTCAACAATTGCTATGTGCTTCCTCGCGTCCCATTCGAGCTCCGTTGAACCGTTTCCGAACGCGTACGAGTTCTACAATCGAAATGTCACAATGTTTTGCATAGAAAATGTGTATTTATCGGTTCACATCCAAAGTTCGTGAATACTTCACTTTTTGTTTACGAAACCCTCTGAATTTCATTTTCTCTCATGAAAAACACACCCATAAATCAGAATTGAAATATTGAAAATATATTATTTGGCACTCTTTCGTTCTTTGAGAGTTAACGCTTTGGCAAGTTTATATTATAAATCGCCCGCGGCTTTGCCCGTATAATATCGGTACTGGCTCTTTTTTTCAGCAAAGTACTTTACTCCTAATTATTTTAGCTCAATCGGCTCAGTAGTCTTAGTGTGATTGAGCAACAAATATCCATTTATGTATCTCTCCAGCCCTCACACTTTTGCTTTCATAATATTAAAGATAAGTAATTTATCACGGAGATTTATGTATATCTTTAGATATTTCAATACTTGCATCACACTTTTGATTTCTCGCTGTCTGCTTTTTATCACTTTTATATCAAAAGCAAACTTCCCACGAAAACATTATAATTGATGACAACTGCAACGGAGTGTTGACGGAAGCCGAGCCCATGCGCATGCGACGCGGAAACCAACCGTCCACACTCCATAACTCGTGCTTGACTAATCACTAACATAAAAATCGTAACTAAATGAACTGAGATTGTATTGAAGCTAGGGAAGAGAATGTTCCTGTAAGTAAAGTAATATTTTATGATATGTTTTGTAAAATTTGCTCTAAAGTTTTTGTTTTTGAAAACCCAAACGTAAGCCACGCTTTTAAATACAAATATATAATGGAAGTAATAGGGAGAGCTAATAGGATTTGCGAAAGAACATTAGGTATATTTGAATACAAATGGCTCACAATTTCTCATTTCAACAGAATTTTCTCTGAAGTTTAAAGCTCCACAAATGTCCACAAATGACTATTCCTATTAAAATCTGGGTCACAGAAAAATCTGTTTCAATCACAATTTTGGGGGCCGACAACATTGACCAATTAAAGGTTTTATGAACGGAAACTGGCTGTCTTGTTTGAATGATTAATGACGCCAGACATGGCCAAAGGTCAAATAAAGTCAAAGGTCAAACGAAACACCAAGGTCATTGTCAAAGTATCGTAGTCGGCATGTCTGGCAGGCGAAGGGTCAAGACGCTAATTGTTATTTACTAAATAGTTGGGAAAATTGTGTCACGCGACGTAAGAAAGGCTTAGAAGCTTAGCGAACGTGGCGATTCTATTCATTTGTTAACAATTTCGAAGTGGTAAGGTGCCTTCACATCAATGAGATTGTACCATGTGATGTAGATGTACCTACTTTTTAAAAAAGTGTTCATCCATTATAGTCCCACCGTAGAGCAAAGGCTAAGGCATATCCTCTTTTTCCACTCCTTTCGGTTTAGCGCGTCTGTGGTCCAGGTTGGTAGGTGAGCGTCAAGTTCGTCCCGCCATCTCCTTCCGGGCCTTCCGTCTATTTGCTTTGGGTGTTCACTCTGTGGTCGTTTTCACCCATAGGTCATCGGACATACGACAGACGGGTCCAGCCCGGTGCCACTTTAGGCTGGCTACTTTTTGACCAACGTCAGCAATTCGGGGTTTGGAGCGCAGTATACTGTTCCGCACGCGATCTGACAGCTTTATTCCCAAGATACTGCGCACCATGGCTCGCTGACAAACTCCGAGGGCAGACTTCTGATGTTGAGTCAAAGACCAAGTCTGAGAGCCGTACGTGAGGATCGGGAGGATGCGTACGTCCATGAGTCTCTTTTTGAGGGTAGTGGCAGCTTCCCCTTCATGAGGCTTTTCATTGACCAAAAGCTCCTATAAAAATTCTACAAAATTAAATCTACGTACAAGGATCACTACTGAGGATTACTTTCAATTATTCTGAGCAAAACTTTATCACATTATTGCGCTGCATTGAGTAAGTACTGCGGGATCTCATAGCCGAGAGAACCCGATGTTTGTAGATTTTGTACCAGAACTAGGAGCCACGTGCAAGCTGTATTTTGCATCACGAAATATGTTTATTGTGAGTGTAATTTATTCTGAGCGAAACTTGTCAGAACATTTTTTTATCTTTGGACACATATATTCATTACAAAATATAATTAGTATTTTGAAACAACGAAACTAATGTAGAGTGTTTCAAAAAATGCAAGATTATAATTTACGCCTTTTTCAAACACGTATCTGTCTTATTTGAACTCAACTTCACAATATCCCCATATCTATTAAAATCACCAAGATCTACGAAAAATTTAAGCATATTAGTTCCCCGGGCACAATAACATCAAACGAAGCCGAGGAGATATCGTCTCGAATCAAACCTCACTCGAGCACAATGCTCGTAACTAGAGGTTGCTCAGTGAGCGGCCAAAATAAGGCCCTATTGTCCCCGCGTCCCCTCGTCCCCATCCCTTTGTCCCCTGTCCCTTTGTCCCCCGAGCTACTCGTCCGCGGCGACCGGAAAATAGCCCACATGCGATTTGTCCCGATACCCCGAGGACGACATATTAGCCGTAGTCTCGCCTTCTACTATACATATACAAAGACAAGACTAGTTGCCGTCCGCGGCTTAGTCCATTTATCTTGCGAGACTTGTAGAGATAAAACAGCGTTCAAACTTCAGTATTCAGTATTTTATTGCTAAATTAGGTACCCACCTACCCAGGTTATCCCAGGTCTTAGTTAGTTGTCTATAAGTAAGAACAATACACAATACTACCCTTCTACAGATCATCGAATATAAGATATTTTCTGAGGGGATAATTTAGTGTTATTGTTGTAGTTGCATTTCTGGAATTTTAGGGGAATTATGAAGCCTATACCCTTTCCCACTCATTTTAAGCTGAGACTTAGAAAGGAATTTAAAAAATTCACAACGCAAACGAAGTTGCAGGTGTTAACTAGTCTATCATATAATTTGTTATTTTTTCCCAACTGTGATATAAACCAACGCGACATTTATTTACAGATAAAATACAAGAGGCTTATAAACAAATACCTTTTAGTTATTTTCAGGGTGGGCGCCCGAAAACACAACCTTTTTGAAGTCTCCTCTTTATTCCCGCATTTCATAATTCCCACTTTGTATACTTAAGTTGTTTATGTTTTGTCTGTCTAGGACTCTAGGGTGGTAATTGTTTTATGTACTTAAACTTAAGTACGGAATTATTATTGTACCATGTTGTAGTTTACTTGTAACTTGAATGCGATAACAAAGGGCCTAAGAACGGTTATTTCGGCTATTAAATCAAATTAACGTTTTCCTTTTATTCTTGTTTGAAGGCCTTAATTCGTTTCACACTTCGTGTTTGAGTAATTTTGACTTGAGATTAATGTTATTCACTCAATTATAAATCTTTTTAGAATTTATTTCAGTGTTACTTAAATTATTATGGCTCTTAGATTAAAAAGTAAATATGAACTGCTTTTATTTACTTTTATTAACCACTAACGATTTACTTATTAAAAAGATGGTATAAAATATAAGTATATTACTGGATGGATATCTAGATAGGTGATGATATGACTAGATGGATGGATGGATGAACCACCCGGGAAACCGCGTTTGTTTTCGTAGCAAAACCCATCGTAGCACGCTACAAAATGCTACGACGTAGCAGCGCTACACCAATCGATCAATTCGTTACAAGTGCTCGAACAGAGGCTGTTATAAACGTCGTTATAAACGTTATCGTTAGAAGAACAATTACAGTTAAAATATCGAAAGACTACAACGGGGTGAAAATAGTGAGTTACCAAATTAGGGTTTTATTTAATCAAATTCATAACAATTAAATAAGCTTGTACATCTACTTACTACTTACTAAACCAGATAATATACCAAAGAATCTTAATCTGAAACATAATGTAGAAAGTGTAGAAACACATCATTATTTTGAAGAGCCCATTCCGTACTTACGCTCATTATAACCTCATACGTCACTGTATATGGGACAACGAAAGCGTGACAAAAGCCTGCAATGAAGCCTATTTATCGCGCACAGTGGAGGCTATTAATGATGGATACGAAAATAAGTGATTCATGGATACGGATACGGGACTATTTTCACTGAAATCCATTGAAAGGGTACAAACACTAGTCTAGAAACAGGTTATAATAAAATATTTACACGTAAAGCTTTTAATGGCACGTTTTCTTCTTCATTTCCACTCGTTTGTTTCTCGCTTTTATTTTCATTGCGTATTTTTACTATTTCTTTGATAAATTTGGTGTTGTTAATTTAATGACAGATACATTGAGCAACGGACACGGAAATCCAGCACATTACTAGAACTATGTAACGTAGAGCGTAAATAATAATCGCGGCACTTCTGTGGACCCTCTCGATTTAAGATCCTTTCTCAATGTGGCGAGGAGCTCGTTGTTCAGCAAAGATAGGGTGATCAAATAACTTTTTAGGAGTGCCTGTGAGTGAGTATTGTAAAGCAATATTTTTTTTTTTTAAAGCGGTTGTGTTTGTATTCGTAGTGTTTAGTTCAGATAGGTGTTGCCACTGAGTACTAAGATACACAAGTGTTGCAAAGAATACATTTATAGCAATAAAACCGCCTAATTAACGCTTTTCTTACGAGTTTTTATAAAAAGCATAAATAAAAACCATTAAATTATCATACGAGAAAGTTAAAATTACTGTTACCAAAAAGGTGGTAAAGTTATATTAAATATTTCTCTTTATGGAAGGTCGAAAGTTGTAATTACAAAGTTGGAATCGCATACTGAATTTCTCAGCTTTACGATTATATTGTTCTAGAGCCATTACACATAATTCTGGATTGTTTGATCAGTAATAAACCGACCCATTTCATCCCTTCTTGGAATTACGAGACATCCCTATCATTGCGATGGTTTACATTGTGTCAGTTAAACTTCATCCCAATAAAGGCGGGGTGAACTTTCACCCCAATGCATTATCCTATGGGTCGAAGGTGCTCCCAAGTTTTTACGATTAAGTAAATTTTATTCATGCAATCTAGGGCGGTTTTCAATTTGATCGCCCTCCCATCCAGAGCAAACTTTGGAGATAAAACATCGTTTGAACTTCTACAGTTCATAGAATTTATGAATTATCCTGTGGGGTATATCTCGTGTATTTATTGTTGTTGCAGCTTTGAAAATGTAGGAAAACTTGCTTATCCCTATAAGTAAGTATATGTAAGTTAAAAGTACACCATTGTAAGAGCATTGAAATAAATACATTTTTACTTTTACTTTACATTTGCCATCGACCATCCGTGTCGATAAAGTAAAATAATTAATAATAAAGGTTTTACAAAAACATAGAACAACCGACTTCAATCGGACGGTTAAAGTGATCGTAGTCACAGGGAAGCAAAATACGCACGTTTTCAGTTATTTTGATTTAAAACTTAACTACTGAAACAATTTTGATAATTTTTTTATAGGACCAATCTGAAAAAAATATACAAAATACAAAAATACAAAATATTTATTTCGAAAACAGGTTACATAGGAAGAGTTTTAACCAATGGACCCTGCACTAGGGCTAGCCTGTATCACGGGGATCCGAAAAACGATTTCCTTTATTACAGAATTATAGAGAACATGCAAGACAAGACAGACATTAATTAGTAATTATTAGTAATATCTTCTCAAAAAAAAGTTTTTTTTCTGATCTGCTTAAAAACAACAACGTTCTAAGGTAACAAACATTAAAAAAAACATCCGAATTGATAAAGTCCTCCTTTTTTGAAGTCGGTGGAAAAAATATATATAGAATACATTTCGAATTATAGTGCAACTCACCAGGTGGCAGTAGATGCGCCAGCAGCAGCAAGGCGAGCTGCGCCGCGGCTACGCGCCGCCACATTGCACTCGCTACGCCCCCCCGCGCCGCATGGCCCCGCACGCACACACACGCCACAGCGACACACACACGCGCGCCGCACTAGTCACACCGTCTCACTGTCACACTGTCACATCTACTTGCACCGACTCACACGCGCTTGCACATGAGAACCGTCAACTGGTGATTCCCGATACTGAAACAAAATGTTAGTGTTAATTGATGAGTAGCGCGAAAAATAAGCTTTATATTGATTCCAATATTCATTATTTTCAGACCAACGCAAAATTACAAAACGCTATTCATTTTTTATGAACTTTAGTAAAATGAACAGAGTATTATTAGAGTAGGTACCTACATAGCTTTAAAAGCTTTTTAGAGTAGTACAATGACGTTTACCTCGGGACAGTGCTGTATACTCGGAGCTTTTAAAAATAAACATGATCCTGAATAAACTTCAAAAATATTTTCGTAGTGCAAAGTTTTGGAACTGAATTATGCCCAAGATTGGTGTATTTGTTCAGGCTCAGAGTTGGCAGCGAAACGTTGCCATTCTCATACTTTAGTATAGATACTTTTGAGATTGAGTTAGTGATTTATCACTGAGATAGAAAATTGTGTCCGAATCCAAGTGGATCCAGCAACAAAGAGACAACCTTTCGTACAAAAGCGACTTGTGAATATTACAGATGATTGTCTCAAAACTGGAATGCCCCATCCAAAATAAATAGATGAAATTATTATTGGGTACAGTGCAATTTTGAAATTATTTATTCAATTGTAGAAGTTTTTATTTTTCTATTGTTTCTTTATTACCCTATTTTTTTTTTATATGTGAATTTGAATTTTTGAATGTTTGATGTGAATTATGGATTTGTATCTGAAATAAATGACTTAATAATAATAATAATAATCTACTCCGCGGCTGGAGGTTAACCCTTTTTATATATTTTTTACAATAAGTATTATTTGTAAACAAGTATTGTTTGTTTTTTTATAATAATGTGAAAAATTAGTTTAAATACTAATTAATTTTAAAAAGAAAAATTCCTGAAGAGAGCGTGGCTTCGATCCATTCAAGCAACTTTTTACTTAGAAATAATAACAGGGGAATAAATAACGCGCTGAAGCACCGATTAGTCACGGTTCAGTCTAGAGTCGGAGTTTGCTTCCTAATGAAATTCCAAATGAAGTAAAGCCAATAGAACTCACACCATTATGTAATCTAATCACGCTTGATAGTTATGATGCCCCAGTGAACATGGCCCAATGGTAACATTCCCGAAGGTCAAGCAGTGCCTACAACACAAGTATAACACTTATGCCTACTTGCACCAAACTGTCAAAGACCCTAAGCAATGACTTAACTCGCTTGACAATTCTTAACGGTCAGAATCTGTACTGTTAAGAACTACCAAGCGAGTAAAGTAATTTCTTAGGGACTTTGACAGTTTGGTGCAAGTAGGCATTAGTGTAGGCACTGCAAACCAAATAATAAGCATCACAAGCCATCAAATTGTATGTTATTTTTAGATTATCATAATATTTCTAAGCTTGTTTATGGTACAAATAAATTTATCTTTATCTTTACCATCTCGTTTTCACTCATTGTAAAATCATAAGTACTTTAAATACAAGCAAAGCGAGCAAAGGTAACGAAACCGTCGTGTCTGTATCAAAGAATGGAAGAATGTAGAGTATCGTCGCGTATCTAACGGTCGTAATTGCTATTGGTGTCATTGCTCGCAAGATTCGAGTGCTTTTAAAGATCGTAAAATATACTGATTTTATGGTTACTTCGTGGGATGCAACAAAGAAACAAAGTGGGAAGGGGAAGCTATTTGCAACCCTAAAATGGTAGTGAGACGCTGTTTGCTTACATTAACACACATTTTGTGTCCCTCTAACTTACCTGAAGATCAATAAATTGGAAAACCTTTTCGACGACACGGACGGTCGTGTGGCAAGTATATTGGACTGCCATGCCGGTGTTGCGGGTTCAATTCCTGCTTCAGGACAAACATTTGTGTGATGAACATCGGTGTTTGTTCTGAGTCTGGGTGTTTTCTATGTAGGTATTCCATGTATGTATTTACAAAAAAAAGAATTCATGTATTATATCTGCCATCTGGTTGCCTTAGTACAATTTCTGCTTAGTTTGGGCTAGATGGCGTTGTGTGAAATGTCGAAAATATTTATTTATTTACATTTTAACTCAGTGGTGAATTGAAGTGTACAACGTTCGCAGACAAGTTCTAAAAAAGCATGTAAGCACACTGGGCACTATTTACACGATAATAAACTCGTAAACTACGTTTAATGTAGGGATGTAATCTTAATTTTAATTCAATTTCAATTGCCGGCTTCGTTGAATATTGAACGCCTTCACGAGTCACTGAGGCTTAGCTATATTATTCGTCAGGTCCAGTGATTTTCCTTTGTCTGTTTATTTTATTACTGAAAATATTTTCATGAGCAAATATTTCTTTATTTTGATATTTTAGGTTAGTAGAGTTTACATATTTTAAGTATAGTAGGTAGTTGGTAATCAGCTCATTTACGAAAAGAGAAGAATACTATATAAACGTAAGGATGGACAATCATTGTGTGATAATTACGTGATTTTTATTTCGTAGGTATAAAAGGTGATATTTCGTCATTAAAAATAATAATAATACTGCGCTTAATACGGTAGTGATACATTTATAGTGATTTGATTGAAATAAGTTTTCAAAACAGACATTAAATAAAAAGTTATTTTGGTGTCTATTAATTATTTTGAGATTTAAAATATTATTTACTACAACGAGGTAGCAGTAGGTATACGTAACAGAAGCAGAAGTTGTAATGGACACAGGAAGTGTTACGACTTTGGAGAATGTTCTAGTCAACCGATATTGTGGAGTTTTTGAAAGTTTCCCCCCCTTTTCGGGCGCTTTTCCCTCCTTTGTAGTAAGTTGGTCGCTTTGTGTCGTGCGTTTACGAATACGGCAATAGACGATGAATCTTCGTCGAACTGCCGATTGAAAAAGTTCGCCGTCATAAAAGATAATGATTTATTGTAATGACCCGTGACGACACGGGATTTTTTCGTAAATCTTAGTGGTAATAGGTGGTTCTGTACAATATGTAAGGTTTTTATATCATTGAACGTTTTCGTACGTAATAATAATATAGATTTATTTCAGGGAACTTAATATTACATAAAAGCAATAGGCCCATAGAAATATATACCTTACAGACTAACATACATACAATAAACACACAATACAATACAATACAACATAATTAGGATGTAATGACTGTGTTCTGGTCATCAACACTCTTTAAACTTAATCTTTTTTTTCATCAACTTCAAACTCTTTGGAAAATTATTTGGGAATATAACATAACATACGATGACGAAGTCGCCGTGGTGGCAGGGGGTATTAAAATATTTAAAAATGTTAATTACTTTCGATATTGCTGAGTTCAAATGAATTTTCAAATAGAATCGACCCTCAGATTGGACCCGAATCTGTCTGTTCCATGGTTTGTTGAATGGAAGCGGTTTTCCGGCACACGGCACACGGTACACCACACATAAACAAGTAATACCATTCGAATTACTTTGAAGTGCAATCGCACGGAAAACCACAGATCGATTTATTTGCGAAGTATACGATCACTTATTTTTATTACGTAGAATATTACGAGTAAAAAGACATCCATTACTTTAAATCATAACACCTAGAAATAAATAATGTTTGGATATTTTACAGCGTCATCTAGCTCCAAACCAAATATTTAAGTATAAGGACATCAAAGATCGTGGTTCGGATTTTTGACCTCATCTTTAATGTGAAAAAAGAATATAGTTTGTGACACAAAACGTGACACCTTAAACAAAGATAACCTTTTTTTTAGTTAAACCTCTAGGTTATATCATCATCATCATCATCAGCCAGGTAGGACCCACTGCTGGGTATAGGCCTCCTTTCGCTTTA
Source organism: Lobophora halterata (assembly GCA_932526365.1). Taxonomy (NCBI): domain Eukaryota; kingdom Metazoa; phylum Arthropoda; class Insecta; order Lepidoptera; family Geometridae; genus Lobophora; species Lobophora halterata. The sequence goes on along the minus strand of OW052002.1, from coordinate 12,494,754 downwards.
ACCAGCCTCCACGATCTTGTGCATCTCTGATCAATGTAGACCCCGCGACCCTTGCGACGTCGTCGACCCACCGGACTGTTGGCCGACCCGGGTTTCTCTTTCCTATCCTTGGCCACCATTCGGTCAGAGCCTTACTCCACCGGCCATCACCGCGTCTAGCCAGGTGTCCTGCCCAACTCCATTTTAGGTCCGCAACTCGGCTACCGACGTCATAAACTTTCGTCCTACGTCTGATCTCCGTATTACGGACTCGGTCTTGAAGTTTGATGCCGAGCATGGCTCACTCCATGGCCCGTTGTGCAACTCTTACACGGTGCACAGTTTTCTTAGTGAGCGTCCATGTCTCGGCACCATATGTCATTGTTGGTAAGACACACTGGTTAAAGAGACGTGTCTTCAAGCACTGTGGGATCTTTTTCGACCGAAGGACATCTTCCAACTTGCTAAAAGCAGCCCATCCAAGTTGGTTTTTTTTTGTGAGGCGGTTGCAGAGAACTTTGGCAAATAGTTTATAGATTTGCGAAAGGAGGCTTATAGGTCGGTAGTTACTGAGTTTGGAGCAGTCCCCCTTTTTATGTAAAATTGATACTATTGCATTTTTCCAGACTTCAGGTGCTTTGCTCTCAATAAGCACACTGTTAAAAAGTTTAATGAGAACCTTCAGTACTGGTTGACCACCAGCTCGTAGCAGTTCAACCGTGATCCCATCATCACCAGGTGACTTATCGTCTTTCATTTGGGAAAGAGGTTTTTCCACCTGGCACGATAAAATTGGAGGGAGATGTTCTGCTGAGCGTTGTTCTGTGGGCGGCGCTCTTGGGTCATTCACTGGTGTTGTTGGTGTCGCTGTGGTTGTAGCGTAGAGATTCCCATAAAATCTTTCAACAATTTCCAACATGCAATCTCTATCAGTCTGAAGCTGTCCGTGTTCGTCTGTTAATTTAACTATTTGTGGCCTACTTTTATTTATTTTATGTCTGAAAACTTTTGGTCCTCTATGTCTTTCAATAGTCTCTGTTATAATTTTTGTATTATGTTTTCTTACGTCTCTCTTAATTGATTTTGAAATTTGCCGGTTTGTTTTCTCTATTAATCTCTGGTCGTCAATAGTATGATGTTTCAACTTTCTCCTATCTTCAATTAAAGTTAAAGTTTCAAGGGACAATTTTTTTTCCTTTTTTAGGACTCCACCAAGATGTTTGTGTGTGGTTTCAGTGATTGCCTTGCACAGTTTTGCGTTTAGTTGATTGACGTCTAAATTTAATTCCTCTAGACCCGCAAATCGATTGTTCAAACCTATTTAGGTTATATGGTTAAGTATATTTTTTAATATGTCACTAACCTAACCAAGGCACGAGTGAATAGGATTATTCTAGGTAAGCGTGCTACATCGTCGACCACATCGTCACTTACCATCAGGTGAGATGTGGTGGTCAAACGTATTTCATAAAAAAATATTTTCTTATGTACAAAATATGGTGTCATTGAATGAACCGAAATAAACGATATGATTGATTGATGGATTTAGGTACCAATAAACGAGTATGTAGAGTTTAAGATTCCCGTTACGTGACACACATTGTACCTTGCTAATACGTGTTAAATTCTACAATTTTGTAACAGTTGGATTGGGTTAATAGCTCTTTGTTAACTTCGTTATTAGTTGTGAAGTAAGTAAAGCTCGCTCGCGATTGCCGGCCGTGGACCGGCGGCGGCTCGATCCAAATTTATTTATTCACATTAAATTTTAAATGAACTGGTCCGAAGTACAACTAGAGCAATATAAACTTTCTAACCCGGCGGCTAACTTGCTAAAAAATATAATTAGTCAACTTTAATAAAGCGTTAATATTTTGATACATATTTTATAAGTATCATTTTATTTTAACTTTAAATCCTTTTTTTATCGATGGGAAAATATATTTACGCATCCCTCCGCCCCTGGGGAGAGCTGAATGTCTCGGGTATGTCGGACTTACCGCCAGAAGGCAGAATACCGACTAAAAACCCATCGTGTTCCCGTCACGATCGCCTTGGTAACAGGTCGCGGGAACCCGTTTGGAATCTTCCGCGGCCTGTCGGCGAGCGTCCGTTGCGGAGGAACTCCTCTTGTACCCAAGGAGGAGGAAAGGATGACCTGGAGCAAAGGACATCCTTCGTCTGATGTGATCTGTGCTCAAGTATGGGTTCCCCAGCCCATCCCTGTAGACCACCTCTGAGAAAAAAAACTACAATAATTATGTTCAAATTTGTTACCATGTTTATACTGTTCGGTATCAATGGCTATATTACTTTGTTCAGTTTTATTGTACCCGCGCAGTCTCACATTCATCACGGATGCACCATTGCAATGAAGTGCTTACATCCATAGTATGTACTACCTACAATCGCTCTCAACAAAGTACCATACTTTCAAAATTATTTACTTTGGAGTCGAGCGCTGACTTTGGAAAACTATATTTTCAGAGTTCAAAAACTAAGCTTCAGATTTTTTTAGTTCAAACACTTTATAAAAATCATACGATTGAGTAAGTTTTTGAGCGACGCTGGCAGCCAGACTAAACAATGGTTGAGTGTGAAATAAATAGACGTCTGTAAGTGCAAAGTTGACATTCTAACCAATTTTCTGACTACTCGACACGCATCTGACAGACTATCTGGCTCTGAAAAACTTTATCTGACTGACTGAATAGAAGATGTTTGAAGATGTTGTAGGAAATCTGTACCTAGAGAATTCTATGCAAGTTCATAGCCTTTTCTTGAACTATTTATATGCTAATTTCATGTTTTTACAAGTACCTATACGAAAATATATAAAAATATCCATATTTTTTTTAAGTCTATCGTAAGTAGTCATAAATTGGGAGTCGAGTAAGGACTAATAAAAGTCAGCGCCAACTCATCTATTATCCCGGGAATACACGAGCACAAAACTTCAAAGAGATAAATAACATCGAAACCTAATAATATTTGCATTTTAAATCAATTGTTTTATTTCAAAATCTTCCGAAAGAGATGTACTAACAGTAATAATTACTAACAGTGATAATTTATCTTATGAACAAGTAGTTATACCTATACTTTTTAAGCACTGCCAACATTTCTTCTTTGTAAATAAATTTAATAACAAAACTACAAAAACAAAACCCAAAAATAAAGGGATATTTAGGTGAAAAACAAAAGGTTTGCCTAATAGTCGGAGAGCCGGTGCACAATTACGGAACACAATGTTAACACACACTTGAATCCTGCCAAAAACCCGCGGTGGAACGAAGAGAGCTTCATTAACGTAGATGCACATAACTGCCGAAGCCGGGTGTTTAACGAGCCTCATACGTCCCTTCATTAATATAATTATTATAACACGGCTATAATTAAAATTAATAGTAGCCACGAAATAATGTTAATTTACTCGGGGTTTGCCATTGACTTCACTGTTTTAAGTGTTTGTTTATACTCGTATCAATAGGATACCGCTTGAAGCAATAATTCATGCAGTTTTTAAATCAGTATGAATGTTTATTAAATAAAATAAATGTTTTAAGGAAAGTCATAAGCATCGTCGACGTTATTAGTAAATAAGACACAAATGTTAAGGTAGCCTTCCGATGTCGGCGGCCGCGACACACGACCGCAATCGGGTCGATACAAGCGACCGCTTCGCGTGACTCGCGCCTACGTAGTTTACCAAACAATGAGAGGTCTTAGGTCTCTTTCAATTTAGACGATTCGTGTCGGACCGCTGCAGTGCCGCAGCGGTGCGTTGGTCGTGAGGCGAACGGACGGTCATTTATTTTCATACAAAGCGCACGGTGCGCCAACAGTGCGGCGTCGTTCAATCATTCGTACCGAATCGTTCGTAGAGTCTAGTCAGGGCGAAACGGCGTAAGATGTGTGTATAGACAAAACTCATAACAGGTCAAAATGATGGGTTTCCATCGAGTAGCACCCAGTGTCATGATGTTACTCGGTTATCTAGGTCGCGTGGTTGAGGGTAGCGGTCGCTTGTCGTGGTCGTTAGTAGCGGTCGCCAACATCGGAAGGCTACCTTTAGGCAAGCTGTCCCGAAAAATGAAAAGTTTATTTTGCATAATGTTTTCATTTATATCTTTGTAGCTCGAGAACGAAATTATACACTAGAATGTAAAGAATTAATAAGTAGCTCGCTTTTATATTACTATTGTCTTAAAATGGAAGTCGTTATATGAATCTGTAGTCTTTTTACAGTAAATTTATTTCCAACAAATCCGAATGAAGAGCATCGTTAACTGCAGGTTTATTTAGAGTCCCATTATTCAGGTCTTCTGAAACACTTAGCTGGAGATTAGTCGAGACTAGGCCGTTACAATCCGTTACAGCGCACGTTAGCTTAGCGAACTTTAAACTGTTTGTGAAATCCATTTATCTAGAAAACATTGGCTTTTTGTCTCTACAATTTAGTGCTGCTAAGGTAAGCCTATATATCATATTTGTTAGATTTATGCCTACTTGCACTAAACTACCATAACTCCTAAGCAATTACTTTTCTTACTTGCCGTTATGTAATTGCTTAGGAACTTTGATAGTTTGATGCAAGTCGGCATTAGCCTCTTGTCAGTGGGAGTCGTGACACAAAGGTTGAAAACTACTGGACTAGAGTAAACTGTGTGTGTCAGTTAGTCAATTCTTAATTTACTATTTTTTATTATTTAATTAATTATTTTAGCGAAACGTTACTTAGCGGTCGCTACACGATCGTTGCTAAGAGAGATGTATTTTCTTATACTTCAATAATTATGTTGTAAATATTATTTTGTAGGAAACGCAGTCAAGAGGAAAGAAGATAGATCTTACATAACGTTATTTTTAATCATTCTTAGAAGTAAGTAATTGATATCTCAGTGACAATAAATCAGCGAGGCGTCGCCATGACGGACGCACCGACCCGCCGGCCCTGATTTATGTACGTACAACTACGCCAGTTATAACTGTGGGGCAAGCTTGTTATTTTCAACTGATTGGCTGGTACTTACACTTCTATAGTTAGGTCTCATTTAAATTCCACGTTTGTAATTAGTCGAATGATCAGACATCAAATTATGTCATAACATAAATGATTTATGATATTCAATGCACGATATCTTCTCACTATAGCTGGTAGGTGGATGAGAAGAGCCGAGAGCGCTAAGTGGCGTATCTTAGAAGAGACCTACGTCAGCAGTGGACTGCTATAGGTTCTTCTTATCGTGTCACTAGTTCTTTCGAACCAGTGTGGTGAACGGATTTCAATTGCGCCGAAAAGGCTTCTTTCGTGGTCTTGTCACATGTTTTTCGATTTTTTTAGGTTTTATGACATGCCGGTTTTCTCACGATGTTTTTCTTTACCGTTAAGCACATTTTTTAATACATACACCACACCAATGTATCTTTTTGTAAAAAAAATATTTTTAACAAAAAATCCATTGGTGTACAACCGGGTTCAAACCTTCAGAACACAACCTTCGGATCGAAAGTCGACACCCACTCGGCCAACACGGCTATAGATTGAAAATTATTGATCTTAATCCATCATTCTTCAAACACAGTCAATTTTTAAAACTCTATCTTTTTAAACACATCTAGAATATTATCGAAGTCTTTCGCAGTAGGTACATAATCTAGAAATAATTTTATATTATGTTTTTGCGGTATAACGATATAATTAATTGCAATAATCCTTTTAGTAGTGGAACCGCGGTGGCGGACACGGGCGGCGGCTTCGGGTCCTACTAAATAGCGGATTAATCGACGATTAGCCGTGTTCCGATATTGGAACAACGATCAGCTCTGATCAAATAATGGACCAGTTTTCAATTAGGTTTAAGTTATTAATTAAAGCTTATTTAAACGCGAATCTCGTATAAACTCGGTAATTAGTTGATTGAGGTGCGTTACATTTATTCATTTTGTATCTTCGTGCTTGTAGTAGGCCTACTTACTTACTTACTTGTTACACTGTAATCACTTCACTACCGACAAATTGAAAGCAGTTATGCGATACATTTTATCATAGAGCAAAATTTTTATTGAATCAGGCGTAACTTTCGTCTACCTTTATTTCGTACTTCATCTAGAGCTCTTATTTTTTTCACTTGACGGTTTCTGTCCTCCTATTGGTGACGAGGGGACAGATAGAACTTCTACAATTAATAAAAGTTCCATCTGTCCCTCGTTTAGAAACAGGGGCAGATAATTTGATTGTCCCATCTGTCCCCCAAGGCGGACAGAACAGGGTGACGGATGGAAATTATTCGTTCATACGGATGATACAGCGGAAATAGCAAGTGCACACTTCATAAACTTTAAGCGACAAACAAGGACATTAAGCCTAGAATATCCCTGACGAATTCCCAGCTTAACCCTAAATAGCTCGACGCTTAACCCCTAAACACCGCTCGTTAGCGAGCTGCTTTAAATTCTCCATGCGCGCGCGCAGTAATTGCTCTATAAATAAACCCGGACAACGTGACGCATACAAGGGGATAACAAAACAAAACACACATACTCTCTTTCTAAATATTTGATAGAAGATATAATAAAGGTACGTTTCGTAGTGCCAGTCTTCTTCCTAGCTGCCTAACTCTAAAATCTAGGTTAATTTCTAGAAACGATATTGGTTTTTACAATACTTTTTGATTAATTACTATTTTTCCAAAAAGCTAAATAATGCTAAAAGCTATTGCGATAGAAAACAGATTGCGATTAATTTAAAAAAAATTATTTTTTTTATTAAATGGCTTAGTAATAATATTTTTGTTCCACAGACAGAACTACATTGTAAAAATAGCATTCAAACACAATGTACGCAATCCTATAATTAACTGACAACACGATTACCGTTTATAACAAAGCATTAAGGTCGACAATCCGCCGGCAGCGCCGAACAATAACAGCCCGGTTTAATGAGGACAATCAAAACTTGAGCATCCGGTATTGCCAGCAGTGTGTAGCGAGCCGAGCGGAAACGTTCGACATTCAGCGTTTAGCGAGCTGCGGAACTAGGTTTCGCCGGAAAATTGTTGGTAAGGTATAAGTAATAAGACGATTGTAAGAAGGCTTTAAAAATACGAATAGCCTCTACTTGCCTCTACAGCCCTACACAGCCTACACAGCCACAGCCTCTACATGGTCAGTTAAAAAAATTAAATAGTGGCTATGTGAGACTGAAATGAACTTTTGTTAGTTTCGAAAAAAACGCACTATTTTGTAGGATGACATTTAAACTGGAGGGAACAGAGTAGAAAATTTTGTTTAAAAAATATTACTATAAATAACTTGTAGTCATATTGATACCAAAGTTAATCGTAATAGAGGCAGTTATGATAGGTAATTATGCTTTAACTTAATGGTACCAAAAATAACATGAAACCATTCAGTTCAGGTTTTAATTGACAAAAGAAATAAATAAATATCTTATGTTTGAACATTTAACGGAACTCCATCTAGCTCCAAACTAAGCAAAGCTTTAAAATCTTTACATGCGATATGGTGTGTCTATTCAGTAGGTACCTAAATAAAATAATGTTTGGACATTTCATAGATATAGCTGTAGTGAAATAACTATTGCAACGATGTCGTATCCCATAATATAACTCGCTTAAACACACGTAAAGTCGTTTATTTGTTCGTTTCGAGCTCCGAGCGAACGGCAGTATCATAAAACGAATGTATGCGCAAGCTCTTAAAAGAAATATCTCGTGTGCGCAGAAGGTCCAAAACTAGTAGAGTTCTAAATTTCAGCTCGTATTGCTCTGAGTGAGTAACAAACAGCATAATGGACGAAAGGAGCCTCTTCGAGGCACACTTGAAACACTTTCACCAAACTGGTTTGATAAGAACTATAATGATAAGAAGAAGAAGAGTAACAAACATCAAATCATCGATCCATCCTTCCTCACGACGGAGGACGTGGTGGCCGAGTGGATGAGGCCCTTACCTTGCGATCTGATGGTCGCGGGTTCGGATCCCGGTGGCAGTCATGCGTAAATGGGTTTTTTCGGTCGAAAAAATCTATGTATGCATGCATGCCACGTTCTCGCAACGGTAAAGGAAAACAGCGTGAGGAAACCGGCATGTCGTAGAACCTGAAGTTCGAAAACATGTGTCGAGTGCACGAAAAGAGCCTCTTTGAGGCGCACTTGAAATCCTTTCACAACACTGGTTCGAAAGAAACTAGTGACACGATAAGAAAAAATTCTTCCTCACGAACTTTAGCTTGTGAAATATAAATGCCCTGTTATAAATTTGTAATAGATAGTATCTGTGATCCCGCCCGACACAATGATACACAACGAAGCATTCAATTGTGCTGAAGCAGCTTATCAGCTTCAGCTCGACTTCAATGGCCGCTCGCCGAGAGAACCTCCGCTACAGTCACACAAAGCTTCATTTTGCTTCACAAAGATCAGATTAAAAAGCAATTATTATATTTGACCGGGAGCCTGAAACAATTTAATATTTGATTTGAAAATTCGCTGATTGTTCTAAATTAGAAGCCCGATAAAAACACCCTGGAGTTAATTTTGTTTCGACGTCAAACTTTTCTATTGGCTGCTGCTTTGTTTTAAATTTTCCGCTCCCTCGGCTTTTATTTTTTGATGTTGTTTCAAAAAACTTTTTAAAAACTTGACTTCAAAATGAAATACTTCTAAACAAATTAATTTGTAACTTCTATTTATTCATTTGTACACAAGAGGTAAAATGTAACTTTTTCAGCACTCGGAAGAGTAGTTTACTCACAATATCATACCTATAATAATGGTAACAACAATAAAAACACGTGAAACAGTAACAACAGAGGTAACATAAACGGTACCTGCCTTAGCTTATTGCCTACTTTACTATGGTAAGCAGGCAATGTATCAATGTTCACCTACCCTCGATAGCTGCAGCAAGCGGAGGCTGTGTAATACATTGTTGTAAAAAAGTCATGTTTGTTGGGTAGGTGGATCATCCTATGAATACTTTATGAGTGAGGTGCCTGTTTATCCCGGGAACCAGAATAGAGCAGAACATCAAAATGCCACAGCAAAAAGTAAGAGCGACTGCTTCTCACTTACCACAGCACTTGGATCTGTCTCCGCGAAGGAATCCACGGCAACGCAGACGAAATGGCTCCGGAGTACTCGTCAACGACGTCTAGCTAAATAGCTCAGTCCCGGTTAGCATAGTAGTATTAAGAAAACCCACAAGAAAACACAGATTGTTCACCAATGTTTTAGGCACACAGTTTAGGGCTCCAAACTCTTCCAGAAAGATGCATAGGTAATCGAAACGACACGGTGTGAGGGTTCGCGGACAGACCTCGCTCGACTGACGTGGCGCGCGGCGCGGGCGACGCCGCTGCAGTACCCGCGGCGGGGTTTAGAGCGAAAACTATAGTGTTATCTCGCTCTTTCGCATGGAGATGCTTATCCTTTGGCTAAGTTCGTGATTACAATCTGATCTTTTATAAATGCTATGACTAATTAATGCTCTTGGCCCAAACAATACCTGTGATGCAGGGAGGGGGAACAACAGAATTATGTTTTTAACAGTAATTAATAAAATTAGATTAAAATTTGCCAAAAAATTCAAAGCTTTTGTTTGCATAAGGTAAAGCTAGTGAGGCCATGAACGGGTTTTTGAACTCCTTTCGAAGTCACTCTAATATTTTTTAAAACAATAACACAAGTCGTCGAGAAAAAAATAAAATCGAGAAAAGGATAGTACGGCCGTGCCACTTTTTTGCTCGACTTGGTGGGAGTCCTGTCGGGCTCCCAGATAAATTGACTTACGTTTTAGTTAAGGTGATATCAGACGGTTCTCTCGAGTGAATGTACACTCTAGTGAGTTCATTTTTCTTTCATTCCATGTTCACATGGCTGAGCTAGAATGACTTAAAAAAGAACGTTAATCTGTTATTTTAATTTCAACATGTTGTCGAATTAAGTCGTGCGCATAGGAATAAGTTTAGTGGCCGAATCCCAATGAACTTTGTGTTCAGACCGTTCATTTCTCGATCATTCGGAGTGGGAGTGAAAAATATATCCAACACGGTTGGATCGAACGAACGAAAACGAAATCGAACTAATGAATGCATTCGGCATTAATGTTTCATTTTGTGTTTAGATGCGTCACTTGGAGAGAATGATGCAAAATGAAAGACGAAAATGAACAAAAAATGACCCGTCTGATATCACCTTCAAACTTAAATTTAACCTACTCAACAGAGATCATGATGAGCTTGACCCTTTCTATTATAGTTACTGTAACGATCCGTAGTCACTACGCACTGTTACGCACAAATATTAGGGTCTTTGATTTTCTAAACTTTAAGATAAAACCTATTTCATAATAAAGCCAAACTATTTGAACGTCAATTGGTCTGTATCATCCGTTTTCAAATTTTGAAAGGTCGGACGGAAATTGTGTCAGAAAAGTCAGAGGAAAAAGTTTGGAATTTTGGATAGGAAATATTTTCTGTAGAAAATTTGTAAATTCTTGTAAAGAATTTAATACTCAGTAGAATCGATTGCTAGGTTCTTTCTCACTAAATTATCTAGTAAAAATATTTGTGTTTTCAATATCTAAAGTGTGAAATGGGGTTTGTATGTGTTTGTGTGTTTTCTGGTAGAAAATGGATTGGGTAAGTTTTTGAACAAAATCTTTACTTCGGAATGATTTACAGAAGTCTTCATTATGAACTAATTTAAAATATTTTACAAAGTGATATTTCTGAAAATGTTATTGATGTGAATTTAATATAGGTAGGTAGGTACTGTCGTAAATCAAAGACTAGATTAACAATGAGACTTCCACTACAAGTTGAAATTCAGAGTTTTCTCAATTGTCTTTTGCTTTCCAAGAGTTCTAGAGTTCTTGGTTCCTTAAACAGTCAAATGCTGTTTTATTGTTAATATTAGAATGAATTAGATTTATTATTTCAATTGCTATTTTAAAATCTATTTTATTTTCTATTATGTGTTTTTATTTCAGCTACTATTTTTGATTACGTACTTTATTCTCCAAATATGTTTCTATTAATATGGTGAATGACCAAACTCAGATTGAGGATTCTAAAGAGTCACTGGATCAGCCATATATCAACGATTTCTTCATTATCCTATCTTCGAATGTGTGATTATCAATATGGTGAATGACCAAACTCAGATTGAGGATTCTAAAGAGTCACTGGATCAGCCATATATCAACGATTTCTTCATTATCCTATCTTCGATTGTGAGATTATCAATATGGTGAATGACCAAACTCAGATTGAGGATTCTAAAGAGTCACTGGATCAGCCATATATCATCTATTTCTTCATCATCTTCATTTACTCATCTACTTATCTCCGATTTTGAGACTATTTATATGGTGATTGATTAAACTCAGATTGAGGATTCTAAAGGGTCAATGATCAGCCATATATTATCACTCATATCATTATCATTACTCATTTTCTAGTTTGAGTTACTTTGAACTCTAGAATAGTTCATGTCATTTAAGTAGAGCCAATAGGAGCCTTTTAAATACTATAATCAAGTATTTTTAAAGCTCCGAAGTAAAATTTGGGCTATCCCTCTTACTCTTTTGCAGGACTACTTAGTAACCAACAGACTTCAGACTTACTTCGAAGCATTGTTTTGTTGAGAATCCAGCTTCATGACAATTCTTCAAATTATCATGCGGCTGTAGCTTTTCATAACAATTCCTCTAATTGTTATTATAGTGTAAATACAGTAGGTCCCTCATAGGTAGTTCGTACGCTACCTACGCCACTTCGGTGGCCTAATGGAAGACGGATATCCAAGTCAGGCTTTGTCGAAATCCGATTGTTTGCAGCGGAGGAGGTGCTGCTAACCTAAGCCAGACAGGTCACGCTGAACAGCTTTCACATTTAATTAAACAAAAGAGAGCTTATTCAGAAACTAGAGTCAATTTTTATAGTTTTATTTAGACAGATCTAGTAAAATCAGATAATTCTACTACATCTTTCTTTCAATTCAATACTTGATCTCATTTGATCCATGGAACTAGTCTATTGAAATCAAGTGAACTTTATTCAATTCAACAACTTTCTAAGCCCTTAGTATCTAGATAAATCATTAGAGTAGCAGAAAATCATCCTTTTACCTTTAAAGAATCTGAGTTATCATGAGCACATCGTAAGATCCTACCACAAAGCTAGACGATCACAAGGCCAATATATTCGTAAATCACAACAAATATTGTAATCTTTAGATAGGTCTTCAAATAAGTATTTAGGTTATCACAAATAGGTTAAGACATAATGTGTAGAGGGGGGTTGTTACAATTTGTTGCCCGTGACCATGATTAGGAAAAGGGTTATTAGGGTTAAAAGCTTTATATTTGATTCAGAAGAACGGTTTATTTGTTGTGATTCAGGTAGATTTAAGTCGTGCGATACTCGCACAATTTGTTGCTGTTGGAATGGAGAGGTGTTGGATGATTTTCTCAATAAAAAATAGCTTAAATTAAACAAATAAAGGGTTAGGGGTTATGGGGCTTTTACGTAGGTATCAAGTTATATGAATTACCTATTGTTTTCTTTGGTAGATGGTAAATAAATCACATTTGTTAACAAGAGGTATCATAAGGATCCATGGAATTTGACAAACCTGTCATTCTCGCCATCTACTTAGTAATAGATTTTCAAAAAAAATATATTTACAGCTTAGCATAATCAATAGGCATTAGGTTTTGCAAGCTGTCGGAATGAAAGGTTTATATAGAGCTAATATTCAATAATACGGTTATAGGCAAAATATGTTTTACTGCAGCTACTCAACGCTCCAATCATCACAATAAGCGTCAGTAGTGCCCGCGATGTAGAGTCCGAGAGTAGTTGATACAAGGCGCTTTATAAGTATAAAAAACAATAAAAATACAAATAGCACAAAAAGGTACTTATATATAGATAGTTAGAATGTTATTCAGTTATACTGTCCTTAAGTTTTAGAGCAAGGCGCCCAAATTACGAGCACTTGCGCTATTGAATGAATTAATTTATTTCACTAACTCGAGCAAGCCACTCACACCATGAGCACTTGCGCTGTTGAATTAATTCATTTCACTAACTCGAGCAAGCCACTCACACCACGAGCATTTGCACTGTTGAATGAATTCATTTCACTAACTCGAGCAAGCCACTCACACCACGAGCACTTGCGCTTTTGAATGAATTTATTTCACGAACTTGAGCAAGCCACTTCACCATGAGCACTTGCGCTATTCAATGAGTCTGACGCTGACGTGTAGGACTGTCTGGTTTAAAGCCAAACAAAGTTTGAACAAATCTATTGGTATCAATCACCTCTATTCAGATAGTGTTATGATAATCATTTATTTAGTAAATAAAATATTTACACGTCACATATGATAATTAAATATAGAGTACCTACATTCAGTACAATAAATATACAGCTGTCTGTCATGTCAATCAATTTGAATATAAGTAATTACAATTAAATAGAAAATATAAAAAATAAATTACAGTTATATACTAGCTGTGAACTCTTTATAGTTGTAAAAAGTTTTATCAGTGAGCCAGCGCTTTAATCTAAATTTAAAGGACACCGTACTATTTGCATCTGTGACGGAGTTTGGCAAGTTGTTATATATCGTCGGTCCCATTATATGCGTCAGCTTGTTTGACTTAGCAAGTGTGCGGGGTAAGCTAGCAAGCTTGTCGTCATGACGAGTGTAGTACGCGTGATTGTCACTGTTCTTACTGAACAGAGTCAGGTTATCGCGCACAAATACTGCCACCTGAAAAATGATTATAGATGGAATAGTCATTATTTCAAGCTCCTTGAAGTACGGTCTCACTGAAGTGTCTTGTGGTATCATTGCAAAGGCAGGCACCGCCCAGCTTTCCACACACTTTATCAATGTGGGACTCCCAGGTCAACGTCCTATCAAGCTCAAATCCCAGAAACGTAGTCGTAGATGCCTGTTTTATATGTGTTCCACCCGCAAGGACCGTAAGATTTATAGGCAATCGTCCCGACAAACAGACGTGGATGAAGTGTGTCTTCGATATGTTGAGCACCAAACCGTTGTCCTCGAACCGTTCTCGTACCGTTGTAACTGTAGAAAAGGTAGAATAATCTTGGAATCATTTACCCTTTTCGTTGCTTGTTTTATGTTATTGTTTTAAGGGCGGATGTAGGTTGTAATTATAAGGGCGGTTGTTTTTCCATCAGTAAGGACGGTTGTTGGTTTTAAGGGCGAATGTGGATTGTAAGGGCGGTTGATTTTCAATCGGTGTATCGTTACTGTTGGTACTAAGAGCGTTTGCTAGTTTTAAGGGCGGTTACAGGTTTTAAGGGCGGTTACATAAATGAGTAATTCCTGAAGTCAGGTATTCTTGGCAGTTTCGAAAACTTCCACATTCTTATTAAAATTAAATGAAAAAATAAATTTTTCATGTGTTCTGACGATCAATCAATTAAACCATAAATTTTGTCATTTTTGACATCACTCGTCATAAACGTCATAAACGGTATTTATGGTTTTGTAGAAAGAAGGTAGTAACAGCTGTCAAAGGTTTTATTTCGTAGAGTAATTAATACACAGACATCGTTCCATAAACTAAATAGTAGGGGTAATAGTTGTCAGAGATTTTAGACCGTAAGGAAAATTAAGTAGTAGATTTGTTACATATAGAAATAGTTAAGATTAATTCGCGCAATTATAATAAAGTATTAAACGGAAATTTGATTAGTAAAACTATTGGGAAACTAAGAAGCTAGTTTGTAAAATTTATTCAAGAAAGTTTGAAGGAAATTTAACTAGTAAAACTATTGGGAAACTAAGAAGCTAGTTTGTAAATTTTATTCAAGAATGTTAGAAGGAAATTTGACTAGTAAAACTATTGGGAAACTAAGAAGTTAGTTTGTAAAATTTATTCAAGAAAGTTTGAAGGAAATTTGACTTGTAAAACTATCGGGACACAAAGAAGCTAGTTTGTAAAGTTTATTTAAGAAGGTTTGAGGAAATAATTATAGTAAGTTATTTCTGGGATAATTGCTCAGCAGCAGGTGAGAGCACTTTGCAGTAGTTATTTGACTCAGGACTCTCAAAGGAACTGGTTTATTCTGATTTGTTCGGTTTGTTTAGGATCTACTCCTGAAACGGTACTCAGGAAAGATTTTTTAGAAGAAAGGGAGATAATTTTAGAAAGAATATTGTATTTTTCAAATTCATGTGACAATACGCATGGTAGAGCGGGTTCGACTCCTGTTTTAGAACAAACATTTGTGAGATGGTAAAATTTCAACAAATGGTCTCCCTGTTAGAACCCTTTTATAACAAGTTTTTACTATTTAGTGCAGTAGTTTAGAATTTCGTTGTTATCTTGGTTATCTTTCCTCTTCTTAACATCTATTTCTTTTTGCGTACTATCAGGATGGATATCAGTATTAGAAAAGTAGTCATGTTGTTTCGGATGGTCTGGCTTATCATTTGGATAGAGATGGTAAAATAATAAGGGCGGGTATCTACTTGCGAGTACTTACTGTGTTTTCTGTCTTGTTTATGCTAGTCTTGAGACTCGGTTTGGAGTAGGAACTTTTAAGTCACACGTAGGTTTAGACTTGATTTGATAGCAGCGAGTGTTTGATTTGCATATGTGAACCCAAATCCATTACATTTATTGGGTTTATCAAAGCACAGGGGAGCTTGTTTGTTAAATATCGCACAACATGATCTTGATAATTCGATGTTATCTTATTAAAAAGAAAATAGTGAATTTATAATATTATTTTAGTAATGTAAAATTGTATATTATGTTGGTATGTCTATTTGTCCGGAAGTTTTACCTTAGTGCTTGTCCTACGTTTTCATCGTCATTATTCATAAGAATTCATAGTTGAACGTGGGTTTTTCCTGGGGTAGTGTGTGTGAATAATAGACGCCACTGAGCCCGAACTTCAGCTCTTATCATCCACCTTCTGAAAGCTATAGCGCTATGTTTTCATAGACCGTCAATTTTACATCGGAGGGAAACGGAGTGAAAAATGGTATTTTACGAAAACCTATATAGTAAATATATAGACCTATAGGTCAGGTATGGATGTTGTTAAAATGTTTTCCAAACATTGGGTTGCAGGCGAACCCGACGGCAAATACTACTATACTTATGTGTCAAAATAGTTTTAGTCTTTGTATATGGATGTCAAAGTAGCAACTACAAAAATAAATTGACATCAACACTAGGGTTGACATAGATGTTGACAACAAAACATAGAGTAACCTTTATCAGAGAATCTCATCGAGTAGAGACATCAAAAAGTATGTTTTAAAAAAAAGTTTAGTATAAAGGGCGTCTTATTATCTCAAGTAGATAAGTTTCTTCCAGGTAACTAAGTTATTTGGTTTCATGCAAAATAAAAATCAAATCTTTAAATAACAAAGTAGAGACAATAAATTATAAATACTACGGTTTTGTAGTTAAGCTGCTAAAATTTATGTCATTATATTTGATAAGTTTGGTTAATACTTTCGTGTTGTTTTATCATTATTATTATTAAACTTATTATAGTTTAGACTTCTCAGATATAGCTGAACTGAGTAACACTATTCAGCTCGTGGAAGGTTTTTTCTACGTACAGATTTTCTTAGGGTCTTTAAGGTCTAGGCTCTAGACAAATTGGCGTATGTATGTTATGTATGTATATTTTTTACAAATAACTATTTTTTTTGTCAGTCAATAACTTCAAACCGTATATCTAACCGATCTTCAGACAATCTGATATTTAGGTTTCATACGGTTTTGAGACAGCAGTAGATCCTAATTAGTTTGAGAGTATAGTTGATAGGGCCCCCCTATTGTACAATAGCTATTTCTTAATAATTAAGGATTTAAATGGAATCAAATTGAGAGTTGAGCTGAGACGTTCAGGAGTTTCGGTGATTAAGGGCGCTTGAGGTCTTTTAGAACAAAGCAGATCAGTTGGTTGATGAATGGTGTGAATAATAGGTGTCTTTAGGTAATAATATGGTGGTTCATAACGAATAATAAAGATCACCATTGAGCATTTATCAACAACTGAGATTTGAGGTAAATTGTTTGTTGCTAAGGTAATAAATATGCTTTTTAGTGAATGCAAATAAATAAAAAATGTACTTTGTATTTTTAACACCTTATGCTTTTACTTTTAACGCTTGGATAATTTAGTGACTTATTTTTATTAGCAGATACTTGATAGTATCTATAATATCTATAAATAAAATAATGTTGGTTTGCTTATATTTATATCGCTCAAATTAATTAGGTAATTCGAATTTGTAGTTTTTATTTTCAGTTGATTGATTTATAAATCACTATCTCGGTAAAATTAAGGGATGATCATAATTTTTAAATGACTATCAATACCCATTGAAAATTCCTTTGCCTTTAAGGAATGATTGACACTTAATGAACTGATTACTTATTTGAATTTTGATATAAACGAATGAAATGTAGATTCATATTCACGAGTAAATGAATTATTTACAACGTCGATAGTTTCATTTGCTATCTGTCAGTAATGACAGTATTAAATTATTTCTTTTAAATTAATTTGTTTTATTTCAAGGTAACTGGAGGTAAATAAATAAAATATTTAATTAAATTCGTAACAGAACGCGAGTTTCGCAGTTCTGGTTTTAATGTTTGCTGTTGGGTTGTTCGGGTATTCGAAAGACAATGTGAATTTTGTTCTGTGAGTTTGAATGAGGATTTTTATTATAGTTAGTGATAGAATTTAGTATTTTGAATGAAGCGATCTAAATGATTCAACAGTATCTTAAACTTGAACGGTTTGTTATTGGTTGATCAAGCAAACATTACACACACAATGAAATTTTACGATGGAGTTAACATTGGTGTTAGGATAAGTCAATTGACAATATTATCATCAGCATACTATTATTTGCTGATAACGTAAAATGGTCATACTCTACATGCAGCCAGTGAAATTTTCCCCACACTGATACTCGTATTCTGGGATAGTTTTGTACTCTAACTTATCTTGTGTTAGTGGTGGAATTGCCATCGCTTTATTTCTGTTATATCTGTTATCAGTCAAACCTCAATGTGGATGTTTCCTTAGGTGTCCACACTCAAGGAATAGAAATCGTCTTAGAATACGGGTGCTAACATGTGCCAAGTCGAGAATCTCAAGTGTTGACGGGATGTGTCTAGGCGAGATGTGGCTTTCGTGCATAAACTATTCTTTGACGGCCTATGGGGAAGTTTTGATTTTGGAAGGGGACTGGAAGACGTTACTAGATTTTACCGGAATGTTGGGTTGTTGAGTAGCGTCTTCTGGGTATCACTCGGATTGACCTAATTCACAGCCAGGTTCCCTGGAAGGATTGAAACTATTCCTGCAACATGGGGGTATTTGTGCATGACTGACACTGTCTTTTAAAGCCGCAATGCATTCTTTAAATATTTGCTATTTTCGATTTGGTTAATTCTAACAATGTAGTATTTAGTCTTAAATTGTTTTGAATCAATCAATAACAAATTAGAATCGTAATCTGTTAACGAATTATAAAACGGTAATGGTAAAGGTTGACATTGAAGGTAAAGGTAATCTAAAGGTAACGGTAAACGAAATAAGGTAAAGGTCGAAAGGTAATGGTAATGGTTGGTAAACATTTTGAGATAGGTAGGTTTACAGGTAATTTAATATTTGTGATTTTAGAGGGTTTGGTAAATTGTCTTGGATTATAATTATGATTTAATTACATAATCCCATACAATTTAAAGGGCGATGTAACGATCCGTAGTCACTACGCACTGTTACGCACAAATATTAGGGTCTTTGATTTTCTAAACTTTAAGATAAAACCTATTTCATAATAAAGCCAAACTATTTGAACGTCAATTGGTCTGTATCATCCGTTTTCAAATTTTGAAAGGTCGGACGGAAATTGTGTCAGAAAAGTCAGAGGAAA
The DNA here is from genome assembly GCA_932526365.1 of Lobophora halterata. Lineage (NCBI taxonomy): Eukaryota > Metazoa > Arthropoda > Insecta > Lepidoptera > Geometridae > Lobophora > Lobophora halterata. The sequence goes on along the minus strand of OW052002.1, from coordinate 12,475,782 downwards.
AAGTTTGGAATTTTGGATAGGAAATATTTTCTGTAGAAAATTTGTAAATTCTTGTAAAGAATTTAATACTCAGTAGAATCGATTGCTAGGTTCTTTCTCACTAAATTATCTAGTAAAAATATTTGTGTTTTCAATATCTAAAGTGTGAAATGGGGTTTGTATGTGTTTGTGTGTTTTCTGGTAGAAAATGGATTGGGTAAGTTTTTGAACAAAATCTTTACTTCGGAATGATTTACAGAAGTCTTCATTATGAACTAATTTAAAATATTTTACAAAGTGATATTTCTGAAAATGTTATTGATGTGAATTTAATATAGGTAGGTAGGTACTGTCGTAAATCAAAGACTAGATTAACAATGAGACTTCCACTACAAGTTGAAATTCAGAGTTTTCTCAATTGTCTTTTGCTTTCCAAGAGTTCTAGAGTTCTTGGTTCCTTAAACAGTCAAATGCTGTTTTATTGTTAATATTAGAATGAATTAGATTTATTATTTCAATTGCTATTTTAAAATCTATTTTATTTTCTATTATGTGTTTTTATTTCAGCTACTATTTTTGATTACGTACTTTATTCTCCAAATATGTTTCTATTAATATGGTGAATGACCAAACTCAGATTGAGGATTCTAAAGAGTCACTGGATCAGCCATATATCAACGATTTCTTCATTATCCTATCTTCGAATGTGTGATTATCAATATGGTGAATGACCAAACTCAGATTGAGGATTCTAAAGAGTCACTGGATCAGCCATATATCAACGATTTCTTCATTATCCTATCTTCGATTGTGAGATTATCAATATGGTGAATGACCAAACTCAGATTGAGGATTCTAAAGAGTCACTGGATCAGCCATATATCATCTATTTCTTCATCATCTTCATTTACTCATCTACTTATCTCCGATTTTGAGACTATTTATATGGTGATTGATTAAACTCAGATTGAGGATTCTAAAGGGTCAATGATCAGCCATATATTATCACTCATATCATTATCATTACTCATTTTCTAGTTTGAGTTACTTTGAACTCTAGAATAGTTCATGTCATTTAAGTAGAGCCAATAGGAGCCTTTTAAATACTATAATCAAGTATTTTTAAAGCTCCGAAGTAAAATTTGGGCTATCCCTCTTACTCTTTTGCAGGACTACTTAGTAACCAACAGACTTCAGACTTACTTCGAAGCATTGTTTTGTTGAGAATCCAGCTTCATGACAATTCTTCAAATTATCATGCGGCTGTAGCTTTTCATAACAATTCCTCTAATTGTTATTATAGTGTAAATACAGTAGGTCCCTCATAGGTAGTTCGTACGCTACCTACGCCACTTCGGTGGCCTAATGGAAGACGGATATCCAAGTCAGGCTTTGTCGAAATCCGATTGTTTGCAGCGGAGGAGGTGCTGCTAACCTAAGCCAGACAGGTCACGCTGAACAGCTTTCACATTTAATTAAACAAAAGAGAGCTTATTCAGAAACTAGAGTCAATTTTTATAGTTTTATTTAGACAGATCTAGTAAAATCAGATAATTCTACTACATCTTTCTTTCAATTCAATACTTGATCTCATTTGATCCATGGAACTAGTCTATTGAAATCAAGTGAACTTTATTCAATTCAACAACTTTCTAAGCCCTTAGTATCTAGATAAATCATTAGAGTAGCAGAAAATCATCCTTTTACCTTTAAAGAATCTGAGTTATCATGAGCACATCGTAAGATCCTACCACAAAGCTAGACGATCACAAGGCCAATATATTCGTAAATCACAACAAATATTGTAATCTTTAGATAGGTCTTCAAATAAGTATTTAGGTTATCACAAATAGGTTAAGACATAATGTGTAGAGGGGGGTTGTTACATTACTTCTACTCTTAGAAATAAACTCAATAACTTAATTTTCTCGCAGTACATCTAATACTTAGATGAATAACGATGTTCCTATAGAACACCAAGATAAACAGTATTTAGCCAAAATCGAGTCGTAAGACAGGACCAAATAATCTCCGACTCCTTGTCAATTAATATGAAATAGGTAGACCTATCTCCATTTTCAAATAATTTTCAAATAATGTTTGATATATATTTAATAATGAGAAAGAGCCTAGTAGTTTTAACTTATACCTAATGTATATCTAGCCTTGTCACTTCTCTTATTCGAAAATTAGCATCGGACCAAAATTTACAAGAAGTTGGCCAATGTGGCTCCTTTTATTGGTCGCATCTTCAATGTACTACATTGTGTTTCTATATTTGTTATCTTAATATGTTACTGTGTTTCTATATTTGTTATCTTAATATGTTACTGTGTTTCTATATTTGTTATCTTAATATGTTACTGTGTTTCTATATTTGTTATCTTAATATGTTACCATTAGTGGAAACCTTTAAATGGCCACCTAAGTGTTTTGATTGTTGCATATTATGTTAATTTGTGCTGATGGTTTTCCCAAAAGGAATAAATAAATAAAAAAACACTTCATTCCTTTGAATGCATCAAAGGAATGCATACTTAGTAATAAATGAAAACTATTTTTCCATGTCATCCACGCGGAATGAAATGCACCAAGCAATAAATTGACGTCATCTGAAATATTCTTTTAAAAACGTAAAGCGAACCCTTCCGCCCTGGCATGCAATATTTATTGGCGTTCAAACAGCCATCGAATATTGGAAATTCCGCCTAACTCACTGTAGGGTTGCTAATGTAAAGTAAAAACGTAAAAATGTTTATTAAACAGAAAAAACGTGTCGGTACAATTTTGATTTTATATCTTAGGTTTACTATAATATAGGTAAATTAGTACCAAAATTTGGTCTCTGTTCTCCGCACTAGGACTATAAGCCTGTATAGCGAGGTCACAGTGATTCCGCGATGGCCTAACTCTAACTATCTGTAACTCTAGAATGTAAGATTGATCCGTCATGCTTCACTTTCAAATGTAAACTAATACTTACTAATGCTGAAGTCGGATAAAATCTAAATAAAAATTAGCATTAGCTCTGAAGTCACACCATGACTAACCCAAAATAATATCAGAACGAATTAGACAAGTTTTGATCGTGAACTATAACTTCTTCATTATAAAAGACGGTCGAGGTATCATAGAGAGAGGATGTTGTATTTTTAGGACTGCTTATATAAAAAAAATAATTATAGAGTTGTAGCAGTTGATCTACCTACAGATCGTTTGCACCGATCTATAGATGGCCCTTTGTACATTTTGTTATAAAGATTGTATTATTAAGCGTATGCTGTAATAAAATTGCATTATTTATTCACATAAGTATCATTACTTTCCTATTTACGTACAAGGACAACTTTTAAGCTCTTTGGCCAACCCTGCATTAATATAGGATTCCTTCTAAGCTGTATACAATTTGAAAATCAAACACTTCAAAGCACTTTACGTGTGTAAAACGGTTTATTCAGAATTTATGGTAAAATATTCTAAAAGCATTACAAAACTGTATTTCATTTAAAAGCTGTTATTAAAACTTGAATCTGAGGTGTTAAATGTAGAATAGTACTGCAGAAGTTCGGCAAATGCGCGGGAGTAGAAGCTCGCGTGTTGAACTCAGTTGTAACTACAAGTGTCAGTTATTTCACGGATTTATCATAACTTTTAAACTCTAAAAGTATTATAGAGTTATTTTGTAAAACCAAAGCTCAGTCATATAAAATAAATATATGTGAGTAAGTTATGTGTACCTTTACTTTACATATCAGTGCCTAGGTATACGCAGTCATCAAAGGGAGAAACGGTCATCTGAACTTGTACCCTGACTTTTAAAGACTAGATTGTAATAAAGTTCAAGTTCAATTCAAGTTCCAGTTGGAGGTGTAGGAAGTGCTAAAATGTCTAAAAGACAATAACTCATAGAAATGTATAAGTAGTAGTATGTATATTTGGTTGCATTCTCTCTAAGAATATGGATAACGACATTTGCAAATTACTATTGTTAAACTTGTTAACTTTTTGGGGTCTATGACAAACCGATTTTCTCAAGATGTTTTCCTTCACCGTTTAGGAGGTACTATTGTTACAACACTGATAGAAGCTGCTCACTTTATAGATAATAGCTACCGACCCTCTAGTGTTCTTTATAAGTAAATAATTTTCTTATAACTCTGTCGATATCGCAGTAGACTATAGGTAGAAATATAATCCGAATTCCATAGAAAATGTTTCGGACAAATACTCAAAAAGTACGCCGTATTATAGTAATTTCTTCGCACTATTTGTTTCGTCCATGTTTTTTGTTTTCGTCAACAAAAAAAGTGAAAGGTTTCATACCTTAATTTAGATTTTATACGTGTTTTAAAATTAACCCTTCTAACTTAAATGTTATAACTGTTAAGTAAAAATGTATATTGCAGCTGTTTGTTGTCCCAATAAATAAAAATTAAATTAAATGGCATGGTTTTTTTCCCTAAATCTTGTAACGTTTCTTCGTAGCGCGCACAACTGCATAATATCTTTATGTGTGCCGAATGCCGGCGCTACAAACCTAACGGAAGGATAAACGGATAGACGGACATTGATAGGTTATAAAAACTCCTTGTTGGACTTGTAAACCCAAGAATTTAACCAAAACTTAAAAAAAATTAGAATGTTTAATATTATGTACAGTCAGCTGCACAGACATGTATACACTCCCAAGCTTTCACATTTACATTAGACGTTTAATTTTGCAAAGACATTCTCCTTCTGACTAGAATTCTGACAAGCAAGATGACTACATTTATTTAAAATGTTTGCGTGCACTTTTCTTTGCAAACCTTGGAGTAGTATAAAAGTGAAAGCTCTCAGACTCCCAGTGTATACATGTCTGTGCAGCTGACTGTACCTACCTGTGTTTCAAACATTTGCATTTCTACAGTCTACTACTTCTCAAGTATAAAACTATCATTTTTTATTTTAGTTGTAAGTTTTTATCTTATTGTATGCTTTATCATGATAAATGTTTCCTACTAAATAATAAGATCTTTATGTACACAGTTTTAAACTATAAATGTTTCTTATTTCTTAAAAGCAAAATACAGCAATATTATTCTCATGAAAATAGATTCATAATAGAAATTCAGTGTAGTACGCAAGTGAATGTAGTACCCCTTGAACCCTGTGTCTATTTTAAGATACCGCAAAAACTTCAAACACAAAAACGGTAAAGTAAACAGAGGTAGATGTATGTTTATTTGTTTACGTTGAGAGGAAACAGACTTGGACCGTTATTGAGTCTGTGGCGACGGACACGACAGGCTGGAACACACTATGGCCGGTTCATCAAATAAACACTACTTTTAACTGGTAAGTAAGCGCCGTTTTAATTAACTGGATTTTTTGATTTTGGTTAGCTATCAACACCTTTATGTTTAATTTAAAAATTGATTAATTTGTCCATTCTGAAATGAAAGTTCGTAATAATTTCAGAAGTGCAGTCATAAAAACAAAGGTTAAATGGATTTCTAAAAAAACTTTAGCTCTCAGTTTAGCGCTCACATAGTTAATATTACTGTGTCATAATTAAGTGTTTACATATTTTTAGTGACAGACAATCAAAAAAATGTATGGAATATACTTACTAAACAAATGCACATAATTTTGATCCATTTTGTTAAGTTTTTACACGTTCGTTTTTTATTTCTGTAATAAACTGCTGTAGTCTATGGCTCAGCTTGAAAATGGGAATAAGAGTATCATTTTATAGTTCTTTAATTAAATCTTACTTAATGTCACCCAGATGGTTAGTGTTGATTGTGGAATTTTGATCAAACATCCGTCAATAGACCATTCTAACAAACGTTCTCAGTTTTCATGAAAGGAGCCTTCGTCGTTTACGTGGATATAGCTACACCGTTGAGTTCAGAATGGTTCTCAGTTTGGGCGGAGTGGAACACAGAGTGGCTAATTATGGGCGAGGGCGGGCGGGGAGCGGGGAGCGGGGGCGGGCGGTAATGTGTGTATCGGGGCGCCTCTCGTGACCTGTTTGCGGATATTAGTGACGCGCGGCTGAATGTAGTACGGCTACAAATAAGGCGGATTTCAATTTACAGTAATTAAAGTAAATATGTTTCAGATAATTCACACGACGCCATCTGGCCCCAAACTAACGTAACATGATTCATAATATGGAAACTAGAAATTGCCCGCGGCTGTATTTGCTTGGCACTGAGGTTTATGTAGCGCAATGATATTTCTATGAGACAGGTTCAACATTAATTTAAAAATAATAATCAATTTTGTAAGGGTAGTTTTTTTTATGAAATTTATTAGGCTTATTATTTTGCATTACAAAAGATTTATTTTTAAAGATATAAGTAGCATGACCATTCTGTATTCGTGAATATTTTTCCAAAGTTTTGAAAATTTCATTGTAATTTCTTTGGCTAAAGTACTTTATTTCTAGAAAATAATATTTTTTTCAAGAGCAAGTAGGTATACTAAAGTCGTTGTAAACTTACTTTCATGTCGACCTTGCTTAGGTAGGTATGAAAAACACTGAGCGAAAGCTTAGATTCTTACACAGAAATTCAATTTGGCTGCCAATACCCTCAAGGTGGCTGGTGCGAACATTTCACTATTAAAAATATACCTATAAAAATAGTTATTTTCAACCATATAAAACCTGAATTTAAGTTTAGCTTTATATTTACGTATTATTTAAAAATATGCTTTGAGGGACTGCTGTAATAATAATAAAACGTATAGACAACGAACATTACACTAATTAACACCACGCCATCCACAGCCCCGAGATAAGAAGGTACCAACGATACGAAAATGGCTAGATGAGTAACGCTATAGGATTATTTACCTGTCATGCAGCATATTTTCTAAATAAATAAATAATTATAATAAATTCTAAATATAATTTTAATTATTCAACTACAAGAAATCCAAATGGTGGCTGTAAACCACCAAAAAGTGTGGAAAAAATACAAAAAATACTGATAAATGAGGTCGCTATCAAAGATATTCTTTAAATTCGTTTTGGCCAAGGGCAAAGAACTTGTATACTATGTATCTAGAATGCCGACTCACACGAAAACTGCGAGCCGAAAGAGCTAGAACCAGTAAGGAGTGTGTCTCGTTCTGTAGGGCGACCATAATTTTTGAACTTTGAATATTTCATTGAGACATAAACAAGCAACCAAGGGAAAATTCAATCTGCTCAATAAGCTATCAATGTTATATACATACGTTACTTTGCATTATTGTTTTAATATTATATTATACATTAAAATATCAACAAAAAAGAGGGCGGTGCGCCGCATTCTAGTGAGGTGTATCTGAATCAATGGTTTAATACTGTTTCTTTCGAACAGTAATTATTTTTCTCGGCAGTTAGGTACCTAACCTACATGACAGCGACTGTACCTTTCAAATGAATCTGAATAATATTTAGAGAAAATCGTCTAATTTCGAAAATTGTCCCACTTATTTCAAAAATTATGGCTATGTTAATTTTAATTGTATGCTGGCAACTGTGTGAACGAGACACACTCCTTAACGAGGGGGTCTCTATCAAGGATTAGAATCCTTATATTTAGACTTAATTAAAAAATAACTTTATTTCCAAGTAATAAGGTTCAGAATTCTTAATCCTTAAATAAAACAAAATGGCGTGTTAGCTCTCTAGATACATAGTATAGAAGCTCTTTGGCCAAGGGAGTGTCATAGAATAAAATGAAGGTGCCAAAAATTCAATATGGCTATATTATTTTGACTGCCGGATTTTTATAATCTGTGGAAAATTTCAGCGAAGATGTTTGTCTCCAAAAAAATGCTCTTTATTTGACAGGTATTCATATTAACAATAGAACCAGTACTCTCCGAAAATTGATATTTTTGTACTCATCAACCAAAAGAATACCTACTCTGAACAAACAACCTTCGAACGTTAATTATGTCTTATAAAATGTTTCATTCATGAATACCAAATTAGAATAAATAATATATCTGCACTGTTTAACCTTGAGAAATCAAAACAATCAGGTTTATTTTTTAGCTGATCCCGAGTTGATTGTTATTGAATATTGATGAAAGAGGCGCCGTGTCACAATGAATTTATTCATCACCGGCTTTGGTCCGTGAATCGAGTGACACTGAATAATATAGGCTTTGTAGCTTTTTAGATTATAAAAATAAAAACTCATTTATTCCGCAGCACATTTGTCTCAAAACGTGCAACATTAAAGCCTGGAAGAAAAACATCTTATTTATAAATTCAAAGTAACCTGTGGTATTACTTCCGTACCGAAACGCTATTGGAAAAAAATGGAAAAGCTTTGGCAAAACAGAATAAATGGCTCGAGCGCCTTATTCTAAAGCGAGCCACTTCTCGCAAATAAACAAGTCTTCATCAAAAAGCGGCGCGGCACCGCCCGCCGTGCTACTCTCGATTACGTTTATCTCGTCCATTGTTCGGCGTTTAGATGACAAAAACAATAGAAAGATTTTAATTTCCGGTCCTCGTAAAATATTATTTTAATCCAGCATAGCTCGAATGCTGAATATTCAATGAATGCGGCGGCCATATTTTATTTGTGAGTTTTTATGCAAAGTACAGGGCCCGTTTAACGCCAGCCGGCCAGGTTGCCGGATATTTTTTAATCAACCCGTTGCCGGCCAGGGGCACCGGGCGAGTCACTCGGCCGTGCGCTCGCCCGCTCGCCTCATTGCCTTCTCATCGCGTTCCACAGAGCTCGCCGCTCGCTGCACTCTCTAGTGATGTGCCCGGAATCAACACACATCTCACTCCGTAATGGTAATTGCTGTTGAATATCGAAACAGCACCGATTGACCTGCTTTTACTCGTAGTGTTTTAAACAACACGGTCGGAGGATTTACTTACTATTATTTATAAAGTTTCGATGATTTGGTTTGTGTCTAAATAATTTATTTGCACAGACTTCGTGAATCCCATTTTAGTTGGTAAAAATAAAATGAGTACGAGAACTAGTTTGTTCGTTTTATTGTAAATACTTACCAAAGAGCTTGTCCTTGGTACGTTATATTTATTCAACAATAAAGTAAAAACGTTTTTACGACTCTCACGTCTACAAATATCTCTGAGACAAATCTAGGCAATATAACATCAAATTATAGAAGTTTGTACCGACAAATCACAAGACACCAATTTACTCGGGAAGATTATCGACGCAATAACTCGAGTAGGGCTCAACTCGCGATCTTTTACAGAAAGTTAAATAAAAAACGTGAGGAGGTGACAAACAAGAAGCGTCGGGTGTAGGGGGTGCAGGGGGGAGCAGAAAAAGTGTCCGGGCAGGATTTATGGCCTCCGCAGCGAGAGTCGCGAGAGCTGCCAACATCTGGGGTCAGCGGGACCGAGGCGGCAGCGCACGGGTTAACGGTGCGCTGCATGCACGGGAAAACTGACATTTTCAAATTATTTTCTTGGAGTAATTTCTCAACTAAAGCTGTAACTGTAACTTAGTATAGTCAGTTTCGAAGTTTTATAATATAATATACAGATATTATCTCATTCAATTTGTTGTTTACATATTTAGATATTAAGTATTTTAATTATTTCATTTTAACAGTATTTTATTTCATTAAGTAAATTTTTAAGGTCTGTAAAACTATGGCCCCACGCGGCACTGAGCCTGTTTTGGGTTAGTATTATCACAGCGTACGTAGATATAACGTATTATGTTGAAGTAACTTTCTAGGTAATTGGGTATTAAACACCTCCCACTGTTTTTGTGCTTTCGTATAGCAGAAGGAAAGAGCATTAGTAACGTAGCTCTCTAGTATACCTGCTATTATAAAACTGACTATTACAAGTAGCAGCACGTAACTTTAGCGCTGACCGTTATTGCGCAGAAATAAAAAGTAAGGTACCTGACTACACATACAATAACCGGGCGCAGTAACCCCCCCGCGTGTCGTTCAGCGCTAGACTTACGTGCCGCTACTAATACACGAAGAAAAAAATCTCGTTATAGTTACTAAAATTATATTTGTGTTTGTGACATAGAATAATTTAGTAACGATTACAATAATAATAATTCCCGCTAACGAAATTTAGTAACGATTACAATATAATAGTTCTAGCTAACAAAAGTTAGTAAAGGGTACAAGAATAGTACATTATTGCAAAGGCAGCGAAATAGGCAATTGCAGGTCGGGCGAGGACTTCAATAATACGAGACAGGCAATTGCCATTTCGGCCGAGGCATATACAGCGCTTTTCTTAAAAAATGCAAGGAAATAAAAAGGGCCTTTTAAATAATGTTCAATACCGTTTTTAATATGAACTGTACATTTCAGCATAGAATAAATCGCTCATAATGTAGATGGCTTTTTAGTTTTAGCAATTTCATTGAAGTATGCCAAAAACACTATATTTTTCTTTAGATTTCGCTGGAAGCAGGTTTTCCATCGCTAATTTAGCTTCCGATCTTAAATCTGGTGGAGTGCAGTCAATGTCCATTTCATTTTCACTTTCAGAATCATCGGAACTAATTTTAATTTATTTTTAATAACAAAATAACAACGATTTCCGCTTTACCGCCAATTTTTTTTTTATTTTACAGTTTGTGCCGAAAAAGGTTAAACGCATCTGTGGCTATACGGCTATACAGCCACGAGAACGCAATGTGTACGATAGATGAAAGAGTTTAAAATTCAAACAGCACACCGTTTCATACAACATTGCCGGCGCGCTCTTCGTTCCAAATTCAAAGAACACGCCGGGAAGCGATTTTGGTTTTTCAGTCTACGTAAATATGATACTTCGCGTGTTCTTTATTTAAAAGTAATGACAATATTTCCGCGCATGTTTAAGAAAAATATATTAACGGTTGCTATTTTGTCTCGCTATCCCATTTTTTTTTCTCCGTGTACGGATCTCTACGTAGCACTCTCGCAGACTCACAACGACGTAGCTACCTACTACGGACCTGCACGTAGCACTCTCGCAGACTCACAACGACGTAGCTGCCTACTACGGACCTGCACGTAGCACTCTCGCAGACTCACAACGACGTAGCTGCCTACTACGGACCTGCACGTAGCACTCTCGCAGACTCACAACGACGTAGCTGCCTACTACGGACCTGCACGTAGCACTCTCGCAGACTCACAACGACGTAGCTGCCTACTACGGACCTGCACGTAGCACTCTCGCAGACTCACAACGACGTAGCTGCCTACTACGGACCTGCACGTAGCACTCTCGCAGACTCACAACGACGTAGCTGCCTACTACGGACCTGCACGTAGCACTCTCGCAGACTCACAACGACGTAGCTGCCTACTACGGACCTGCACGTAGCACTCTCGCAGACTCACAACGACGTAGCTGCCTGCTACGGACCTGCACGTAGCACTCTCGCAGACTCACAACGACGTAGCTGCCTGCTACGGACCTGCACGTAGCACTCTCGCAGACTCACAACGACGTAGCTGCCTGCTACGGACCTGCACGTAGCACTCTCGCAGACTCACAACGACGTAGCTGCCTGCTACGGACCTGCACGTAGCACTCTCGCAGACTCACAACGACGTAGCTGCCTGCTACGGACCTGCACGTAGCACTCTCGCAGACTCACAACGACGTAGCTGCCTGCTACGGACCTGCACGTAGCACTCTCGCAGACTCACAACGACGTAGCTGCCTGCTACGGACCTGCACGTAGCACTCTCGCAGACTCACAACGACGTAGCTGCCTACTACGGACCTGCACGTAGCACTCTCGCAGACTCACAACGACGTAGCTGCCTGCTACGGACCTGCACGTAGCACTCTCGCAGACTCACAACGACGTAGCTGCCTGCTACGGACCTGTACGTAGCACTCACGACCTGCTGCAACGTTACTACGGCAACGTTTGCTACGGACCTCTGCGAAGAAAGAAATATGAAATAAAAAGAAGCAATAAATAAGTTAGATGCAAATTGCTAATTACATTTAATGCAATAAAATAATGAGATTTAATAAAGGGCAGTGTTTTAAAATTAAAATGAGTTCTGCTACATGTGTAATAAAAAAATATGGAATATTTTTTTCATTATTTCACGTAGCATAAGTATAAAGAAGTTTTTTTGATGGAAAGTCGAAATCCAATTTCAGAAACCGAAAACCCGACTGCGAAAACATTATACTTACTTGATTGCCAATTCATTTCAAATTAAATATAAACTTATGACTTATGTATATTTTTGTAATCACCTTTTAATTTCCTTCATTTTGATACCCTACTCGATAGGTTAGTAGTTAGTAAACAAAAAAAATTCAACGATCTACTATTTAGCGCCATAAATCCGCTATTTTGATAACTTTTTTTATAAACCCCATATAAGGATCACTTGGGTTATTGACATGAATCTAACGATATCTTAACTGTCAAAATCCATCCAGTCGTTTGGATGATGTAGGACGAGATAACAAAGAAATTTACATACAAGATACGCGCGAAAAACATAACCCTTCTAATTCTAATTCTTAAAAGGGGGTACAGCGGTCTACACTGGCTTCCCGTTGAAGGGTACATTGTGCATTGCCACCGACATTTACTTAACCCTGCCCCAGCCATCCTAGCTCCTTAAAATAACGGAGCAGGACCCTGGGTTGATGACAGCACAGTTCCAACACCGTGCTTATTGACACGTTAGGTTAACATAATCCTTTCTTGGCAGTCGGGTAAAAACTACGGTCAACAGTCAAACATTTGGGATTTGGTAGTATTAAGTCTGCGTCGGCGAGGGTCGGTGGTCGTGGAGCGGGCTCGCTGGCGCTGCCCAATCCACTCCGCTCAATAATGCAGGGCTCACCGCACCCGGCGAGACGTAACCGAGTTAGGCCGGACTGACACGATCACAAGTGCTACCGATTTTTTTATTTTAAAGGAATATAAACAGCTTCTTATAGATTTAGTACAACAGGATGGTGCATACATTAAGGCTTATTAAGGTATTCACTTGTAGTACTAGAATAACAATGAATTAAATAGAAAATGAATATGTTCGTTTACAAAATTATCATTAATATGTGGCATATTGGTCTATGATATTACTAAGTCCCCTGAATGTAATACAGGTATACGTACACGCAGTGACAAAAGAAGGAATGAACATGACAGAGAGGTGAGCTATCCATCTATCAAAGCCTTTACATTGCAAATGTCTTCAAGATTGTAATGAAACAGGTAGTATCACAGAGTACTAAGATATACAGAAGTAGTATTAAAAAAAATATTATTATTATTTATTTTTCAGTCATTATCGTCCCACCGTAGGGCAAAGAACTCCCTCCTCTTCTTCCACTCCTTTCAGTTTAGGCTACCGATACAAATCAAAAATGTTTAACCACAAATCAAAAATATTTCCTTACATTCAAATAGCCTATAGCTATATTTATAGGTTTGCGAACTAATAAGTTTAAATAACTTGTAACTTTTTTTAAAGTTGACAAATGAAAAAAAGCATTTTAGCATTCTTTAAGATTTGTATTTACCTATATATGTATGTGGTTACGTCCATTTCATTGGCAAGCGTCTCATGTGACTGCAATTCCACCCGTCAAACATCAATAATTAAATTCCATATCCAATGAACGTAAATAACGTTAAAACTACGTTGTGTAATCAGGTATTGTACCGACAATGCAATTACTTATCACACGACAAATATGCGCTCTTTTATATGCAGCCCATAAATAATTTTAATCCTGTGAACTGCAGCATTTTTGATCGTATCTACGTAACTTAATTCATTAATTTAAATAAATATTGTAGCAGCCTGCGGCTTCACCCGCTTATTATACATAGAGATACCCTCTGTCCTTTCCCGCTTATACCGAATACAGTTGTTTTGGCGTGACTGAGCAGCATCTAACCATTCATTCGAACAATTTTTCTCGTTTATAATTTAGGTGAAATTTTATAAAACGTCAAGAAACATGAGCAAAGTATCCAATACCCTCCTGCATATCATCCTAATTGTATTATGTGTGTCAACCTGTGTGCAGTGTATGTAGATCACTTTTTTTTATATTATTTGAAAAGTTATTTTGAAAACTAGGTAGCACTTGTGTCCGCGAGCGTCCCCTAAAGGTTTCTCTACGACTGAGCGGCAGGTACCGCGCGGCTGATTCAATACGCCGGCAAATTGTGACGCATCCATTATAGACGAGCTGGCTCCGTCTTGTGACACACATGGGTAAGTCACACAGTAACAATGAACCTATATGTTAAGAAAATGTACAAAAGTTACATAAAATCGAAATAAATAACACCAAAAAAATTCGCTTATACACCAATTCTCAATTTTTAATCACCTGAAAAAAAAAATACGCATAGTCAAGTCAGTTGCCGGTACTAAACACAGATATGGCAAAAAACTTAAAAAAATTAAGTCTAATTTTTGTCAAAATAAATTCGAATAGAATAAGATGACTGTTACCATTAGTTTTCCTATGGATTTCCGTCTGGCGGTACCCTTTATTGATAATTTTGTAGAAATACAAAATTCTGACTGCACAGATACAACGTAGTACCTACCCCGTCTCCATTGCACATTTAATTATTTTGGTAATTAAAAATTGGTGTTGTATATTGTTCTAGAAAATGTCACTTACTATATAATAAAGACAAATATACACTCCGAAGCTTTCATATTTATATTACTCTTATTTTGAATTATTCCCATCTCCTGTGTCCGCCTAGAGTGACAGTTGGGCCAAAAGTTCTATCTGTCCCCCTTTCAGCAAATGGGTAACAGATTGTAAAGAAAAGTGCACGCAAGCATCTTTAAATTAATGTAGTCATCTTACTTGTCAGAAGAAAATGTCTTTGCAAAATTAAGAATATAATATAAATGTAAATGCTTGGGAGAGTATACATATCTGTGCAGATGACTGTACATTTATAATCGCTTTATTGCTCTTTTTACGTGTATATTCTTAAACTACTATTTTCATTACTGATAGCAGATTAAGCGGTATCCAGATAATAAATGTATCATCAAAATATTATTAGGCAGTAAACCTTTCTAATAACTTAATGGAATTTCCATTATCCAACCATATTCCTTTTTATGAATATTGAATGAACCAAAGCGGTGTTATCTGTTACATAATGAAATCTCATTTCATTTTAGAACGGATCTCATTAAAAATATTTAAAAATAAAACTGGTGTTTAACGAATAAAAAATTAACTAGTAATAGGATTCTGTATTTTTTTAATAAGTAACTTTATTAACTCACGGCATTGCGTAGCGAATCATAGGTCCTACCTAGCCAATTTGATATCCGTCCTATCCTACATCCAAGCTTCCCAAACTTATGTATTTCGTCAAACTAATATACGTTCGTATCTACTACTTTATTAATCTGTGCTTAAATTAAAGCCCCAGATTAGATAATCCTGAGTAACCGAAGTGTACCATCCCGCCCGCTAGAGTATTTGGTTGGGCGGGCGCGCGCGGAGCATTCCCTAACAAATGAGTGTGGAACAAACACGAATTACTCACATTCCGAACAGGTATTATGGGGATTATTGTAAACAAACTTACTCACAAATTACCCAATCTGAGAGCCCTCGAGACGGCTCATAGAATTATGATTAAGTAGCTAACGAGGAGCCACGAGAACTGTATTCAACTAAAACCCACTCCGGGCTGCTCTAGGAGAGCAGCCCGGAGCAGCCCTTTATAATTATATTGTTTTACTTTAGTTCATAAGTCTAGGTAACTTTTTAAGTCTAGGTAGGCAAACTATTTTTATGTCAAACACATAAGTAATCAAAATAAAACCCACACACTTCTTTCAAAATTCCAAAACTTTTCAAATAAGTTTCGAAATGCATTACCAATACTATTTGTATTGCATTTTTGCACAATAATGTTTCCAGAATTACTTTGTTTTTAAACAAACTTACATTGTAATTTTGGTCAAGTATTTCTTACCTAACAGGAATCCTTTCTCTCGTTTGCATAATAATGTAATTTCTATGGCACATCGGCATAAACAAACTGTTAGAACAAACAAGCTCTTATGCCGGTATCTCGCACTGCAAACGATCTAGTAAACTAACAATCTTACACCAGATACCGAACGTAATAGCAAAACTTCTTAGAGATATAAACACAGTATTATATTCGTAACAAAAGTAGAGCAATATATTTTTGAGGTCACATTGACTAATATACATGGACACAGACATTTTGTTCGGCGCTGCAATTAAAAACATCTTTGTGAACAATTTGGGACTAATTAAATTAAAATCAAATAAGGCTATGAGCGCTGCTACAATCGTAATACATTAATTAGTTTATAAATTAAACATTGAAATGGAAACCCAAAGACAATACTAACACAGTCTACACTTATATAATTAATTATCTTTCTACTTTCACTCAATTATTTCGATTAGTGTTTCTGCGGTAAGATGACCCCTTGCCTACGAGTGACTAGTGACTAGCACTAGAACTAGAAGGTAGCACTTTTGATGAAAATATTTTTGTATGTTTTGTCGGAAGTATGAAAGTATAGAATCAAAAGTTTTAGTACATTGAAAATGCGACAAAAAAAAGAAGCCAAATTGGCTAACTTCTAGTACATTATGGTACAATGCTAATTTTTCGAAAAAAAGAAGTGACAGGGCTAAATAAATATTATATTTTAAAACTACTAGTGTGCTTTTTCATTTTTAATATAACTATATCGTAAAAAGTAACAAACATTATTTGAAAATGGAGATATTTCATTTTTATAGACAAGGTGTCTGAAATGACATGTACAAATCAAAAAATAAGATCAAAACAATGTGGAGAACTATAAATAAAATCACCAAACACCAAACAGAACACAGATTGCCTAAAAAAATATCGCTTAAAATTGATAACAATAAATTAGAATCGCCACAACAAGTAACCAATGCCTTCAATAACTACTTTGCATCAATTGGCGAAAATCAATTCCGTAACAATAAAATCATAGATCATGCGAGCGCTCGCCCGGAGCGCATCCCGTTGACTAATTCGCTATACTTAGAACCGGTTTCTGAGTGTGAAGTTTTTAAAATCATCCGGACAATGGGAAACAAACGAAGTTTTGGTACGGATGAGATTCCACCAATATTGTTTAAAAAATGTAGTCGTGAACTCACCCCACCATTAACAATACTTTTAAATCAATCTTTTAGCGAAGGATACTTTCCAGACAAGCTCAAACTAGCAAAAATCAGACCTATACCTAAAAAGGGAGGCCAACTGGATAATCCCAGCAACTATCGGCCAATATCCCTATTACCTACGGCATCAAAAGTTTTTGAAAAGGCGATGTCGAACCGGGTATATAATTTTTTAGAAAAATACGGTGTTTTTGACTCAGATCAATATGGCTTCAGAAAAAACCGTTCAACTACACTTGCGGTTTACGACTATGTGCAGCAAATATATGATTACATAAACGACAAAAAATATGCTATAGGTATTTTCTTGGACATGACAAAAGCTTACGATAAAGTCTGTCATCAAACCTTACTGCATAAATTATATGAGGTAGGTATAAGAGGACCAGCGCACAAATGGTTCCAGTCGTATCTAAAAGATAGAAACCAGTATGTACAAATAGAAACCTATAATGAAGAAACCTTCGAAATTTGCTTTGTAGATTCGGAGTCTAAAACCATAAATAATTCTATCCCTCAAGGAAGTGTATTGGGATGTTTGTTATTTTTAATTTATATTAACAATTTACCTAAAGTTATAAACGCAAAATGCGTGCTGTTTGCTGATGACATATCCTTATTATTTAAAAGTACACAACAGGTAGACAACACTAACATCCAAACAACTCTCAAAAACACAAAATACTGGCTTGAACAACACAATTTAGAAATAAACTTAAATAAAACAAAAATTGTACAATTCAGAACATTCCAAAGAACCACTCTAGACTTAAAAAACTTAACCAACACCCTTGATATACAAGAAGCCGATACGTTTTCCCTATTAGGCGTGACATTAGATACACATCTTACCTGGAAAAAACACATAGAAAACTTAAAAACTAAACTAGCTAGGTTCACGTACGCACTCAGTATCATAAAAAGAAATACCGACTTCAAAACAGCTTTATCAGCGTATTACGCAAACGCTTACGCGTGGTTTAATTTCTCTATTATTCTGTGGGGAGATAGTGTGGAGTTTAATGACTTGTTTATAAGACAAAAGAAACTTATTCGTATATTATTGAACATTAGGCAAAGACAAAGTTGCAAACCCCATTTTATTGAACAAAAAATTCTGACATTACCTTGCATATATATATTCCAAATGACCTTATTTGTACGAAATAATAGAAAACTTTTTAAATCAAACATAGAATGCAATATTAACTATAATAGAAGAAACAAAGACAAATTGATTATACCCCAAACTCATCTACGTTTAGCTAGGAGAAGCCCTAACAGTAGATTAATTAATATCTACAACAAAATCCCTGACATTATTAAGAATGAAAAAAATGACAATATATTTTACAAAAAACTTAAAAATTTACTTATTCAAAGATGCTACTATTCTGTTAACGAATTTCTAGTTGATAAAATTGACCTCGAACAGTAATTCTTGAATTTAAATTCTTTATGACATTCAAAACAAATTTACTAATATTATTATGCTAAAATTATTATACCAATTTTATTTAAAATGCAATTAAGAATTTGTATGTAATCTAAAATATTTAAAATCATTTAATAGGACAGAATGTTTGCAGTGCCCTGACAGGGTCATGTACACCGCTAGCTACTATATTAGAACCTAAGCTAATAAGACGATTTTACATGTAAGCAAATAAAATAAACAATAAAACAATAAAACAAAACAATAAAATTTTTGGGTCCTCTCTCACGACTCCATTTTGGTTTGATACTGTCTATCTTGTTGTTCTAGAGGAACACCGTTATTAATCTATGATTTGCAGTTGCTTGCCAGGATTCAATAAAAAAGAAAGGAAACCCATTAACCAGCTAATCAGTCGACGGGAGCGTCACGCACCACGCCGGTGGTAGGCGGCACCAGGCGGCCTCAATCGTACGGCACCCGGCACCCGGCACTTCTGTTGTCTATGAAATATTGCCCTATTCTAACTTTGCTCGTTGACCTTGCGGCAATGAATTTGATAGAGTTCTAAATGCTGAGACCAAGTAGACGAACTCCGGCTAGATACAATACAAATATTTTATTCAATACCTTAATCGTAATTTTACATATGGGTAAGAGGTTCCCTTTTAAGTATGAGAATACGTGTGTTAGGGAACCACGCTCTTCCGTTACAAGTTCAATATTGATTAAGTACAGGAATAGGTAACTTATTAAAATAAACAAAAACAGTAGATCTAGTAAGATAAATTCAGTAGGTACCTTATTAGAGTAAGTAACTAGTTAGTTAATATTTGCAGGGTTAGTTAATGTTTGTGTGTGTGTGTGTGTGTGTGTGAGTGTCTGCAGGCTAGATAGAACTGTATATCTTATGTGTATATCTTATTATTGTGTATACTCTGTGATAGAACGAAAGCTAAGGTATTGCAGTAAAGTTAAAAGTTCAGCTCATTTTGACACACCGCGCGCCGCCCCGTGGGCGAGAAAGGCGTACTTTCTTTTGTGGACTGTGATGATGATGATGATGGTGATGATGATGGGAACACTATGGTTGAGTTAAACGGTTTAACGTTGCCCGATAAAGGGCATCTATGTTAAAATATTTCAGGACTTGAAAATAATTGTTCGAATCCAACAAAGTAGATCGGTCTTTATAAAGAAAAAAAAAGTAACTAGTTAAATTTTACTAAGGCATGTTTAAAAATAAGAATGGATAGATGTTTGCGCCTCAAACACGCCAAAACTACTATACCAACTTGATAAAAAAATTGTATGACTAAAGCTTAATACCTGAAAAAAAGACATTAGTAGTTTTTTATTTCATATTATTTTTTTAAATACGTTACTAGATTGAAAAAATTGAAGAAGTGAAGAACTTTTGAGGTAAATCTGACAAGTTTTGAGCTTTCTCTTCGTGATAAACTATTTTGCGCCTAGCATAAAAACAATTTACTTTTATTATTACTTCTAACTCAAAATGTAAGGTGAACAATCCTTAAAGCAAGATCTCTGAAATAAACTCCAGAAACAGACGTTTTCAGGTTGATAGACGGCTAAATAAATTTAAAAAGTTGCCAGTCGTGTGAAGGAGACTTTCGACATTCATGACAAGCTGGTTATAAAAGTCATTAAAATTTTGCTAATTTTAGAAATAATTAAAGCCAGGCAGTTTTAAAAGGTAACATATAACATTTTAATAAAAATATTTTTAAATTATATACTATTTTCGAATCAATCCAAACAGTTTATTCGACAATACGATACGTTAATATCCCGTAAATTTTACAATACTCTGCATTTCAGTTCCAAAACCTAATTAGTCCTGAAAACAAATGGGTGCCTCTACATATCCGTTTTTTCAAAATCTCTACAAAGATACTTCTCATTCAGCAGCAAATCCTTACTCATACAGCACTGTCACAAGGCAAATCTCACAGCACTACACAATGACACAGATGGTACCTACACACACAGCACGATGCGCGAGTAGCAAGTCCGAGGAAGGGCAGCGTGGCAAGACCGCGGGCAGGAGACGCTCTCTCGTTGAGCGTCGAGCGCGCACTGCCGGAGAGGTCGAGCCAGACCCGTGCCTTACCCCTCCCCTCCTTCCTTCCCGTCTCACCCCCCCGCACCCGGAGGCTGAAAATCCCTTTCAGTCGGGAATTTCGTTACTCGCATTGAATTAAAAATTATCACAGTCTCGTTATTAGTTTAAACGTACATTTTTCGTATCTTACGGCTTAATCGGGTATCCTGGTTTTAGCGTAAGGATAAATGCTTCCTCATCTTTTTATATCGTATGATGTATGATGATAGGCCCTAATATAGGTACTTTTTTATTTTACGCTTTTAACGAGATACAAACATACAAGGAACGCATTTCTGCTAATTAGGCTCGGAATCTTCTTCTTATCGCGTCACCAGTTCTTTCGAACCAGTGTAGTGAAAGGATTTTAAGTGCGCTTCGAAGAGGCTCCTTTCGTGCACTTGCACATGTTTTCGAACTTTAGGTTCTATGACATGCCGGCTTCCTCATGATGTTTTCCTTCACCGTTAAGCCGTGTTTTAATGCACATAGATAGATTTGAACATAAAAATCCATTGTTGTACGTCCAGGCTCGAACTCACAATCTTCGGATCGAAAGTCGAGGCATCTCCTACTCGGCCAACACGACTTTTTATTGGCTCGGAGTATCAGCAGAGTAACCATTTTTCAAAGAATTAGTCTACTTTTACAGACCTGTAACAATAATAAGTACCTAAAGCATTTTGAAAACAAGTTTCAGAATTATTATATTTTTCCTTCTCCTAACAAAAATTACACATTGACAAGCCTTTATCTACTGACATGAAAAAACCACAAACAAGAGCAGAAAGCATCACAACAAATATAACCAGCTCCTCACAAACACAAGGGTTCCCTCCAGTCGTAAAATACCCAATCTAGGTCTGGTAAAGCAGAGCATCTGACTCCATCCATAAATAACAGCTTAGTTAATAGTTTCCATCCCGTCCTAGGAGGACCTAGGAGCTGTTACAAGGCTACAACACTTGTGTTGCCAGCTCGCTACAACTGAAAATGATTGTAACGTCACTTTATGCATTTTTAAGTTGTAAGAAGATTTCAATAAAATACTAAAATATGACCTGATTTACACATTACCATTTTACAATCTAATAAAAATTCAAAGACCTTTAAAAACTTATCTTATGAATTCAATTTTTAATCTAATATACATCCTTAAATTAATTTGTATTCAGGAAAATACTTATATATATTTATAATCCTAAATAAAATATTTTTATTTTTACTACTTATGATATTTATGTTTATGTGACAAAAAAATAGGAAAAACAGTAAGGAACCTGAGAATGATCCAAATCAATATAACATCAATATTATTTACAGTATAAAGCTAGCCACTGGCTCACGCGAGATTATTTTCATCGGAGAAGTTGCCAAGGTTCACAAA
Source organism: Lobophora halterata (assembly GCA_932526365.1). Classification (NCBI taxonomy): domain Eukaryota; kingdom Metazoa; phylum Arthropoda; class Insecta; order Lepidoptera; family Geometridae; genus Lobophora; species Lobophora halterata. The sequence continues at coordinate 12,453,668 of OW052002.1, read as the reverse complement.
TACTCCCATAATAATATTGAGCCAAAGCTAATTCCACAAACTTCTTCTTCTTATCGTGTCACTAGTTCCTTCGAACCAGTGTGGTGAAAGGATTTCAAGTGCGCCTCGAAGAGGCTCCTTTCGCACGAAAACATGTGTCGAGTGTGCACTCGACACATGTTTTCGAACTTTAGGTTTTACGACATGTCGATATTTTCATTCACCGTTGCGAGAATGTGGGATGCATACATTGATTTTTTCGACCGAAAAAATCCATTTACGCATGACTGCCACCGGGATTCGAACCTCAGATCAGATCGCAAGGTAAGGGTCTTATCCGCTCGGCTAGCACGTCCTCGTCCTTCGTCTCGTCCTCCACAAACTTTAACTATCGCAATGTTATTGTAGCGGGCAACACAGTATTCCAGGAGGGGGTGGATATGACGTCATGGACACTAGGACAGTCTAGCTAGGGCCTCAGGCGGCTGTCGCCTTCGCTTACTCCACTGGCTGTACGCTAATATCATAAGAGGGAAAGCTTGTCCAAACCGAGATTGCGTTCATGTGTCCACGAAAACCTAATTTACCGATGGAAGAAACCTTATTTGGCTCTTTAGGTAAGCGATTTTTGGACCAATGACTGAAATTCCATTTCTCTCTCAATTGTTTTCCGTATTACATATTTATGTTATTTTTTCAACCTCTACGGACTCATTCTAACTGTGAAGTGCACAAATCTATGTAAAAAACACCACACCTTACGAGGCGGCTAGTTATACGCTCCGAGATACAATTGTCCAAACTAGTTCGAAGTATATAACGAAACCGACCCCGCTAAGTTAAATATATTTTTATATATTACCTGCAGCGTAACGTTTTTAGACCTAAGATTGTTTTGATGCAAATAAAGAAATTTGATTGATTGATTGATTCTTGAAGCATATTTGTTTGCATTCTACGAGTACATTCAGGTGAATCTAATGACTTAAGCCGGTTCAAAACATATAAAGAGAACAACGAGCTATTTCGTGGAATAACAGCCAAAGCTTGTGTAGGCCAATTACTTGGGTAATCAGAGGTTGTCAACAGCACTGTTTGCTCTATCATTTGCTACGCAATGTTTGGAAGGCTGTATCCATTCGAGGGACATAAAAACAGCCTATCTATTACTATGTACACGTGAGTTATCACCCTTATTTCATGGGCGTAAAAGGACTTAGAGGATCGATTCTCACATTCAGTGACTTATAAATTTGTTCTTTTTAATGGTATTGGGAAGGATAAATTAGGTATGACTACAATCTTTGTAACTAATGATTGCTCACGAAGGTCTAGATTTAAGATGATACCTTGAATAGGTATCACAAGTAAGACCCAAGTTAAGGTATTGTGTAAAACATAAAACTCTACAAGAACGTTATAAGGTGTATTGTGTTGTAATCTGGAACTTGGTCTATAATAAACGTCTAGGTTATTACTAGGGGAAATATCTGAAAAAAAAAATTGGTTGTCTGTAAAGTTGTTTTACGGATGATAGTTTAACGTGACAACGTCATAACAAAACATTGACAGCATAACGGTTGAGCGTTACCGGACACTGACGTCAACGTTTTCGTGCATGCAGCCGGCGTTTATCGATCTGATATTACCCGTAGTCAAAAAATAAACGTCAAAAAATAATCTACACACCAACAACTCATTCGACATCTATTAGAAACTGGTGCTAGATCCTCAGAACATGGCTCGCGACGCACGAATATGAAATCAGCTCAGCGAGCTATCTATACACCTTCATTTCTTTACACAATTTCACTTGACATTTCTCAGAGCTTATTGCAGACGCTCACAAGCTGCAATCACGACTCAGCGTTACATTCACAAGATTCATATACATAATTCAAATCTAGTCCTCGCGTAGCGCTGTCGCCGCCGGCCGCACTGCACCGTAGATACACTTCATTTGCACTTCAAACACACAGGATGAAATGAAATTAGTCATTTGATCTCTTGAAATAATTACGTAGCAGGATGTAGAGTTTCTTGGTGAAATATTATACCTATTATAATCTTGTAAGAAGCAAGAACCCTTAATGATTGTCTTTCTCACTTGATTGAGAAGAGATTCACTTAGTCCTTATTTTTTTGCGGATTTAAAAGTAATTTAAAACTGTTACTGAGTAGACACTAAATAAGGAAAATACCGGAGAGAATTGGAGTAGGTTGTCATTAGGATCATAGAATACAGATAGTTAAGTGCTTACTTATAATATAGCAGACCCTAGGTAGAACCTGTGTTGTAAGGGCTAGCACTCTTTCGCTTTATGTATCAGTTTATGGAGTAAGTCTGAGATAATAAGGTATTTGACTTAATGTTATTATTTGGTCATGCATTATGGTAAGTATGACTTGGTTGAGTTTAGGTCAGTTTATCACAATGACGTGAACAAAAGGAGGTCTACATCCAGCAGTGGGTAGTTATGGGATGATGATGATAATGCCTAAGCAGAATCAATATAATATGTCTTTTAACTGAAATGATTTCATCAAACTACGGTTGAGCAAAAAAAACATTTAAAATTGAGTTGAAGAAATTCGACCTCGCAAATTAATTGCAATAACGAAATTTGATTTGGGGCTCAATAGAAAATTGTAAAGGATTATCGAGAAAATTTTGATTAGAAAATAAATGGAGTAATTCACTAACGGCTCGGTCATAATACGAGTATTGATGGGCTGGCGCCGTGAGCGAAATTCGTTATGTACTTATCAAACTACTCTAGCGAATACCAGAGGATGCAGCTAGATCACTCTTAGCGGAATAAAAACTGAGGCGTCATCTCGAATACAGTACTGTCCCGTGGACAGCATGACAAGGCCTGAAAATTGAGGCCAACACAGAATATGATGCATCATGCAGCATCATACACCGATATATGAACCTAAATCGAGATGTCTTGGCTGTGACGCACATGTCCTTTCATATTGAAGTGAACCATCTTTAGAGGCGATCTGTGGTCAACTCAAGTAGCATTATGCTTACCGCGTCAAATTATACGATAGCCGAGGAGTTGAGGACTTGTTGAGACGTTACTATAGCTACCTACATCTAGAACCACTTGAATACTTACATTTTGCTTATCTTGTGATTTCTCTCAGTTACTATCCAAATTCGTTCTTAGGAAATAAAGTTAGATTATGTTGATTTTTTATCATGGATTAAATAAATTACAACAATGAAAACGAGTGAAAACTTCACGAAATACCTACTACATACCTTCTTCGAAGGTAGTTCAAGTATTATCTAGTTTCGACACGGACCCCTGCCTGCAGTGCTCCCCGGCGAGGTAGCTGAACGAAGTAAATAGCTAACTCTAAATAAACAATTTAGCACCTAGACGGCTAAACTTTTCAAAAAGAGCTCGGAGAAACAAGATTTTAAATTCAAAATAAACTAGAAGAAAAAGAAATAAAACATTGCATTTACGGCGTGCAATTTGCAGAAGCATTTGAAGTCAAATAACTTCTACAAAATGGTTTAAAAGATAAAGCTAAGTTAGGCGTTAAAAGACGTTATCCCCTCAGCTACGCATGTGAAATAATAAAAGGCAAAGCTTTTCATAAAGTCGTTTAGATAAAACGCAGAATAATTTGGGATTGCTGTTCACACGCGCAGCGATGCTGTTAGCGGGGCGGGGGCGGCGGAGAAAAGTGATACTGGCGGGTAATTTGACGGGCATTAGCGAGATAAGAGTTTCAATGTACTACATTTTGTTCTGTCTTTTGAGTCATATACTGACCCCAAAAACGGAGGACTTGCGAACAAGATACCTACCTACTCTACGTATTTATGCTTTTGCTTTCTTAGCGGAGTTAGTAAAACATAGTTGTATGAACCTGCGTTTAATGATTTTTCTCATATTCTTCGTTTTAAGTATAGGAACTCGTATATTAAAGAGCCTATTGTAGAATTCTTAAATAATCAAGGTTTTACAAAAACATACACCAACCGACTTCAGTTGGACTGTTCTAGTGACCGTAAACACCACTGAAATTCACTACAACAACTTTTTTTTCAGTTATTTTGATTTAAAACTACTGAACCGATTTTGATAAAATTTCTATGGGACCAATTTGAAAGTACATTATATCCTCTCCAAAAAAAAAAGATTTTCAAATTGGTTGATAAACAACAAAGTTCTTAGGTAACAAACATTATTAAAAAAAAAAACATCCATCGGAACTCTTCCTTTTTTGAAATCGGTTGATAAACTATATAATATAGAACTAAATTAAAGTTATTACGAATGTTTAGATTCCTCATATACATAAGAAGATAGAGGTTATGGAATGCCTCTATTATCGATGCATGTGTGTTCTTGATAATTCGTCGCGATTATTTTTAACTGTTTTACCAACAGTGGCACAGTGGGCTAATGGCCGCAGTACACGCCTCATCACATTCATATTATTTATGTTAGAGATCAAAGCTGTAGCTCGTCTCTGAGACCGTTCCCAGTTATCTAATTGGACTCGCTTTGTACTACAGACCCTACCCTACGCAACGTGACGAAATGTACGCAGACGACTTTTATATTAGGCAATGCCTACTCTTTTAGGATTTGAGCATTACAATATTGAATCAAATTAACAAGTTTGTTGAAAAGAATATACAGAGTTATTGAAATTATAAAATGATTATTATTTTAGTAAATTACTATGATGTATGTGATGTTATTACTAACAATCCGTTTAAAATTTGTTTAACTTGCCTTACTTATTTTCATGTAAGTAGGTATGTATAGTATAGTCAGTTAAGCATCGATGACACATGGCTAGTTTATGAGCTGCTTGTTGGCGAGTTTGAAAACTAGCGAGTGAGCGAGTTAGCGGTCGGGAAGGATAATCATTTAGCAGATTGTAAAAAAGCCGATGACACGGGACGAGTTTACAAGCTAATAGCGATCTCACTGGCTTGTAGCACGTAAACTAGTCCTGTGTCATCGAGGCTTTATAGACCACTTCCTGTCGGGTGGAAAGAAGCATAAAAGTAACTCATTATGAATTAATACGCGGGTTGAAACCACCCTAGCTCTACCTTTGAGGTCCGGAGAACAACAAACGAGCTGATGTGGTGGATTAAACTTCCCACTTTTCATCATCAAACAAAACTCGTTGAAGCGTCAACCAGCCTCCAAAAATTTGACGAATTGTTCATACTTGTTAAATTACTCGGTGAATTTCTTTGCAAGGTTACATCTACTTACGGGCTCCCCACACGGAGCAATTTTCAGTTGCCGCAACTCTCAACTTTACATAAGTTTCCGCTAGTAAAAAGTCTCTGTTTGGGTTGCCGCAACTTTTATATAACAATAAACAATCACACACTCACGCCCCTGCACTAGGCTTCCCTGTGTCGCAGGTGGCATGGACACATACAAGACATCACAACATCCCGAGAACAAACATTTTTGTTTGTCACACATTCGCTCCGGTCGGGGATCGAACCCGTAACACTAAGCTTCATAGGCAGGGCCACTACCAACTAAGCTACGGTGTCATATGAAAATAGTCCTAACAGCTCTTTGCGAATAGTCTGTTTTCGCAACTAGTTGTTCTGTGTCCCTAAGGCATATAGCATATAGGCAAAATATGTGAATGACAGGTATCTTACTCAGAACTGTGGCAGTTCGTAACATTTGGGGCAGCACAATAAGCCTCTGGTATCGAACTGTGCCTGTTTTCTTCCACCACAGGTAGCAGGTTAGTAGGTATGTGGCTGTGCTGACGACGCTCCTTCCGACATCTACTTATTTCCCCAATCTACGGGAAGGTCCGACGGTGCCCTTCAGATAAGACCTCATCTCCATACTGAGTGGGGATTTTACGTTTTTACGTGAGGCGCAATGAAAACTCGTAATTTGAGAAAAAAACTGACGAAGGTTCTTGTTCCGTTGTAAAAGGTCGACATTTTCATTTGCGGGCCGGTTTACAGGCATTTTACTGTGCGGTCTGTGGAATTCGTTACTAGCTTATGTCTGCGGGTTTGCTTGCTTTTTTTTGTACCTCGTTGTGGTTGTTGATTTGTTTATAAATGCTAAGACCAGAGTTCACCAACAGATGGTGTTGGAAGTTTTAAACAGTTGTTTTGACGATTTTGACACGAATTTTCATAGATTAAACGTCAAAGTTAACGGACGAAGAGGCCTTATCTTCCGATTATCTATTGGTGAACACAGACCTAAATATAACGCATTGGATCTCCCGTAATGTTATGTTTAAACAAATAAAAAAAATTGAATTGAATTAAATTGAATTGCTGGAATGAGAGAGTCGGGATCGATCGATTGGCCTCGTCTTGTGTCTGTTTTGACTGACAAAAATAAAAATATGGGAATGTTCTCGATGTGACTTGGACATACTTTTTTGGTTCTCATATACGTATGGAGTGTTTTTTTAATTGAGCAAAAAGACACCATAGTTTTAAGTACATATTTTGTAAACACAACATACTTTCAAATTCGGAGACACTAACTCACTAACTGTTATGGCCATATTTCAAGATAGTAGTGAAATGAATAGATACCACCAACACTATATTTCACCACTTTTATAGACTTACGAGTATTTATAATTTACATCAGGATATTATACGCCTAGAAATATTGGACAACGAAAACTACCGTGCTCAATACGACTTGTCACTGGTACCGACTGAATTCAACTCCCCGTGTTCAATCGATTCTCTCCGAAGTTAGCTCGGTAGGCATCGAAATAAAACCGTTTTCAAGGCCATGGCCGCTCGGCCTTCCTCGCTCGGAACCAGTTATTCACCAACTAGTGTTCCCAACTAAAAATACTCAAGATATCGTTGCCATCTTATAGAAATAATACTAGAAAGTTACAAATATATCAAATTATTTCAATAGATCACGACATTCGGCCATCGGACATCGTACGACCTCCCGGCGTACGTAAGCAACTATAGAGTTCTTGAATATTAAAATTATAGTAAGGACCAATGAGACTTATCATTAGAATTTCACTCCATCAAGCGTACCTAATCTTATTTGCATAAATAATTATGGTCATAATTATAGTTAAACAAAAGAAGTAAATCATAATATTATTATTTTTGCATACTGATTAGGTGACTAAACATTATCGTAAAGCCATAAGAATACGCAGAAATTACAGATACAAACAAAATATTCTAAATATGTAGGTGCTTTTGGGCATAAATCACGACATTTGGCCTCAGCAAAGCTATGTATTTAATAGAAATTAATGTAATAATGTCGAATAATGTTATCAATAGAAATAAAGCTATTGATGTTAACCCAACATATTTTGTACTGAATATGCAAAATAATATGTGTTTTTGTTAAACTTTGTACGCCAGATTGTATTCAGTATTTGCTGTCATTTAAAGTATAAAACTGACTATCAAGTGACTCAACAGTAAATTGACTTAACCCATACCTAAATATTTCAAATCCATAATAGCATTTTCGCATGTTCTCAAGTTTTAGTAATATATAAATAATAAAATATTGAGTATAATTTTATCTTACTTGAATGCCTGCCTTTATCAGTACAACGTTAGTGTAAATTGGCTCATGAGCATGGGAATTAATTACTGCATGTGACAATTAAACTTAGAAATAAATTATCACTATCATACATGATTGTCTAAAAAGAGCAGAACTAAATGTATTCTTTGTGTTAACTTACATTTATTTTTTTATCAAAGCAACCTATTAACTTATGCTTGCCGTAGTATCTACTGAGTTTTGACAAGTTTCTATTGAACCCTTTAAAACTAGAATAGATAAGACATTTTTATCCATACCAAAAACCAACATGCACCTGTTCGGTTCACCAAAGCTTAGAAAAATAACTTAAATACAATATAGGTCACATCTATTCCACATAACATTCTTTGCTCAATAGTCGTTCATTAAGATCTACTAGAAATGCTTTTATTTTTGTTATAATCTAATTTGTATTGGTCCCACTGAAAATTAACCGTTGATTCTTCTTTCACACTCGTCCACGCCTTGGGAAGATGGCGTGGTGCATTGGCCGTCCATCATCTACACATCCATTTTCATAATTTCTTACGACATGAATTATGCTTTGTCCTCCATCATAGTTCATCATGATCTCGCAAAAATCAATATTAATTTAAAACCAGAATATCGTAAAAAGTAATTAGCTGCCTTTCTCGATTCATCAATTATGTCGTTTCGTTTTATTTGATTTCTTTAAGTCCAGAGAAAGATAATATTAAGACTGTCAAAATAAAATAATCTACAAAGGCCGGATTAACCTTTCTCAAGGTATTAAAACCAAAACCTTAACAATTTTGAATAAGTCAAATGACTTGTAATATTTAGAATAACTCCAATAGTTTGAAAAGCTTTAATAGCTCGGATTTCTTAGAAACGTGTATAATCTGAGTTACCCGACTGAGTTACTCGAGCAACTTAATGTATAGTATTAGTATAGTATGGTAATCATGAATAACTTAAAGTATCTTGTATTCAACATGGTTACTTCAGTCGCCTAAGCAATCCGAGCAACTCTAGTAACTCAGAGATCCAATCGAACAAATTGAATGACTTAGGTGCAGACATTACCTGGATGCTTTAAATTACCTTAATGTCACATCACCTACTTATTTTGATAATTTGTATTAAATTTATTTTATTGATTGAACTAACTAGAATAATAAATGAACCAAACAATGAAAATACCTTAAAAGATTTCGATGTTCGATCTGAACGAAATGAATGATTCAATTGTTTTCCATCATCCAATATTAATAATAACTTTTACATAATATTAATGAATTAATATGAAATAACTCTTAAGATACTTTGTTTAAGGTATTTTTATTATATGTCCACTCATATGAATTATCAAAACTGCCTAATATATCAGTTTAAAAGACCAGTCTGAATTATCTTGGTTAAGGTGATCTGATTATTGTTTTTTTTTTATTAAAATGTAACTTCAATAGCAATTTGCAATTCATCTAGCAGAGCTTTTAATATTTAAAATTAATTTAATTAAATCAATAATATAAATAATTAATTCTTTTAAGAAGTTGTTTATTCTTTTTTTTAAAGTTATTTATTCTGTTAATACGTTTTAATTATTAACTTGAGTTTGCTGGAAATTCTTCTAATAACTTTAAACTTACTTGAATCAAGTGTAGTTAGTAAAAGTAATGAATCATCCTCACGATGCGCAGTGACATTGACAAATGACATTGTTGTGGTCATAAGAAGTCTTTATGCAGTCCGCTAGTCCGTGGCGTCATACAAAAATTGGCCTGTACAGCAGTGGGCGATAAAGGGCTGTTGATGATGTACTGGAATAAACTTGATATAACCCTGATTATCGGGAGTTACTTATATTTATGGCGCCAACCTTATTTAATCTTACTTGAATTGACTCAAATTATCTTTATTTAAATCAAATAAACTTTCAAATAATTAAAGCAATTAAATTATATTCAAACTAATTCAAATCTCATAAACACGATGTAAAATTTGCTATATAGCTAAATACATTATTATTTGTAAGTTGTTTACTTAAAAGGTATATTCTTAGGAAAGATTACTGCTAACTGTTTAAATACCAATACCGAAGTTCTTGAAAGATATTACATGCAAAGTGGACTCAATGGAAAGTCTAGTTATTAAAGAAGAATGGAAACCAAGAAATCCCGTGGTTGTTATCCAACTGTTTATTGGTAAAATCTAATTGAAACCCTCACAGATTCAATCAAGACCGACCGCTTTCACAATGCGTAAAACAGAGTTTATCTAAAGATGAATAGTTGAAGCTGCCATTTATCGGGCCTTTGTGAAGAGTGCCCGACTACGAAGAAGATACTTTATTTTGTATACCTAGATTTTAATTTATCGATAACTATACTGTCTTGAAAGATATACTTAAAAATTAACGTGTAAACATTCTTCAAATAAATTTGTAAAGTAAACTTGAAATGCAAACTGGGAATATAAACTTGAAATGTGAAGCATGAAATACTTGTGAAACGTTGTAGAACGTTTTCTTCCTAAAAACATTAAACGAGGTACTACTTACTAGATTTCTTTTAAGCAAAAGCAACCTAATGAATCAGTGAATGAACAGGCAGGAACAGGAACAGGCATCCACTCAATAAAATTATTGTTCACCGTCCTAGTATCGCAGATTTACTTTTAAACCGTCAAGGTTAAACGTCACTTTAAAAATAATCTTGATAGAAATACTCAAAATATAAACTTGAAATATCAATTTAAGAAAATAAACTCTTCGTATAATCTTGAAATATTAACTTGACAACTTGACTTGATCTATGAGTTTAAATAAACAAACTTGATAGGTAAACTTAACTTGAAAAATTGACTTCTGATCGTGATAAATTAATTTCAGCAACTTGAAAAGATAACTTGTCGATCGCACAAGCGTGTTTGATTTGCACCCATCTCGAGGCGCTAATTGATGTAGTCGTCAAATTAACGTAAAAATTTAAGTTGATTTAAGTAATATAAAACTTTTTTTTTTTAAAACATATAATTGAAGATTTAACTTTAAAATACTATGTGACTAACCAGAAAATAAATTTAAAATGTCTGGTTAATTAACAGGTAAAAATGTTCTTAAAAAAAACTATAAATTGGTTGTTGTTCAAAATGTCCCAAAAACTATTGTTAATATCATAATTAATAATTGAAATTATTGGAGAATGTAACTGAAGAAAGTACTAGATAAATACTTGACAATTAACTGAAAAGCTATCTGGAAGATAAACTGAAAAATAACTTTAAAATAATTTGAGAGTAACTGAATAAAATACCTATATCTAATAATAAATTCTTGTCCAATTGTTGTACTGTACATATCTCATTTTATCTTCTGTTCTCAATTTTTTTTCAATAAGTTTGCCAATAGTTAAGTTAGTACTAAGGAATTGCTTTTTTGTTAAAGTCTATTGTGTTTTTGTATTTATAATGAATTGTTTTATTCTTATAAAATGTAACTATTTAAGTTTCATGTACATGTCGGGTAACGTTTCCTTAATTAAATATGTACATTATATTCTTAATAAATTATGTCAGTCAATAAACTAATAAACGCAAATAAACTTTGAAATCGTGCCTCCATTCTACGACGTTTCTAAATCCTGGACACACATGGTCCGTTGATTTTAGACATGGTTCAGTCAAAACATACTTGCGGAACGAGACTCTGAACACACATGGTTCAGTAAGACGACGTTTCTAAATCCTGGACACACATGGTCCGTTGATTTTACGTACTGAAATCTGAACACACATGGTTCAGTCAAAACATACTTGTGGAACGAGACTCTGACACACATGGTTCAGTAAGACGACGTTTCTAAATCCTGGACACACATGGTCCGTTGATTTTACGTACTGAAATCTGAACACACATGGTTTAGTCAAAACATACTTGCGGAACGAGACTCTGAACACACATGGTTCAGTAAGACGACGTTTCTAAATCCTGGACACACATGGTCCGTTGATTTTACGTACTGAAATCTGAACACACATGGTTCAGTTAAAACATACTTGCGGAACGAGACTCTGAACACACATGGTTCAGTATGACGACGTTTCTAAATCTTGGACACACATGGTCCGTTGATTTTACGTACTGAAATCTGAACACACATGGTTCAGTCAAAACATACTTGCGGAACGAGACTCTGAACACACATGGTTCAGTAAGACGACGTTTCTAAATCCTAGACACACATGGTCCGTTGATTTTACGTACTGAAATCTGAACACACATGGTTCAGTCGAAACATACTTGCGCTACGAGACTCTGAACACACATGGTTCAGTAAGAAGACGTTCCTAAATCTTGGACACACATGGCCCTTACATTTTACGTACTGAAATTCTGAACACACATGGTTCAATCAGAACATAAAATATCCTTCCTTATTACTCGGAATCTACTAAATCAGTTTCGAGAAAATCTAATCACTAGTATACTCAATCTCGAACATGCATGGTTCAGCTAGTTATTTTTGTTTAAATAATTCTAGAAATATTTATTATGCGAAGCAATGTAGTAAAACAGCACAAGGGATAACGAGTAAAAATAATTTGGTCAACATGTAGGTACTAAAGTGTCTCGTGAACGCCGTTGATCTTTAAAAATAATAATATGCATTACATAGTTATGCTCATAATAACGATCCTAAACAAAACAATTCAATTTTAAATCCGGATTACATCATTATTAATTTCTTACATTATTGACTTCATAAGATTCAAAACTTTAAATTTATAATAATAATCCTACACTTGAGCGAGTCAACCTGTTCATCACATCATAGTGTTTTGTTAATTTATCTAATGTTACTGAACAATACTGCACTGCTAGCAATTTCGCAAAATGTTATTACAGAGCAGCCCTGGTCGAACCCTGTCGACGGTGCCTTTTTAATAAATTCTAGTTACAAACTCGATCGAAATGTAAACCCGACCACAATCGAAGCATTAAACTAATCATGATGATATTACCAATTTTTTTTACAAAATCAGTGGGTAGACTCACAAATAAAATTACCATGATAATCACTATGCATTGTTTGCGACATAATTTGCCATCAATGGTAGTCCTGATAAAAATATTATGCAACTATTGCCTATGCACTTGCGTATTGTATGCTGAAAACATCGGAGAGTAGCCCTGATCACGGTGTCAGCAATACTCTGATACGTAGTCAAAATATGATATAATGACTTCATTATGCAATAATATTTCAAATTACATACCTGGGTTCAGCCCCTCTTCTGACATGAAATGAATAGATACCACCAACACTATATTTCACCACTTTTATAGACTTACGAGTATTTATAATTTACATCAGGATATTATACGCCTAGAAATATTGGACAACGAAAACTACCGTGCTCAATACGACTTGTCACTGGTACCGACTGAATTCAACTCCCCGTGTTCAATCGATTCTCTCCGAAGTTAGCTCGGTAGGCATCGAAATAAAACCGTTTTCAAGGCCATGGCCGCTCGGCCTTCCTCGCTCGGAACCAGTTATTCACCAACTAGTGTTCCCAACTAAAAATACTCAAGATATCGTTGCCATCTTATAGAAATAATACTAGAAAGTTACAAATATATCAAATTATTTCAATAGATCACGACAGTAGGTATTAAATAAATTATGTTATCTTAAAAACTAGGGCTCTTAGTAATGAAACATACAATTATTAAGTTTTGTTGATGACCCAAATAATTAAAAAAAGATTTTTGCTACTGAGGTAGTACCTTCTCGTGTAGTTCAGGACTGCAATAGCTATTTGCTAAAACATACAGTTCGCAGAGCTCGTTAATATTAGAGATCACAGGCGAAGTCAGGGCCCGTAATTAGCTCCATGCATACCAAACTACCATTTGTAGTTCTTGTTGTGATGTTTCATTATTAAACCGACGCGACGCCCCGTGGATCCCTATTTTAGAGTTACACGACTGAATTAATAAGTTATTATGTTAACATGCCTTTAGCCTGTCTCTGCTACTTACAGGCATTTTGCTAAACTGAGTATAGAAAATGTATAATAGTGCCTAGGAATCTAGCGAAGGCGTAGAAGCCAGGTTCTAGAGAAAGTTAGTACGTGCCTACACTTCATGACAAATACACCCTCCAAATTTCAAGACTACGTCCTGTGGTTTGGTATGTGCGTTGTCTGTCAGTCAGTTAGGACAAAGACAAAAGAGGAGTACAGTCAAACGCTGCGGTTGTTAAGTACCAGTCAGTTCCATCTCGGGTTACCTTTAGAAGGTCATTGTGAAGTACTTGGATACGTACCTCTCAACTACGAGACCAAAGACCCCGGTAAGGCAGTAACCGATTTTGCATAATATTAATGTGTACGGCACACCTCAGTTATAAGTTTTATGAGTGGAGTTATATCACGCCGTTAAACCACGGTTAAGTTTAACCGGCCTTTACGGTTTCCTTTATTACGTGGAGTTATGAGCCCGTTCGGGGAGCCCGTTAACATTAAATTGAGTTTTAAACAATTTTTGACTTGGTGGGCTTTTTTATAGTTTATACGGTGATATTAACCCTTTAGTAATCAAAAATGAAATTTAAATTGCTAAGGTTGGAATAACTGTTTATGTTTTTATTTGATTGTTTTTATACTAACCCTGTCAAGCGCAGATGCGCCGTCAAATCTCTCGTCCGATGACGAGTGGTTTGACGACGCATTAGCACTGAGGTGATTAAAGGAATATCAATGGGTTTTAGTCGGTATGCTTCCAGCTGCACCATGCTACTAGCACTATGCTAGTAGCATGGTGGTGAGTCCATAATACCCCTTTGGCTCTCCCCTGGCTAATGGGGATGCGTACCTAATAGCATTTTCCCATTGTAAAAAAAAATAACTGCACAAAGAGTTCTAGTATAGAGGTCAAAGATTGTAAATTAATTAATTAAATGTAAGTTCCACTTATTTCATGTACTTACTTAAGAATTTGAAAAAAAACTTTATAACTAACGACCGATAAACTTTTTAACTAGTGATAAAATGATATAATTTCAGACTTACAGCCGATGGTCTATGCTATGCTATAAGCTAATGCTAAGATAAATTGTTGTTCATAGGGTAAAATATAAAGAAATTTAAATTGACTAGCCAACATTTCATTCCATTTACTTGGTAGGGCAAGTCAGTAAAGTTACGCTGTTTCAAAATTAGGAAATGGTAGCGTAGAAACCGATAGTACCTAAATCTCAATTTATCAAGCAAACCGCATAAATTGTAATACATACCTCTAAATAGTTTGTCTTTCAGCCAACCCCTTTGTTACTGTTTCCAATACATTCCTCCAAGTTTCGACAATATGTTTAACATAGCTATTGTTAGAACATCCTGTTGGTAGCAAACTAAACAATAATTAAATACCGCGGGCGATACACGCTATGTTTGATTTATAACAAACCTCACTACATTTATAAGTGAGCACTGACATAATGATCAAATATTAATACGATGTATAAATTCATAAAATCAAATTATGAAATTAACTTTGCTCGCGTGTCAAAAAAAATGTTTCCATGTTAGAACCCATCATAAAAAAACCCCATTCGGTTTTGTAGTTTTACCGTAATAAGATAACGAATATTTATCTATTCATCGTCACAAACTTTTGCTTTTTATAATACGATTAGTGTGATAATAATAAAACTATTTCATTTGGAATTATTTTTGATGTTAAGTGTTCTTTTGTTATTTATCAGCACTAAAATAAACTAGTTACGTACTTAACAAATATTCTAATTTTGCTTGCAAATGTCTTAACAGTTAGGCCATTTGCAACCAAATATTTATGCCCTAACTACCATCAAGTTGGCTAAAAATCAACATTAATCCATCTTCAGCGAAGGTACCTAGTTCTCGAGGCAATTTCAGTTTCCATTCGTCTAGCTTGCTGTAGGTAGGTAGATACATTTAATATTCGCGCCGAGTGACTTTGCATAAAGTAGATCCGAAGCCGTGTAATAACCAGCGGGCCAGCCTGCGCGGCTTTGTGGGGACTCGTCAAACTCTGCGTGCTTCTTCACACGGGGCTAGTGGACGGGGGAGTGGCTGAGGGATAGTAGCTACGGTTTAGTTTTAACAGTTTTGTTTCTGGATTTCAATTTCGGCTGGTTATACCCAATCATAGAGAACTCGAGCAAGCAAGACCAAATAAATAGTTAAAACAATTGTTTAATGTTTCGAAGTGATCTAGACTGTACTGTGATATTGATTCCTTCGTGTCCATCACCAGTACTGTATTGATCATAATCTCTTACCATCAGAAGAGCGCCTAGCATATTCCTCCTCATATGTAGGTTGTAACACTAATCTTTATGTCCATGTCATTTAAGTTTATTTTTATTATTGTGTTAAACCAGTTTTATGAGCCAACAATTTTAAAAAATCGTTTTCAATGATTGCGACTCCGACTAAAATTAAATTAATTTCTGGCGTGAGCCCCGATACAGCTCAAGCTTTACAGTCTGAAGCAAAATCTATAATTTGCAAATTTCTACGATATATGAATGTTACTACGACCAAAAAAAGATGGATGGACTGTGTGAAAGAGGATATGAACAAAGCAGGCGTGAGTACATAGATGACGGCTGATAGAGACGAATGCAAGAAGACATGTTGTGCCGACCCCTCCTAAGTGTGGGATAAGGGCAGGGAGATGATTCAATTCAATTCAATCATTTATTGGCCAAAATGTTACAATGCATAACTCTGGTACCAAAGTCAAAAAAAAATTTATACAGTTTGAAATAAGTACATAAGTTTACAAAATATTTTCTATGTCTATGATGATATGTATGTTATTACGAGTATTATCACTCGGCCACTGTGAAGGTGGCATCGCTGCAGGGCTCATTTCACCTGAAAACGATTATGTAATATCACCGTTTTGGCACAGATTATTACTGAGCTGATGTCAATAGTTCAATCCATTGTTATTATTGCAAATACTACTCTCAAATTGATTTTGATTTCAGCTGCTCTTAGCGCCATTTTATTTTGCTCTACTCATCTATGACTGTGTAATGTGTATGTATTTGGTTTTTTGAAAGTATTAGGCTTATGCTTGTGTAACATATCCAGCCGCTGCTCAGCTCTAGTTTTTAAGACCCTTCATGACCTCCGATACGATACGAATCAGTATTCACTTATTATATTTGAATAAATGGCGTATCACTCCTGTAACCAACTCCCCTCTGTCGATGCCATGTCGATACTATGAGGCCAATCGAACAGAGACATGAGGTCAGACACTGTTGTTGCAGTTACGTATCATCAATATTAATAAAAGGGTTGGACCTGACTGAGTTTGACTGTACCCCTCATGGCAGTTGACTGTACCTACTGGCGAAATAATCACAGATTTATCCATTAATCATTAATATATTTTAAATTTATTCTGACTGACTGACAGATGGACAACGTACAAGCCAAACCGCTGAACGTAGAGACTTGAAACTTAGAGGATGTTTTTGTCAAGAGCTGAAAATGTGTACTAAGAAAGGAATTTTAAAAATTCGCAACGTGAACGAAGTTGAGGGTGTCAGCTAGTGTAAGTATATATTTTATCTGGCATGCAAAGGCAAAGCAAGGTGGCAAAGGTACCATGTAAACAGACAGACAGACGGGAACGCCCTTGTCTTTATTGAAAACAGCCAACGAACCCTGAACAAGGGCGTCTCTATTTTCTTTTATTGCATGCCGTTTCAATTGAATATTTGAAGTCTGGATTTGGTAGACACCTGGGAGCGAGTTTTTATGTTCGATTCAATATTTTTGCATCAATATTGCATGAGCGAATATAACTCTTCTAGGCTGTATAGGAATTTGTGGACTCTTAAGATCAAAAGTTTGAGATATAAACTAATTTACACAATCATAGAAGCATATGTAATAATATAGGCATAGGTAATATCTATGCTCGATAGAGCCTTTTTTATTTATTATATTATGTACATTTATCAGAATTCTTGTTAGAAGAAGGACTTTGCAAAATTAAGAGTATAATATGAATGTAAAAGCTTGGGAGTGTATACATGTATGTGCAGCTGACTGTACAAAAACATGTTTGTTAGTATAAGTTTGATTCAAGCATCAAAGCGAAAGTTCGTAGTTTCAAAGATGCGTCTACAAATTACTTGGGCGCAAGTTTGTATCTCTGATTACATTTTAATCATAGAGGAGGAAGTTTATCAGAGGGTGCGGACTGTGAAGCCTATTCAATTGAACCAAACCTTATTATAATTTATTTGCCTACATAAGTACTTAGACAGTACGAACGAACGAACACTGAATCAAAAGAAACTTAAGTACCTTCTAAGCCTTATAGATTCATGTGATTCGAAATAACTTTTCAATGTAAAAGCATTGTAAAATTAATTTCAGAGCTTTTACTTTGCTGCGTAGATCAAAAACTCTATATTCTTTAGAATGAATTATTCTAAGACCATAACGAGAATTTATACACCGCAAATTAAACACAAGCAAAAAAAATACACATAATTAGTTGCGGTTACTGAACCAAATATGCAAAAAAACTTGATAAATTTAAGTCGAATTTTGGTCAAAATAAATTGGATAATGGTTACAGTACTGTTAGTCGTTTTCCTAGGTTTTCCCGGCTTTGCGTCAGGCGGTACCCAACTTTGATAACAATTAAAGTATAATTCATCGTTTGGCAAACCTGGGTACCTTTTTTTTTTTTTTTTTTTTTTTTACATGGGGAAATCCTCATGGATGCCCACCACCCTTGGGGGAGGGCGGAGGGGTATGTCGGACTCATACCGACTAAAACCCCATGGTGGCCGACCTCTGCGCATTAGAGGGGCCCCGGGATATCTTAAAGAACACGTACCGGTGCCCCTCACGCACGTTGCCCTTGAGGCCCGTCCCGGGGAAGGCTTTCGCCAACCCCAAGTTCCGCTTGCAGTGCATGCCACTCGTGCACTGCAGCCATCCCTGGATTCGAATAAAGAGCAGCCAGAGCCCCCACTCCAACCGCTCTCGAACCCAAAAGGATCTCCCTCGTTAGCAGGTGCCGCCACCCCCTCAAGGGGCGGACGGCCCGGGTTGTCCGTTAAGGACTTCCCGGTCCCGCTGTCTCCGAGTGAAGTCGCGTCTCACGCGACCTTGCTGAGTCTCTGGCGGAGACTCAGTCTCCATGTCCTCAACGGGTGGGGTTCCGCACACTTCATCTCCTTTCGCCTTATCGGCGATTGGAGAAGGCAGGGTCACCCTCACCCGTTTCCTCCTTGGTGGCTTGCAGCTTTTGCCGCCCATCCTATGGTTGGCCCGTCGGCCAAGATCCGCACACACGGAGCACCGGAGTGGTGCATCGCATCGGGCCGCCAGGTGACCCGGCTTCCCGCATGCGTAGCACTGTGTGCTGCGATCCACCCCGTCCTTGCAGAGTGCCTTGACGTGCCCAAACTCATGGCACCGGTAGCACTGCAAAGGCCGTGCTCCTAGTACCTCCACTCCGGCCGACGTCCATCCGACCAAAATGCGCCCTCCCTCCACCACCTTGCACATGGCGGCAAGTGGGCAACGCACCCAGATGGTGCCCAGAGTCAACGGTGAGCGGCGGATTTCTCCCACCTTCACGTCTTCTACTGGGCATCCACCGGTTTCAGCGACTGCCGCTTTGACCTCCTCTGAGGTCACCCCATCATCGAGGTCTACGACCCTGAAGTCCCCGGTCTTCACTGGGCGCGCAATCCGCACACCTAGATCACTCAGGGACTCCGTCATCCTCACCGCCAACGTGTCGGCTTTAGAGCCGCACTCGGGGCCTGACACCTCCAGGATTACGCCTCCCGTGATGGCTTTCTTAAATTGGACGCTCTCGATTCCGAGCGTCGACAATTTAATTCGCTGCTTAGCAGCTGCCATCACGGAGGCGTAAAACCTGGGTACCTAGCTCGAGCCAGCTCGCAAAAGCTCGGCTCTCGACAGCCGAAAGTATCCGAGATCTGTGGATACAACGTAGTACCCCTTGTGCATTGCCCATTTAAGTTCTTTTTGTAATTAAATACTTGTGGTGTATTACTGTCACAATACTTTGTATTAATTGTAATCGTTGACGAACGCATTGATAAGTCGGTCGGGCACCGCAAGGAGTCGATCAATCATCGCAAAATCGGAAAGTAATTAAAGGAGGACTCCAATCTCCTGCGACACCCTGTGACACCCCGCGCCTCAGCTATCATTGTTCCACGGCTTATCGATCTTACCGATTTAGATAAGTACCTACATTTCTCTGCCAGTTAAGGTGTAACCGCTCTAAAAGTACTAGTGGCCTTCAGTCTTTTGCACACAAATATGAATGAAATGAAATTAAATATAGTTTATTTGTGTTTAATTTAAAGTTGTTCCAAGAATAAAAACGCAAAAAGTTTATCTATGACTCCTATTGGTTTAAATCTGCATATAAATCACGATTGGAAATCGAAAAGAATTGAACTAAAATCAAAGTTGTTTCGATTATTTACGATCTTGTAGTACGCGTAGGTTAGGTACCCATAATTTACAACAAAAGTTTGAGGAATTTACTTTAGAAATTTTCTAAAATTATTTATTTTTTAATGCTTGCATCTAGCTATCTAGGTGCCAGCTGTAACCTGTGTCCATCATTCCTGCATTGTCCAGATCACGTTTGATGAAGGACGTCTTAAGGTCCGCTTTCTGTTCTGGAAAATATCTATACATTTTACCATCGTAAAAAAGGTGCCAGTGATAACTATTAGAATAGCTTGAATTTAGGAAGCAATTTCCACAAGTTTTAGGGCCTATCCGCACACAACAGTGCCGGCACGTGCCGACACGTCAGCGCAGCACTGACATCACTGAATGTCATTGAAATGTATAAAACAATATTAATTTTCAATGATACTGTACGGTACGGGACGTGTCGGACTGTTATGTGCGTATAGGCCTTTAGCCGGCAAAATGTTAAATCCATGTGTGGTTTTAGTGCACGCCATTGCAACTGTCAATCGATAGACAGGGCTAACATTTGGAACATCCCGATAGGCTTTTCCGGCTTGTCGGCTTAGCACGCCGACCACGACGAACGACCGCTTTGTCGGACGTCGCGCGTCACGCGTGCGACACGAGGCGACTACGACCGACGCCAGCCAACAGGGATAATCCCATGCTGCGTTTAGACGAATCTATCTTTTGTACCATGACGTTTAGTCATGTCGTCATATTCGATATTAATTTAAATTATATTTCGTAACATTAAAAAAAACGATGGGTTCTCCCATCGAGTAACACCTAAACGAGTTACAGTGTTACTCGATGGGAATAAAGTGTCACACTTGATTATTGGTAATGATGATTCAGGTAATATTTCTAATTCGTAACAATGTTTGCTTTAACATCGTGTCACTAGTTCTTTCGAAACAGTATGGTGATTTAATATAAGAGTTCGGTGCATACAGACCTTGCAAATAAAGCACTATGGCACTGTTGGTAGAGAAGATTATAGTTATAGTAATAGATTAAGAGGTAAGTTCACATTTTAAATTTTCTACGAGTAGTATCTAGGACATTATATTCAAGCTACATCCTACGGATAAGTGGCTGATGAATCTGATGATGAAGCAATAACGCGAAGAATACAAATTGGACCGCATCCATCCGACATCCTCCCTGTACTCCACTATAGCGGCAGCGTCGTCGACGTCGTCGGCGTTGTCGGCGTCGTCGGCGTCGGCGTGAGCGTCATCCCCTAACTCCAATCCGAGATTTATTCGCGCCGGCTTTTCAACTTCACTGCACATTTCGGTTAAGGGTTGTTATTTGTACGTAGTCATTGGTGCTAATAAAAATATGTGAGTACTTAGTGTGCATTACTGTGCATTTCAACATAATATATCTGGGAGCAAGGAAGATCTCGTTTGAAAAAAATGTTTTTGTTTTAGAGACTCGTAGAGAACTCATCTATCTACGAAGGTGCGTTACACACCAAAAGCAAACGACATATTCGATCGATGGTAATGATCATGGCTTGAAGCAATGTCATTAGGGGTTGAAGCTTAAGGTGATGTGGTCGCCTTTATCGCACATCTCTATAGGGATAAAGATGTGTGATAAAGAGGTTTCATTCATCACCGTTTTTCATGAATAGCTACATTAAAACGGCTATGCTAAATTTTGTTATAAGTAAATAATTACCTATATTATTTCCCCGAAATACCATGCTTGTCACAGTGCATGACTGCAATAGGCGTGACACATTGATATGACGTGTTTTTATTTAAAATGGTGTATAATTAATTGTAACTTGTTTTAGTAGATGATCATTTGTTGGAAATATAGTTCCACCATTTTCGACCAATTAAACTTTTAAAACCTTTTATATTAAAATCCAATAAGTCTGCGGTTAATTTACGTTGTAATGTATTTATAGTTTTGCCGCCAAAGTAAAGAGAGTGATCATTCGTTGGTCATTCCGGGTTTTTTTAAGCACTTATTTTCTCTCTGATCTCAATATTCTTTGTTGGAAAAGGTTCGTCTATCTACGACTGATGGAAGTAATCAATAATTAAGAACATACCTAAGTAGATGTATCATTTATTTGTGTCCAATTTATGAATGAAGCAAGCGCTAAAATATTATTTCAATTTATATTTAATTTTATGAGATTGAACGGATAATCCCCGTATTTAATTTGTCTTTTTGCTAGAATTGTGTTTCTTTTAAGATTAATTTCTTTAAAAGATTCGCTTGAAGATACCCCTAAATAATTCATTCCACGATTTATTAAGTCTATTAATAAACAATAAGCCATTTGAGTCGTAAAATTAGGGCACAAAGAAACATTTTTACAGAAGCAAGGATTTGGTTCACAAAGATAGGAGAGCAAGGAGCCCTCGCAGTTTTACAAATGAATACTTTTGGTCATTTTAGTTCTTTTAGGTAACTAGCTCCAAACTAAGCAGAGCTTTGACACCTTGAGTACTTACATATTATGAGAATAACTTTGAATGGTTGTTTACTTTGAATTTTGGTACTCAAATTTTAAAGCTTTGTATACCTAAATTATACATTCTTCAAAATATAATTCGAAAACAAAAAACGGTTAAAATTATTGTCAATTTCATTAAAATAACGTTCAACCATCGATTTAGTAACAAAAAAATTAGGTAAATAGGTAGGCTTTATTTGGATTCGGATCTTGCTGTCTTAGAGTTAGGTAAAGTGCTTAACGGTGAAGGAAAACATTGTAAGGAAACCGGCATGTCATAGAACCTAAAAAGTTCGAAAACATGTGTCTAGTGCACAAAAGGAGCCTCTTCGAGGCGCACTTGGAATCCTTTCACCACCCTGGTTCGAAAGAACTAGTGACACGATATGAAGAGTTAGGTATACTTTTATAAAACTTCTGTATAGGTTTGTTTACAAAAAAATCAGTTGATCTACATATTAAAAATTTAGCTGCATATAAAAAACATACATGCGTATTAATTCTGAGATATCAGTTAAACACGTGAAGATGGGGTAATTAATCAGGATAATCGAGTAATCTGGGGATGAATAAATCAAATATAACCTTTTGTTTGCCCTTGTCTTATTGCGCACAGCATATTGCTATTAGCATTTTGATAATTAGTTTTGCCAAGTTTGGTGCGACAGATAGCGATCATTAAGGCCTGATGCCTTTCTCCCCCTTCTACCATAGGACAAACAGGCGTACAGGAACATACCATCCGTACCTAGTCACATTCCACCGACTCGAACAAAACGTTTTGGATCGATCTTTATTATAAGTACAAGTAAAGAATCCTTGCCGGCGTCTGTATTTCTAAACTGCTACAATCTTGGTCCAAGATGGCCAAGCCAAGCGTGCCTTCACCTCGACGAATCCTCGACCACACCGTCACTTTCCATCAGGTGAGGTGGTGGTCAAACGTTTGACTATTATTAATATAAAAAAAAAAGTTTGACACCATTTTGATGTACAGTCAGCTGCACAGACATGTATTATATTCACTCCCAAGCTTTCACATTTATACTACTCTTAATTTGGCAAAGAAAAGTGTACGCAAGCATTTTGAAATTAATGTCATTATCTTACTTGTCAGAATTCTTGAATTAGAAAAGTCTTTACAAAATATAGAGTATAAATATATATGTAAAAGCTTGGGAGTGTATACATGTCTGTGCAGGTGACTGTACGTAATAATAATTAATTAACAAGGCAAACTACGAGTATCAAGTAATTGTTATATTTCTGTAAAGACGTAGTTGTTCGGGCAGTAAGACTGGAGTACTTAAAAGCACGAACAGAGCAAAATATCTTGAAATTACTGAACATATACTTAGGAAAAAAATCCTGCACACATTATGGCTCCACAATAATTTAAAACCTTGTCAAAGTCGAGTTCCAATATTGTTCATAGATTTTGTAACTTTAAGCAGAAGATATTAATAATATTATTAAGCAGCATTGTTATAACCTTTGGGCGCTTTGAAAAATAAAAGCCTATCTTGTTGACTTTATGAATAAATGAAATGAAATAACGCTAGCAATGCCACCACACCTCGATATCAGCAAAGTAATTTAGCCATACGTCACAAGAAGTCACGTGTTATCGTACTCATAACATAACTGTTGGCTCTTGGGTAATTGTTTAACTGCTTTCACTAAGCGATCCCTTGCTCCATTTCATTACGTATAAGTGGTAGGTATTTGACAAGAGTAATGTGTGGCATGGCTGAGATTCAGGATTGTTGTTTTGATAAACTTTGAAATTTGATGAGATACGGGGGCGTGGGTTCGATTACCGCATCAGGCCGAACATTAATCGTGTGATGTAACCTCGGTATTTGATTATATAATTTCAGCATTATATTTAAAAAAGTAAAATAGAAAAAGAGTATTCTATCAGATAACTGCTTTCTAAAGCACAAGCTCTAAATGTCAAAATATGATATACTCTAAAAACGCTGATTTTTAGATTAATAAAAAAAGCAGATTTTTGGTTAAATTAATAACTTTGTTGTTTCTTAAACTTCGCAAGAGACACTTTAAATCAAATATGAATAACTAGTAATGTTAGTACTTAGACGAAAAAAAATAAGGTTCAATAATACTCCCGCGGCCAAAGAATATATAAATATGCCGCGGCTTTTCTTATGAGTTAAAAAAGCATGCAGAGCATACAATTTGCTATGATCTTTCTTGTAAGTAAATAATAATAAAAAATAAAAAATATTTTGGACATTTCACACAACGCCATCTAGCCCCAAACTAAGCAGAGCTTGTTTGTACTGTGGGAACAAGATAACTGATACAATACCTACTTAAATACGTTTTTTTACTTTTTATACATTTTTTTTATTTTTATTTTTTATACATAGAATACACCTAGGCTCAGGACAAACACCGATGTTCATCACACAAGTGCTTGTTTTGACACGGGATTCGAACCAGCGACACCGGCGTGGCAGTCCAACACACTTGCCACTCGACCAATCGTGTTGAAGTATATTTTAATATTTGTAATACACACAACATTCCTGTCAGTCCTGTCTCCAATTAACTGGGCGGAAGGAATTTGTATAAAGCCTTGGAAGCAGCTTTTTCGTGGGAAAGGTGACATGTCACGGGTCTTGTAATAATTTTAAAAAAATATCAATTTATTATCAGAATGTGCGTGGACTGAGGTCAAAAACCACTACTTTTAGCAACAACTTATACTTATGTTCATCAGATTTGATCGCTTTAACCGAAACATTCTTGACAAGTTCTGTTTACAATGCCGAGCTCTTTCCCACTGGCTATACTGTGCTGCGGAGGGACCGCGCCGGTGATACTGGTTAGGGAGGGGTGCTTCTTGCTGCTAGTAGTGACTTTATACTGCGTCCTATCACTAATATCGATGGTTACACAAATGAAATGGAACTATTACTAGTCTATGTGTCCTGGAAAAATATGAAATTCATATGTTGCATAGTATATCTACCACCTAGCTATAAAGATATCCAGTATACTAATGTATTAAATTGTATGGAGAATTTATTACGCAAGCATTCTGACTTAGATATAATTTTAATTGGAGATTTTAATTTAAACTCATGTAGTGCACATGTTAAAACGCAATTTGACTTATTCTGTGACCTATGAAATGTACATCAATATAACGACACTATTAAGGCTTAACTATGGCAGTCGCTACATTGTAATCTGGAAAATAGGCCAAAATGCTCAGGTTAAAACAGCGTCAAGGGGTGTTAATAAAAATAAAAAAAAAATATTATAATATTATTTGGTCTTTTATCTTGAAAATATCAGAGAAACATTTATTATATTCGCTTATTTAATATGAATAAAAAAATCTCAAAACAAAGCTGTTTCGGGATGGTTTTTTCGTATCTCCTCCTGAACGGCATTATATATATAATTTATTTTTATACCATTCGCTGGGGAAAAAAATATATTTAAAAAGCTCGGTAAGCTTTTTTTGATACAGTATTTTTTCTTGCGACTACGAATTATTTAACGTAATTTTGCAATAAAAGTAGGCGTGCACCGCTCTGGACCTCAGTACCCATCTGACTACGGGACGGGGAGGCCGCGTCGCGCTGGCGCGCACCGCTTCGCGAAACGATTTTACGAAACATGACTGAATAAAGTAATATTCACACCATACTGTTGGATAGTACGTCCGTTATAGATAGATTTATTTATGTATGCAAATGAGATGGCTATTGGCTTTATTGTCAATACGCGCATGAAACAACATTTATAACAGGCTCGGATTTGACTGACTGACTGACAGACAATTTACAGGCCAAACCGCTGAACGTAAATACTAGAAACTTGAAGTATGTGATCGTCAAAAGCTGAAAGTGAGTACTGGCATGTAGGTAGGTAGGTAAGTAAGTAAGTAGGCAAGTAAGTAGACACTTGTCTTACTTACTTAAGTACTACTTTAGTAAGTAAGACAAGTAGTACTTAAGTACTACTTTAGTAGTACTTAAGTAAGTAAGTTAAGTTAGGTACTTACTTAAGTAGGCAATAAGTAGGCACTTGTTTTATTTACTTAAGTACTTACTTAATTAGTAAGTTAAGTTAGGTACTTACTTAGGCAAGTAAGTAGGCGAGAAAGTAGGCGAGTAATAGGCGAGTAAGTAGGCAAGTAAGCAAGTAAATAGATAAGTAGGTAAGTAGGTAGGCAAGTAAGTAGGCACTTGTCTTACTAACTTAAGTACTTACTTAAGTAAGTATTCACTTAAGAACTTATTTAAGTAAGTAGTCACTTAAGAACTTACTCAAGTAGAATTTAAGTAAGTAAGTTAATTTAGGTAATTACTTAAGTAGGCACTTGTCTTACTTACTTAAGTACTACTTATGTAATTTAGTCAAGTTAGGTACTTACTTAAGTAGGCAAATAAGTAGGCACTTGTCTTACTTACTTAAGTACTTACTTAATAACATACTTAAATAGTACTTAAGTAAGTTAGTTAAGTAAGGTTCTTACTGAAGTAGTACTTAAGTAAGTAAGTAAGATAAGTTAGGTACTTACTTAAGTAAGCAAGTAAGTAGGCACTTGTCTTACTTACTTAAGTACTTACTTAATAAGTAAGTCAAGTTAGGTACTTACTTAAGTAGGCGAGTAAGTAGGCAAGTAATAAGCGAGTAAGTAGGCAAGTAAGCAAGTAAGTAGATAAGTAGGTAAGTAGGTAGGCAAGTAAGTAGGCACTTGCTTTCTAACTTAAGTACTTACTTACTTAGTAAGTTAAGTAAGGTACTTACTTAAGCAGGCAAATAAGTAGGCAAGTAAGTAGGCACTTGTCTTACTTACTCAAGTACTTACTTAATAAGTAAGTTAAGTTAGGTACTTACTTAAGTAGGCAAGTAGGCGAGTAAGTAGGCGAGTAAAAGGCAAGTAAGTAGGCAAGTAAGCAAGAAAGTAAGTAGGTAGGCAAGTAAATAGGCACTTGTCTTACTTACTTAAGTAGCACTAAAGTAAGTAAGTTAAGTTAGGTACTTTCTTAAGTAGGCAAGTAAGTAGACACTTGTCTAACTTACTAAAGTACTTAGTATTACTAAAGTAAGTATTTACTTAAGTTGTACTTACTTACTTAAATTATTACTTAAGTAGTACATACTTAAGTAGAACTTAAGTAAGAAGTTACTTAAGTAGAACTTAAGTAAGAAGTTACTTAAGTACTTACTTAAGTAGGCAAGTAAGTAGACACTTGTCTTATTACTTAAGTACTTACTTAAGTAGTACTTAAGTAAGTACTAAATTAATAAGTACTTAAGTAAGTACTTACTTAAGTAGTACTTAAGTAAGTACTAACTTAAGTACTTATTAATTTAGTACTTACTGAAGTACTTACTTAAGTAATACTTACTTATGTAGAACTTAAGTAAAATGTTACTTAAGTAGAACTTACTTAAGTAGTACTTTCTTAAGTAGTACTGAGGACGTGGTGGCCGAGTGAATGAGGCCCTTACCTTGCGATTCGAACCTTGCTTTCTTACACCGGGTTCAAATCTCGGTGGCAGTCATGCGTAAATGGGTTTTTTCGGTCGAAAAATTCTATGTATGCATTCCACGTTCTCGCAACGGTGAAGGAAAACATCGTGGGGAAACCGGCATGTCGTAGAACCAAAAGTTCGAAAACATGTGTCGAGTGCACGAAATGAGCCTTTTCGAGGCGCACTTGAAATCCTTTCACCACACTGATTCAAAAGAACTGGTGACACGAAGAAGAAGAAGTAGTACTTACTTAAGTTAAGTAAGGTACTTACTTAAGTAGGCAAGTAAGTAGGCAAGTAAGTAGGCGAGTAAGTAGGCTAGTAAGTAGGCAAGAAATTGGGCAAGTAAGTAGGCAAGTAAGTAGGTAGGTAGGCAAGTAAGTAGGCAAGTAAATAGATACTTGTCTTACCTACTTAAGTACTTATTTAAGTAGTACTTAAGTAAGTTAGTTTAGTTAGGTACTTACTTAAGTAGGCAAGTAAGTAGGCACTTGTCTTATTACCTGAAGTACTTTCTTAAGTAGTACTTAAGTACTTTCTTAAGTAGTACTTAAGTACTTTCTTAAGTAGTACTTAAGTAATTGATCGATTCAGGCGTTACTTTGCGGAAATCCATAAATATCAACAAATTATATAAATATATTTAGTAATAAATCCGCTTAACTTCCAAACAAAGGTTTTAATTAACTTAACTTTAGTTCAACTAAACCAAAGAGTCAACGAACAGAAAACCAAAGCTTGAAGATACGACACGTGTTCGAAACGAGAGTGAGTTTTCACTCTCGTTTCGAACTTCGGCGAGTCCACACCTGATGATGCCTCGTGTAGAGGCGAAACACGTGTCGTATCTTCAAGCTTTGGTTTTCTGTTCGTTGACTCTTTGGTTTAGTTGAACTAAAGTTAAGTTAATTAAAACCTTTGTTTGGAAGTTAAGCGGATTTATTACTAAATATATTTATATAATTTGTTGAGTACTTAAGTACTTTCTTAAGTAGTACTTAAGTAAGTAAGTTAAGTAAGGTACTTACTTAAGTAGGCAAGTAAGTAGGCAATTAAGTAAGCAAGTAAGTAGGCGAGTAAGTAGGCTAGTAAGTAGGCAAGTAATAAGGCGAGAAAGTGGGCAAGTAAGTAGGCAAGTTAATAGATACTTGTCTTACTTACTTAAGTACTACTTAAGAAGTACTTAAGTAAGTTAGTTTAGTTAGGTACTTACTTAAGTAGGCAAGTAAGTAGACACTGGTCTTACTTACTTAAGTACTTTCTTAAGTAGTACTTAAGTAAGTAAGTTAAGTAAGGTACTTACTTAAGTAGGCAAGTAAGTTGGCAAGTAAGTAGGCAAGTAAGTAGGCACTTGTCTTACTTACTTTAGTACTTTCTTAAGTAGTACTTATGTACTTTCTTAAGTAGTACTTAAGTAAGTAAGTTAAGTAAGGTACTTACTTAAGTAGGCAAGTAAGTAGGCAAACAAGTAGGCGAGTAAGTAGGCTAGTAAGTAGGCAAGTAAGTAGGCGAGAAAGTGGGCAAGTAAGTAGGTAAGTAAATAGATACTTGTCTTACTTACTTAAGTACTACTTAAGAAGTACTTAAGTAAGTTAGTTTAGTTAGGTACTTACTTAAGTAGGCAAGTAAGTAGGCACTTGTCTTATTTACTTCAGTGCACGAAAGGAGCCTTTTCGAGGCGCACTTGAAATCCTTTCACCACACTAGTTCGAAAGAACTAGTGACACGAAGAAGAGAAGAAGTAGTACTTAAGTAAGTTAGGTTAGGTACTTACTTAAGTAGGCAAGTAAGTAGGCACTTGTCTTACTTACTTTAGTACTTTCTTAAGTAGCACTTAAGTAAGTAAGTTAAGTTAGGTACTTACTTAAGTAGGCAAGTAAGTAGACACTGGTCTTACTTACTTAAGTACTTTCTTAAGTAGTACTTAAGTAAGTAAGTTAAGTAAGGTACTTTAGTAGGCAAGTAAGTTGGCAAGTAAGTAGGCACTTGTCTTACTTACTTTAGTACTTTCTTAAGTAGTACTTAAGTAAGTAAGTTAAGTAAGGTACTTACTTAAGTAGGCAAGTAAGTAGGCACTTGTCTTACTTACTTTAGTACTTTCTTAAGTAGTACTTAAGTAAGTAAGTTAAGTAAGGTACTTACTTAAGTAGGCAAGTAAGTTGGCAAGTAAGTAGGCAAGTAAGTAGGCGAGCTGGAATCGAACTCGCGACACCGGGGCATGGTAGTCCCCAACACACTTGCCACTCGACCACTCGAAACACACTCGAAATAATGATATAATGTAGCCTAGGTATATGTTTTCCAAACAATTCACATACGTGCCAAATTTTGGTTCAGTAGTTTTGGCGTGATTGAGGAACAAACATTCATTTAGCCATTCGATTGCGAATTTTTAGTATGTATGGATCTGACTGAGTACCGACCGATTAGTAAAATACTAATCTGTTCTGTACTATTTGTTGATATTAGGTAGGTACCTACTTACTTATCTTTGAATAAACTATGTAGGTAAATACCATGCAATCTCGCAATCAATTTTTTTCTGAATACTTAACTGGTTGAAATGTCGGTAGGTAGTTGAACGATGCTATTTTTTCGGCCCGCAACAGTAAGTAAGTGGGTATTCAATAAATATCCTAAATTTATTTTACAAAAAAATATGTACCTACTTACGAAACTTTTCTTACTATTACTACTCAAATGATTGTCTGAATCAGACCTTACGCAATGGCAAAGCCATGCGGCGTCTGTTTCTGTTAGTCGTAGTGCGCGTGCGGGTTGCGGGGGACAAATCCGAGTGATCCCGCCCATGACGGATGACCTCTAAGCACCTACAACGGCCTTAACGAATGCGGCGGTCTATTGGACTTGGTACTGAGCAGTTTGAGTAAAGATACTATAGCAGTCCATCGCGCATCCGATTCTTTGGTTCCAATGGATCGTTATCATCCACCCCTCCAAGTTGATCTTAAGTTGGCCCGTGGACATCAGGCATGGCCTTCAGCCGTGGCTGACAGCGCTATACGTTCTCCTATGCCAGTGCCAGATTGGAATTTCTATAGAGCTGACTTTCAAACACTTTACACTACCATCAGCAGCACTTGTTGGTTGGATATATACGATGAGAAAGATATAGACTTGGCAACAGACTTATTATATACTAAACTAAATAAATGCTTTGACACGTGTGTACCGATCAGAAATACCTCAAACACTTTAAGAAAATATACATATCCTAGTTGGTACACGCGAGAAATAATTTACAACATAAAAAATAAGCATTTCCACCTATGTAAATTTAAAAAATTCGGAAAACATTTTAATGGAGAATTATTTAAATACTATCGAGAATTAGTTAAAGAACTTATAGATATTGCTTATAGAAACTATATAAACGAGACTCAAAACAACATTATTCGAGATTCCGCTAAGTTCTGGCAGTACATAAAAGATAAACGTAAAGATCGCCAAACACTAAAGCAATACAAATGGAGAGATGAGGACGTGACGGGTCGAATAGTAAATATGGATCCATACATCCATACTTGTATGCGTCCATGTTTGTATCCGGAATGGTGGGGCTGGATACGTTGGAGTCGCGTCGGAAGCTTCTGCTACTGACGCACTACTTCATGTTGCTGCGTGGCGAGGTTGACAACCCACAGGTTTTGCAACAGATGGTTTTGTCGGTCCCGCGACGGCAGATGTCAGGCAGTGCAGGCGCGACGGGCCCGCGGCGCAAGCCTGCGCTATTTGCGCGACTGCCAGGTGTGCGGACTCTAGCTGGCAAATCAGCGCCTACCCCAAGAGCACTTGCACTTCTAAACGAGTTCGTCTCCAGTACCGACGCTGACGTATTCTTTGATAGTGTCCCCAAGTTTTATAATTTACTAAATTTATTTTTGAACTGTAATTCTAATAATAATTCTATGACATAAATATTTTAGGTTTAAATGACATGAATATTTTACCTTATTAACAATCAATAACACTTTTGTAATTTGTAAATAATAAGTAAGTTTAAGTATAATAACGTTTGGGCGTTTTGGAGTTATCTGTCAGCCCTTCCTGTGTTTTCCTAATAAAATATAAATATAAATAAAATATAAACATAAAACAATTTTCAATACAACGAGTTGCGATAAATTGCCAAAATTGAGGAAGGTACTGATGACACTGAGCGATCTATTTATTCCGTGCCCGCCTTTGTAACAGTTCTTTCGCCGAAGTTAAATTGGTGTTGCAGAGTTTTAAGAAACGCCTATTTAAGTCGCACAAAAAGGTTAAATCAGGAGTGAAAAGGTAACGAGTTTTCTTATAAAGAAATGAATGAAAGTGTCAAACTGTGAGAACAGAACAAGGTGTTTAGACAAGGCATTTTAATTGTAGAAGTTGAATGGAAATATTATGGTTGCGGGTTTAAAACAAATTACGTAGTAGATAATAAGTACAAGATTTACTGCTTGAAATTAAGTCTGTAGTAAACTTATTATAGTATACATGGATACTTGAACTTATTAAAGTGCAACGATTTGTTTTGAATTTACAGTCTAAAAAAAATTTAATTACTAAATAAATGTTATATACTAGAAAACTTATATATTATAAAACGCCTATTTTTATTTAAAAAACGTAATTTGAATGCAAATAATCAGCTTGCGTGCATAATCGCAGTTCGCCGTAAGACCGCGCCCATTTCCGGCAAACGCTCAACGCTACCGCCCCTCGATTGCGCTCGCTGATAATCGCACCACGCCCTTTGATAAACTGATTTGAAAACTCTTTGTTGGTTTCTTCAACAAGGTTCGTAATGAAACTGCCTTAGAACTAAAATATTGTAAAAAACCTACCTGAAAAAAGATATTTAGAAGAAAATATTAGTAAGTAGAGTACTCGTAGGTAGAGATGGGGCTAACGACAATGTAACGATATTAGGGCGAATTTACAGGATATAGGATCACCCCTGGAATCTGAGTAATAATTATGTTAAATTCAAATCAAATAAAAATAATATTTCGGTTCATTTATTGTACAAAAGGAGCCTCTTGAGGCGCACTTGAAATCCTTTCACCACACTGGCTCGAAATAACTAGGGAAACGATAAAAATAATAAGATAACATTAACTTGTGTTAGTATATTAAAATATATAAAAAACTTTCATCAGCCAATCTCAGAGAAATCTGAGGTGTTGTAGAGGAATGTACAAAATCTCTCAGTGAATACTGCAAATTGTGTTCTATTTCTCAATTCCAAAAAGAAAACAGGAAATTTACTTCCATAAATTAAAAACAAGGTAAAGTACCTACGCAAGTAAATCCAGCTCCTAAACTCCAAAGCTGAAGACTCGGAGCCGCCCTGAGCAGTCCGATAACGTCGTCCTGATAACTCCGGGTTGCATTCACTAACAAAAATTTATTGAATCCAGCCGCCGGCCGCCGAAGCCCCTTTTGCTGGCCGCGACTTCGTGTCATACTTGGGAGTAAAGATAGGTTATATTTGTTCAAATTTTTGGCGAGTGATTTGTCATAGGTTTTATATTTTTTTCCATTATAACTTTTCGCTAAAATATTTACTTATCAATGACAAAAAAAGCAATTTCTCTTCAACCTGAACTCAACGGTGGCCTTTATTTAAATTGTAAAGACAACGACTTCTCATGACGATTTATTTTTAAAGAAATTACAAAAAATTTCGTTAGCTTTAAATTTATATTTTTTTGAAATACAATATGAATGAATATATTCAGCCCACGAATCAGACCAAGTTCTCTTTAAGCTGAGCTGAGTGGCGAGCACTTTAAGTGTCGTTGATAATTTTCAGTGTCGTTTTATTCAACAAACTTAATAAGACCATATTGCAGAATTTGCAAGTCCTCAGACCGCGCGCGGCGCCAAGCGGGCACGCGCGGCCTGTCCTGTCATGCAATATAAGTTTTTTCGCACATCGCGATGTGCTCGCCGCTACCATCTTGGTGTGAATTGAGCCTTATTAGTATTACCCAAGCCCGAGTGCTTACTACAGGGTTTTAAGATAAAGCTTTTAATAAGTTTTTTGTAATGAGAAAACGAAGAGACTTAAAATTCTAGGCATATTTTGGAAAATCAATTAAAAACTTTGTTCATTCAACTACTCGATTAATTAAGTTTTCTTTGAATTTTAATAATTTTGGATTGTTTTTAATTGATTAATGAGTCAGAATTATAATAAGTGCCTTGAACTTTGAAGAGCCTTTAATTTAGATACATTATCTTGATCTATGACCTTTACAGTAAGTACCTATTTTCAATACCCTACTTTTCTATTGCTTCACTAGCTGACCCCAACAACTTTTGTCTCTACGTTTAGTGGTCAGCCCTGTGTGTTGTCTGTCAGTCAGTCAGGAAAAACGTCTTTTATACACCACAATATTAGTGTTTAATAACGGCAACAGATAAGCGTATTTTTCTGGTCATTAAAAAATTACGGTGTATTGTTTATATTGACAATTGTGCGTGGGTAAAACTATCGGCGAATCTGTGGAACAGTAGATACTCGTAGGATTTAATTTCCGTCGAGGCGCGCTGTTTCCTGTTTTCACCAGGCAGCCGCCGCCGGTATATTGACTACCGTAATTAAACGTGCCCACTGCTGGGAAAGGATCTCTACACGAACTACAATTCCAATTAATTCAATTCACTCTTTCAAAAATAATACAAAATAGAAAACGTTGTCAGTAAACAGGTATTCAGTTTTATAAGCGATATATTTTTTGTCTTTTTGTGACCAACAAAGATTTCTTACTTACTTTAAAGTGATAGATAGACCTTTAGGAGGCCATCAAAGGCCGTTTACCATGCTATTGTTACATCTATACAAAGATTTTTCAAAACTAAATGAACTCACACAAAAACAAACAGAAAGTTCTGAAAACCAATCAAAACTGTGAAACTCAATAACTGCTAGACAAACCACTTTACGGTCGGTAAATTAATCACGCGCTACGAGATAGACGGAGATTTACAAATAACGTGCAACGCAGATGAACGAAACTCATGCATAACTTTTTTTTTGACGTGACTACGTCTCATAACTCGATATACGCCATGCATGCACGAAAACGTTGACGTCATTGTCCGGTAACGCTCATCCGTTACGCTGTCAATGTTTTGTTATGATGCCGACGTTGTCACGTTAAACTATCGTCCGTAAACCAACTTTACAGACAACCAATTTTATTTATAATATTATGGTGAGTGGCTGGACTTACTCCCAGTGCCACATGCCGGTCGTTATGGATAAAAATATATATTTTAAACGAAGCAGTTAACCTGCATAGGCTGGGAAGGTGTGTGAATGGTAGTTAGGTAAAGGGTGGGTCAAATAGAAGATCTTAGAGTTTCAGTTTAATGCAGTACCTTATCTATCACTGATAAGTCATATTTTTATCATCAATACAGGTTATTTGGCAATATAGAGAATTTTTAAGTATGAGTCATGTTTGATAATGAACGAATTTCGTTTTATAATGTTCGTGCGTGTAAATCAGGTGCTACGAAATACAGATGGTTCATTATAAAAACCACAATCCTTTAAATAGCTTGTTTCCTTCCGCTGTGATGTTTCAAAGGTTCACGTTATCATCTCAGATAACCCTTTGTGCTGGTTCCTGTGAGACAGTTCACGCGAGGCGCTGAGCTACAAATCGCGCGCCCAAGATCACTGAAAATTAACATAAATTACGAGCGAGGGCAATTCGGAGTTAAACCGGTGATAAGCGTTCCAATTAAGCCGTGCTTACACAAATTAAAAAACAATTAAGAGCGTTCCAGAGATAATTAAAAACACTAGAGAGAATACGGGAAACAAACAGTTTTTAATTTTAAACGGAGAGAGGAAGTAAGGTTTTTTTCTCCATCAGACTGAGGAGGAAACATTAATAA
This sequence comes from Lobophora halterata, assembly GCA_932526365.1. Lineage (NCBI taxonomy): Eukaryota > Metazoa > Arthropoda > Insecta > Lepidoptera > Geometridae > Lobophora > Lobophora halterata. The sequence goes on along the minus strand of OW052002.1, from coordinate 12,417,647 downwards.
TGTCCCTTGATTTTCTTTTCTAGATAAAACATTGTTTGAAAGTCTTTCTTATGTTTTATCATTCTTATGTTTTATACAAACATACATATAGACAAAATAAAATAAGAGTAAATCAAATAAAAAAATATATTTTGAACATTTCACACAACGCCATCTAGCCCCAAACTGATGACTGATAGAATACTTAAATACTTTTTTTTTGTAAATAAATACATGAAATACATAGAAAACACCCAGCTCAGGGCAAACACCGATGTTCATCACACAAATGTTTCTCCTGAAGCGGGAAACGAACCTGCGATACCGGCGTGGCAGTCTAACACACTTGCCACTCGACCATCCGTATCGTCAAGTATTTTAGAGACTTTTGACTACAGCTGGACGTAAGCCTCTCAACCTCCACTATGATTAAGAAACGACTCCGTAAATGGCTTCTTGAGAACAGCTTCTATTCAATAGATGAGTTCAAGAAGCTTCCAACTATTTAATTTGATTGTTAATACCTAATATAATAATAATAATGCTTATACCTATTTTAATTTATGTTACAATACGTAAGTTTACATAAATAGTATTATGTACATATACCTAGTTATAATACTATGTATACACCCACTGACATGTAACTTGGCGTTATCAATAAAGGATATTGTTCATTCCTGGCCTCAGTGAACACGATGTTCAGAGAAATCCAATTTGTTCAATAAATCGATTAATTTTGGATATTAATTATTGCGTAATATTTTAGTACCCAGGTGAACCTAAAAAAAGTTTATTTAATTAGTATTTAATATGATAATATTATCCTAGTTTGTCTTATGATTCATCAAACTAGTGTTGTCATTTACTTTCTTCTGAATAGTAATCGAATAATATCTATTTATTTATGAATCGATATCACGATAATGCAAATTGTCATTATGTGATCGAGGGTGTTTATGCATTTTTTGAAAGTGAATACTTTTTGAAGCGTGCTGAACACTTGTTTATTTGTGGGTATTCAACGAGATTCAGCCGTTATGCTTTGCTATGTAACACTTGTTAAGGTAAAGTCAGCACGTGTCACCTTGATGAAGTTTTCACTTCTGTCATGTGGTCAAACACATACCGTTTTTTTTGTTTTTAATAGAAGTTCCTTTACACGACTTTTGCTCAGTTGTTTATTATTCGATCGCTAAAAAAATAAATTCCTTAGAAAAAATCGATTCTTTTAATCGATCGATAATTTTAATCTCTTTTTATACTAATATGGCAGCACAGCACACGTCAAAAAGGATCAAAGTCATGTCATAGTCTTGCTTCTAAAAATAGAGTAGTATGCGAGGCAACTCCTTGACACGACGAGCTCCCTCACTGTGGTACCACGATTGAGTACTCATGTAAGAGCCATTTAATTATTAATCTTATTTCTTGTCGCAAGATACTAACAAAAATAGATAGCGTAGCCATCTCTTATTGTCGCCACGTTTTATGAGTAATATTAATATTAATCTACCCTTAATAGAGTATGCAGAAGGAAAGAAAATCAAGGCCAAGGTGAACATTCGAGGGAAGAGTGGTGAGCTGGCTCGTCAAAACAAACGTGATGCCTCACTTGCTGGAAAGAGACGCTTCAACTATTGTAGCAACTGTGAAAGCTACCCAAGTCTACATTACATGTCATGTCATTCATTTTGGACATTTGACTGAATATTTTTTATAATTTTTACAATAATTCAATACAATGTGCAATAAAACATGTTTATTAAATAACTTGACCACGAATGCGATAAATTACTTTACACTGGCTTATAATATACTATGTGTGGAGCCAAACGCGAAGAATAAGAATAATCATTTTGTATTTTTTTTCCATTTCAACTTATATTTTGAGGAAGTTTTTTTACTCTTAAATGGACAATGGATTCTAATGTTGACCCTCACTTGCTTATGGAATTCATATTGGCTGCATTTAGGAGTGGAAACGCAAGCGTATTTATGGCAATGGATGGCTCAGCAAACTGTAAGGTTCATCAATTTCCATTTATTGTTTAATTAATTTAAGTAAGTAATTGTGAAATTCGCTATAACAGATTTCCCTTTATTTATAGATTGGAGCACACTAACATAGGAAGGGAAAATCGTCCCTCAGAACCACCGCATACAAGCAGATTGAGCCAAAATATATACCTATATTGAATTTATTTTATTTGAAAGTAATAATTAAAAAAGGAAAGCAATAAAACAGTACTGTTGTAATTGTATTGTAGGCCGTAAAGACGGTGGGTTGCTGTGCTTCATATTGCAACAGTACGGTTCATAAACTGGACAAGGACTACTAAAATAATATGAATCTACCTAGCCTGCTTTTAGATAATGTAATGTATCATATAATTGTGATAAAAATAGAAAATATGTGAAAAAAACTCATTTTTATTATATAAAACCCTCCGTCGATCATGAACTTTATGAGTGGGATAGTAGGTCAACCGAACATTTTGATACTAAGATATCCTTATATTCTGGTACCTACTTTTAGAAGCCTCTATCACAATTATACCAAAAATCACTGTTCACCCTAAGCCATAAGCTCATACAAAGTGGCCAATGTCCTTTCTGTATTCTCCTATCTCATTGTTATATTATATGTATACAGCAAGTATTTACAAAATAAATGTAGGTACCTATCGAAAAATGTTATCTGACATCTCATGGTTGAATTTGAATGAGCTTTTTGCCAACAATTTGTAGGTATGTATTTATAGGTACGTGCAAAAGTCATCGCTGCAGGCTTTAGTTCAAATGCGATAATAATTGCCATCGTTTCTGTTTTACACGAAATCATACAAAAATGACCATTACAATTTTAAAGGGGTATTGAAAGGGATTTGTCCAAATGAAGGGAACAAAATATGATGTGTAAATCCGATCCTGACTGACTGACTGATAGGACCCCTTTTAAATGTCATCATTACCTTTTTGCTCGCGATTGGATCGGCTTTAAAATAAAGGGTCGAATTCACGAATTCCTTTGAGGAAAAAAGTTCAATAATTCCAATTAAATTTGAATCAATGAAATTTTAATAAGTAAACTTAAACTTAGTCAAGGAATTATACACGAAAGGTATAATTCTGTGTAATTCCAGTGTACGAAAGGAGCCTCTTCGAGGCGTATTTAAAATCCTTTCACCACACTGGTTCGAAAGAACTAGTGACACGATAAGAAGAAGAAGGAATTATAAAACCTAGGGTATAATAATATTAGTGTGCGGTTTTTAAACCAAACCTTGAGATTAATTATGCTGACGATTTTAGCGTATGTGTTTTTAGTTTTGAAAGTTCAGTGTCTAGGGCTGAAAACGTTTCTACTGATTTCCGAAGGCAATTGAACACCACCTACCTATGAACTGCTGCTCCTGGCTTGGTGGTTTGGTGGCAGGCAAAGTCCTGTGGTGGCGAGTCCAGGTTCGAAAAGTCTTTAGAAAAGCACACAGCACAGCTATGAACCCGCGACACTTCACTAGTATCAAAATGTTGAGATGCAGATTAGGCACGGCCGAAAATGGAGGGAAAATCGACGGATTTTGAGTAGAACGTCCACACGCATTCGATCACAATGACTCCCGCCAATGCACTGATGAGCCTCGAGCTCTTCACGTTCGGGCAGGCGGTGATTTACCAAACTACCCACAAAATAAAAATAGAAACGCAACAATTTGAGCTTATTACAAAAGTCGTTTAACTCAAAGTAGTAAAAGTTTGGAGCTGATAGATAATTTTACTATTCTTTCGGATCAAGCACTTTTTGGTTCTCTTCATTCAGAGGCAGATGTAGATATACCTAGCAGGCATTAGGTCAGAGAGGTGACACGAACGAGATTCACAAAAGAGAACGTTTAGCGCTTCCCTCGGCAGCGCGCTCGACCGCGAACTTCGATAGCGGAAAATTGTAGCGTTGCGAAAATGAACTGGCAAGACCAGAGAGCCCATCTAAAAAAGTGGTGAAGCCGGATAAAAAAGCCTTTTAGAGTCGGACTCGTTATATTGCTGATGTGACAAATTTAATGGTAGGTTTATTGTTAACAGAAATATTGTAGGTAGCAGATATCGTAGTGTTTACGATTTTTCAACTATTAATAATTTAACGCGTTTGAAAACCGTTAATTTGTTAATTGAGATTTCAGTATAAAATGTTCACCTAATCACCTTGGTGCCAAATATGTTGGACCACTATTTTTCCAAAACGCGGTTATGCCGCTTAGACCGGAAACTAATCAAAAAGTCGGAAGAATCCGTCTTTTTAGATCAACCTGACACAGATAAATCTACAGTTATAGTTGCTATTACTCAATCTGTGTCCCAAAGTGCTAAATCAGCTGGCTCGCCCGTGGAAAAGCGCAGATAAACGAAAACAATTCCTCGACTGAATTTATTTGACCCCCTAATTACATTAAACCGACCCCTTGTCTTTGTGCAGTGAAGGGCTGAAAGGGGTGCTCTGTCCTTGGGTGGGAGCAAAAGATAATAACGAAATTAATACAATTATTATCACAAAAACAGGCTATATTGGAATCAGTGCAAAATTAATCACGAAAAATTTAATTCACGACTCTGTCGCAGGGCTGAGGGAACACCGCACTTACACCACTTACACTTTCACATAACACATAGGTACACACATGCACAGCACATATTTTCACAATTTTCACATATTTTCACAATTTCCGTCTAATTTAAGTTATTGTTTTTAATTTATTATTTTTCATGTCGTCTTCACCTATAATTGCAGTGTCACTTGTCAGTGATTATGTATCATGTTCCTGAAAAAATGTATGAGTGTACACTGTCTTACTGTTCAATAAATAAAATAAAATTTAACTGCTTGCTCCTGTTCCTTTATTTTAAATGATCTTATATCTATTAATGCACTGTTAGATTTAATTCAATGTTAAGTTTTATAAACTTAATTATTTATGATTTTTTTAAATGAGAACGCAGATGTGTTAGAAACGTGGGTGTTGAAAACAAAGTAAAAAAACTACTTTACAAATTTCAAAAAAAAAAAATGAACAAAGGGATCAAATAGCTTATTACGGTAATAATTCTTAGCAATGTGAAAGGTTCAGGGCTTTCACAGAAGATGTCAAACTGTTGTTTCGATATTATTCATGCCAATTAGATTTGAATAAATAAATTCACTTGAAAGTAAACAAAAGTTCTACCAAAGCCAGAGACCGTTAATAATTTGTAATTTCTCTGATAATTAAAGAAATACATTAAAGTGATTTTTTTTAAACTTCTAAATTATCATGTTCTATCTTACTTACAAAACCATCTTTCCTTTTATGTTTTAAAATTAAGATTTGTACCTTTGTATTCTGTAATTGGGTACAAACGATGGCATTCAATGAGAAAGGCGACATGTGTGTACAAATAGGTAATGCATAGGAATCGCTAAAACTAAGTACATACATATATACTTACTATTCCATTTAAAAGTGATAGGTACTCCTTAATACATGCAACACGAGCCAGCATCCATTGCAGGCCGATCGATGACCGTGATGGGGTGTGATTTATTTATTGCTACGATAGTCGTGAGGCGAGCCATGCGAGATTTATATGACCAATATCCACCATGTAAACATCCGCTTTATAGCTTTGCAGTAGGTAAGTCCGTGTTAAAAACGCCTTTGATTTTCAATTTTTATTTTTGTATGTAAATTTTGATATAAGTATAATTAATTATGTAGGTATTATTATTATAATTTTTGACTATTTTGAATTTATAATGTAAGTAATTTTTAAATAATTTAATTTTAAATGTATTGTTTTTATCTTTAAATATTGTAATTGGTTTCTAACCATTTTATTTAAAGTAAATAAATAAATAAATTAAAACTACACTCTTTGAACTAAGGTTCCGATAGATAAACTAATTTTCAAATAATTAATTTTGTCAAGAATTTGTAGTTTCAATTCAACTTATTAATGTCATTTTAAACCAGTCTCGTTTACGTAATGAAAAGTGTTTTAAGGTGCTTATTTACAGCGGGAGTCCGTGTCCAGATTACAGGAAACCGATTCAGATAAAGGCAAAATGAGAAAAATAAGAAAGGATTCCGTTTCGTATTGCTGACTGTATACTGTACCTACTCGATTGGACTTGTGACAGATATGACAATGGTGAGTGCAAAAAATATGTAAGTAACGGGCATTCTTTAATACCTATGTGATAACATAAAATAATGATAGAGTAAATTAAAGCAGATTCAAGTATTTGTTCTCAAAAAGATAAATCTGACAAAACACCAAAATTTCAACCGATTTTTTACACAGGTACCTACACCAATAAACGCTTCGCTCCCTTGGTGTCGGCAATGAAACAGGCATTTCTCAGGCTCGTGCACAATCTTTGTACTCATCGAGTAGTACAGGCATTTGCGTAAATTATGCGGAGCCGCGACAGTAGCGGACTCGCGCATTCATTATTTATCTACAGGTGGGGTTGCATGAGTATAACGAAGGTCTGAAAAATAATACAAACTGAACTAATCTTAATTAACCAATAGTATAAATATATTTAGTAATAAATCTAAATTACTAGGTAGGTATAGTAAGCGACTGACAAGTTGTCCTTTAGCGAACCACGTGACAACGTTGCGCAGATCGAAATTCTTAAGTCAAATAGGTCCTGCGCATCTTTGTCACGTGGTTCGTCAGAGGACAATTTGCTTATCGGAGTATGGAATGAAAATAGAATGCAGTTATCTCTTTTTTATTAAATTCCGTACGCTATTAGTTCCTGTTTGACACATCCCGATTTTTCTGAACCTTAAACATAGCTACCAAAAGTTGATTTGGTACAGTTCAATGTTCGGCTTTTTGTTGACAATAATAGCTTATCTAACTCCGGCTTTTTGGACCGCCCTTACGTTGTGCCGGACATCATCCCACCCTACACTGGTAATAACAACGCAAGCGTCCCCAGGGATGGACTGAGTTTAGTTGGTTATGAATTTTGAAGGAGGATTTATGTCATTAGCTGTGTGGCGCGGGACTTGCGAAGCGTGCGATGTGTGGTCGCGGTTTTAGGTTAACATTTACGTCAGTTTTAGTCAGTGGATCACAGATATATTATACAAATGTCTGTGCAGTGGATCTATTTGATCGCTTGTAAATAAAATTATTTTTGAACTTATACATCTAAGTAGAGCATAAGCAGAAATCTTTCGCCGCCACACAAATTACATTACTTTGACTTATCGCACGAGTGGAGACTACTATACACCACCTATTTTTAATTACCAAAAAAAATTTAATGGGCAATGCAAACGAGGTACTAACTACGTTGCATCTGTGCAGTCAAAATTTTGGATTTCTACAAAATGACAGAGTGACAGCGGAGCGAGTGCAGCGCCCGAGCCGAGGTTTTACGGGCTGGCTCGAGCTAGGTACCCGGGTTTGCCAAACGATGAATAAAAGTTAAATTATTATCAATAAAAGGTACCGCCGTAAAGGTAAAAGGTGACGCAAATCTATAGGAAAACGACTAACGGTAACAGTTATCCAATTTTAATCAAATTTATTTTGACAAAAAATTAACTTAATTTTTTCAAGTTTTTTTGCCGTATCTGTGTTCAGTAACGGCAACTGACTATCCGTATTTTTTATTCTGGTGATTAAAAATTGACCGTGTATAGGTACATAGTATTTATTATTTTTTGACTCTACGTTAGATCATGTAGGAATGATTATAATTAAAAGTGAAGTTTGTAAGGCTCATCAAGTACATGATATCGTAAAGGCTGATTCAGCCAATCAACTGTCGCAGCTGCAGTTGTGTGGATGTCGTGGACTAACACCTGGATCAGCATTCATTTTTATGGGTATATTTTTTATTGAGCGTTTATTTTAAAATTTTGGGCTTAACCAACGGTATCACCCGCATTCCCGCCTGAATGCGCTAACGAAATATATTGCACTCCGTTTAATCCGTACCATCATTTTATTAATATTATATTATATATATTATATACTAGCTGGTGCCCGTGACTTCGTCTGCTCAGGCATCTTTATAAATTATAGCCTATGTGTTATTAGATATATTTATTCAAACATTATAGGTTTTCTTCTTTATAATTTTAATTTATCCATTATTATTTATATTACTATACACGCCCCCACACTTTCCATGGCCTCTTTCTAACCTCAGAAGGTTTGCTGGAAGAAAACTCTTATTAGGGTTAAGCTCGCCTTTGTACATGTCTTTTCTTTTATGATTTGTATTCTAATATGTTTGTGTGTACAATAAAGAATTACAGAATTATTATTATTGTAAAGTTTCATTAAAACCCATTCAGTAGTTTTTACGTGAAAGAGTAACAAATATTCATCCATCCATCCTTACAAACTTTCGCGTTTATAATATTATATATATAGTAGGAAGTAGGATAATACATAATATTATTTTGATAAAAAAACAAATTGTTTTCTCTTCAGATCCTACATAATAGGACATAATAGTCCGGACTGACTGACAACACACATGCCAAATCACTGGACGTAGAAACTTGAAATTTCGAGGATATGTTCGTCAAAAAGTCAAAAAGTACCTACTAAAAATGAATTTGGTTATTTTACAACGCAAACTTAGTTGGAGATATGTCTACAAGTCAATAACATAAAAAGCTTTGTTCTCACTGACTGACCAATTGACTAACAGACAACGCTTAGGCCAAATAAAAGCATTAAAAGTAGAGAAGACTTGAAAGGAGAGTAGGAAGATGTGTCAAGAAGTGTAGGCGTGTAGGGACTGGGAAAATATTTATGCTTAATTCGCAACGCAAACAAAGTTGTGGGTGTCAGCTAGTAATATAAAATAAATATTATATAACCGGCCCATCTAGAGTAGGCAATACCAAACTAGGCTAAGAGATAGGTAAGCAAGTTGCTTTCAAAGATTTCCAGATCCAATCCAATCATACTCCAATTACGGAAGCAATCAAGAAGTCAGCACTTTTGCCCCATAAATCAGGGGAACGCGTTATTAATTTGCCTAAAACTGTCATTAGCTACACTATTAGGATAATTGCGAGTTCGCAAGAACGGAACTGCGCTTTATGGCCGAGTCGCGACTCGCAACTCGCTAAGAACTTATGTCAGTTACCTACACAGATCGGAGAGCCAAATGTTGGCCTCAGGCAGATCAATATTCCAGTGGCAGTCCAACACACTTGCTCATCTACATATGTAGGTACCTAATATAATAATATGTAGGTACCTAATAATAGGTCGTGTCGTTAACCTTCACAGAGCTCAACTGAAAACCAGCGCTGGATAGGCGGGTAACCCCATCTATCCAGCATAACGCTGAGTTGAGTCCTTTTTTGCCATATAAATACATACACTTCATATACAAGTAGGTTAGAATAAGTCTTTTAAGTTAGAATTATTTAGATAAGTAGTTATAAGTTTCTCTATTTGATTGTCATTGTATTTTATAGGCAAATAAATACCATTTCATTTAATTTCATTAATATTTTATAAGACCTTAAATAACAACGAAAAAACTATTTTGAGTTTGAGTTTTCACAAAACACACTTCAAGGTGAAACCAGGATAAATTCAGATAATTCGCGATGACAAAGGAAGCAATATCGAAACGACTGAAGTTTTTATTTCTTCGATTTACTGTAATGTATTTTTGTTTATTCGCTGTTCGATCCGTTACCTTCCTAACTTGGAAGTACTTAGTTGTTTACTCTTGTTTCAGCTTATGAAGGGCGGCTACTTTATGATTACACCAACTGATTTAACACTTAGGCACTTTGGCGCAAACTGTACACCCATTTGAGTGTAAATACAATAAACTATGAAGAAATGTAGATATGAATGTAAAAACCACGTTTTGAGACTTTGCTCTATCACGCTTTTTTACTGATTTAGACTAGCTTTACTACACTAGCTACAGTGCCCTTCAAACCGGAACACAGTAATACTTACACATTACTGCGGCCAAATATCTGGCACTGTTTTGGTACCCATTCCATCTAGACGGCATCCTGCAGGGGCGCCTCCCAACGGTAAAAAAACCCAACGGTAAATATCCCAAAGGTTATATACAGTTAACTTCTATGTCTATTTCATTGAACATTTGAACATAGAAAGAATGAAAAGAGTTTATGGTCCATCTATACTATATATATTTTTTTATATAAATCTGATACAAGCCCCTGATAGCTAAATAATTTTAATTCTTACAATTATTTAATCTATGGCACGTTTACCCGAGGCATCAGTGTGCATCAAAACCGTCTCGTTGCTACATTAGTGGGTACCATAGAGCTACACTTGTCTCGATGGGGGTATTCTTACTATGCGAGGATAACGAAAACTAATATTTTATAAGAACTAAGTATTACTTACTTAACAACTACTTAATATTACTTAACAATAAGCTTGAGCACTAATTACATAAAAATGCACCTACTTGTACTAAACTTTCAAAGTTCCTAAGCAATTGCTTTTTTTGCTAGTAAGATTTTAACGGTTTAGATTCAGGCAGTTAAGATTTTGCTAGAGAGTTAAGTAATTGCTTTGATAGTTTGGTGCATTAGACTATTGGATTTTGTTGAGCTGGAATCCACATCCAAGGTAGGTACTGCTTTACGAATGGTACTTGAAGTCCTGAAATTGTATAATAACTCAAATACTATGTAGTAGTGTGTACTAGTATGTAAGTATTACCTATGCTGTATTTTTTACGTCAAGAGCAAATTACGCTGGCGCCAGTCCTCAGACAAGCCAGCGCTGGCCTGGACCGTGTTGTTTTTCCCGCAAGTGCGGGCAGCCAGCGCTGGCTTGTCTTGAAAAACTGTTTATACGAGGCCAATAACAAGTCAGCGCTGACTGCCAGTGACACTGGCAGCCAGCGCTGGCATCATGTAAACCCTGCTTAAGGGCGCAATTTTTTTCTTATACGCAACGCAAACGATGTTGTGGTTTTCAATTAACAAAGTAATCAAATAAAATTAATAATTAATGATTAGGTTTAAATAGTTACAATGTAGACGCAGGCTCCTATACAAGCGACCTTGTACTCGAGGCTCAGGTCTCTCGGGAACGTGAACCTGAAGAACTTGCCACCGGAAGTCAGGTCCTTAAAGAACCCAAAGCTCAGCCTCTCCACTGCACCGATCGACTCCTTAGCCAGGGTCGTTAGCTACAAAACACGATATTCATTACATGATGTTACCAAAACAATGAGTTACAAATGGTGTTTCTATAAAACCCATCAGACAAAAAAGTTCAAAGTAAGTAAATATGTATAAATTGTCTTCAACAACACCTTCTCTTTAGAAAATTTACCAAAAAATTTACTATTATGAGGCTCTAACACTATCCTAGAGCATAACTAACACAACAGAATAGGGCGTAATGGCGTTTAACATCATGCTACATATTTTCAATGAGATAATAAAGTAGTTCAACAGTAGTATGGGGAAAGTACCTCTACCAATAGTCACCAATAAAAAAACGAAATCCGTTTATGATTTTTACTAACGAAAAAACATGGTACAAATACAGCCCGCCCTGGAACATTTTAACGTTTCCCGGGGCCCGTTAAGTTGTATATTTTTTTGTCTAAGTAGTACCTGAAAGTGTTTGATCCTAAGGACGGGGAAATTCCTGGCATCGTTGATGACGAGCACCGACGTACGAAACGTCGGCTTCTGCCGCACGATGCTGACCAGAGTCTGTCCAAGCAGGACCTGCACTTTATAGCTCTGCCCGATGATCCTTTCTGGTCTGATGACTGAGATCACCTGCGATGACAATGAATTAAAGTTTTTTGTGAGTGACACGACAAAGAAACCGTTTTTCTGATGAAAGGGACCAATGCCTGCCCACGAGTAAGTGCTACGCAGCAAGACTTTGAATAACTTTTCCGACACCGTGGCTTAGTTGGTAGTGACCCTGCCTAGGAAGCTTGGTGTTCCGGGTTCGATCCCCGGCCGGGGCAAATATTTGTGACGAACACAAATGTTTGTTCTTGGGTCTTGGATGTTGTGATGTGTTGTATGTGTCCATGCCACCTGCGACACAGGGAATCCTAGTGCAGGGGTGTGAGTGTGTGAATGTTTATGTTTAACTAAGACTGCTTTACCCTATACAGGGTTCCACTATGGACCCCTGTATTTTTTTTATTACTGCTTCTAGTTTAGCTGGAAGTGAAACTAAAAGACAAGGTAAAAGAAAGGAATTTCACTATAAACATAAAATTTTGTCACTTATTTCAAGGTATTTAGAGTGGGTCTGATATACATACATACATATACATAAAAATAAATTAAATTCGTGCCACAGTTTCTACTGGAGCTCAACGCGCGGACTATCAATCGTTTATGACACCCTCGTTTATGAAAGATCCTCAGGTAGATCCAGATAACACACCCGAAACTACAATACGGCCGACGTATCTTGGCGAGTCTGAACATAGGCTATGCGAACTTTAGCGCATGTACACACGTATTACATTGTTTTATATGTAAATTATATCAACGCGGGCGAAAGCGCGGGCTTATGCTAGTTAGTATATAAAAAAGAAATTGGCATGAACAGTTTTCTATTGCGTGTGTAGTGTGTACATGCGCTAAAGTTCGTATAGCCTATGTTCAGACTCGCCAAGATACGTCGGCCGTATTGTACAGATTACACACCCAAAACTACTAACCTTGTTGTTGCTGGCATCAGTGAAATGGAACTGGAACCCGCGCTCCTTGCCGCTTATCCAAGCCACCAGGCCATCCGCCTCCTCTTTAGAACTGAACAGGAGATCCCCACTCTCCGTCCGCACCTCATACTTGTTCCTGCCGAGCGTGTAATACGACTTCACTATTATCTGGTCCACCAAACTCAACTTGGCTAATCCTGGAAAAATCACATCGTGAGTCAAAACGCAACAGCCGAGTGAGAGCCGAGAATCTAGCCGTACTTATCCTCCTTAAGCTGAAAAAAATATCTGGAATATTACTCACCAAAAGAATTCATGATTTCCGATTCAGCAGCACAAAGTATTTTCAGAATCTTCAGGATATTGGATCTAAGCTTTAGCTCCTTGAATAAAGTCAACCGAATGAAATGGAGCGTTCGATACGTAGTCAAGCATAAGGACAAACTATAATCTACATATGTATATTTTTTGGTTCATGGTGTTGTAATGTTAGTGAAGTAGGTTAGGTATAAATACCACTTGTATGGTGCTAAATTTAATTACAGTCGCGTTCAAAATGACTAACGCTGAATTAAACATCGTCTTGAATACAGGGCGTATCGTAATGAGTGGATAATAATCCTTCAGCTACGGGTGGGGGACTTGACTTCAGGACTGACCAGAAAATGAAAATAATTATGTACCCAGTAAAAATCCCACGGATTTCGAGTTAATGGACGTTTTCAAACTTTCATTTTTTACCTTTGTCCAATGTTTTTGCTGCCAAGATTAGGTACAAATCTAGGAATTTTCTTATTTTTTTTTTGCTAGAGCATTCCTGGATACTGGTACTACCGAATGGTATTTCCTGTTTTTGTGCCATAGGTACAGTTTTTTTGGTAGGTACAGTTTTATTTAACAAAGAAAATGTGTTTTACTCATTTTTTTCCAAAACTTTGAGCTCCTGTCGTGTAAAAAAATGTATGGTGACCTGAGTGACCAACTGTGAAAAACTTCTCTACTTCATTGGCATTCCGAATTATAGAAATACATTTTGCATGCTCCTGTAAGTTAAAATAAATTAAATTTTGTGAACATAACTGTACCAACCACTCGGATCACACACACATGCATGCACCAGTAATGGAGATACCGTACATTGTTTTATCTCACTTCTGGGTAGTGCAATGTGACCCCGGGAACAGCACCCACTTGAGACAAAGAACCGCATTCACAAAATAGAGTCAGGGCTGGAACCAGGTCATACAAAAATGTAGAGCCATTTCATTGGTTATGTTATTTATGTGGGAGAAACTTAGTTGTCATTTCATTGGTTATGTGTAAAAAACTTAGTAAAAAATTGGCGACATGGATGGTTGAGTGGCAAGTGTGTTGAACTTCTACGCCGCACTGGCGTCGCGGGTTCGATTCCCACATCAGGATAAATATTTTGAACATCGGTGATTGTCCTGAGTCTAGCTGTATTCTATGTGTATTATGTTTTTACAAAAAAAATATTAAATATGTATTCTATCAGTTCTCTGGTAGGTTATAGGTAGGGCTAGATGGCGTTGTGTGGAATGTTCAACAAAATATTAGTATCTATCTAATCCCAACAAGTCTGATGGTAAATATTTTGATAAGTTAGGTAGGTACCTACACTTAACTTAAATATCTTTAGCGTTCTTACCGTATGTTCTTTCTCTACATTTTCTCTACACCTTGATTTACCCGATAAGGTATTTAACTTCAAAAAATATTTAGAAATAAAATAAGTCTCTGTGCATTGCATACCTACATCATTTTTTATATTGTTTATTTACTCATGATCGGTCGGTCAAACCCAAAGAACTTGTATACTATGTATCTAGAATGCCGACTCACACGAAAACTGCGAGCCGAAAGAGCTAGAACCAGTAAGGAGTGTGTCTCGTTCTGTATGGCGACCATAATTTTTGAACTTTGAATATTTCATTGAGACATAAACAAGCAACAAAGGGAAAATTCAATCTGCTCAATAAGCTATCAATGTTATATACATTCGTTACTTTGCATTATTGTTTTAAAATTATATTATACATAGGTGCATTAAAATATCAACAAAAAAGAGGGCGGTGCGCCGCATTCTAGTGAGGTATATCTGATTCAATGGTTTTAATACTGTTTCTTTCGAACAGTAATTATTTTTCTCGGCAGTTAGGTACCTAACCTACATGACAGCGACTGTACTAAACCTTTCAAATGAATCTGAATAACATTTAGAGCAAATCGTCTAATTTCGAAAATTGTCCCACTTATTCAAAAATTATGGCCATGTTAATTTTAATTGTATGCTGGCAACTGTGTGAACGAGACACACTCCTTAACGAGGGGGTCTCTATCAAGCATTAAAATCCTTATATTTAGATTTAATTAAAAAAGAACTTTATTTCCAAGTAAGTCATAAGGTTCAGAATTCTTAATCCTTAAATAAAACAAAATGGCGTGTTAGCTCTCTAGATACATAGTATAAAAGCTCTTTGGTCACACCTACCGTCGTCGTCGTGTCGCCGCGTCCGTTCGTCGCGTCGTCTATGGTCAAAGATAAACACTTTATAAAAAAGATAATTAATAAAGTTTTATTGAAAAGGTTACATGCACTCACAGATAATGCTGTTAAGTTCATATCTTGATAGGCATTTAAAGGGATGATAAAAAAATCTTGTTCCTGAGTCTTCTAAAGGAAAAATAAGTAAGTAGTTACTGCAGACTGCTAAAATACTGCGGTAGGTACCTACGTACAACGAAGTAGGTACCTAGTACCTACATATCCGATACCTGTGAGGTATAGGAAGCTAATATTATTAGTTCACTCGCGATGGTAGGTAGTCATTATGTATGATTTAGCCCGTTGAAGAGCGTGGTAGAGACACTTGTAGGTAAGTAGCTGTGTATCACAGAGAAGTAAGTACGACAAAAGTTGATGCAGTGATTCTAATTTAAAATAAGACCACAATGTACCTGTATTACGCAAATAAGGATTCATTCATTCATTCATTCATTCAAGTAAGTATTGGCAGTAAGCCTACACAAATGATGGAATCTGCTTTTTACGTTAGTTAAAAAGTTAGGTATGTTTATTAAAAAAAAAAACACAATTACCTACGAGTTTTCAAATTTTAATTGAACAAAGAAAATGAAACTTATAACCTAAATCAGTCTCTAATAAGTACTACCTATTACGCCTCGTAGTACAAATTCAGGATGACTTCTCGCCGTCACCAGACGTCTCCTGGACGGGGACGCTCCTCTCTTGCAGCGGCTCGGCCCTGAAGGCCACCAGCACCAGCTTGCCCTTGTCGAGGCGGCACTCCACGCGCTCGGGCGGGAAGCCCGACGGCAGCAGGAACCTCCTCTCGAAGTGGCTCCTCGTCCAACCATCCTCGCGTTTCACCTCCTTCTTCCCCTCAACCGTGATCTCATTCCCCACAGTCTTCACCTGAATCTGCTCCGGAGTAAAGTTCTGGACGTCGAGAGAAACCTCAACCTTCTTCCCGTCGACTTTCACTTCGGAATCGGAGTAGACTCCCTCGATGCCGTGGTCGAGCGGCGAGCACTGCTTGAACCACTTCTCCGCATCACGGAAGAAAGGATCTCTTGCAAACACCGAGAAGGGATCCTCGAGAGCCCTCGCGACGGGCTCCTGTCGCGCCACGTTGCGCAGATGTCGAAGCCAATACGGCACTAGAGACATTATGTATTTAATTAGCTTATTTTCGTTTATACAATATGTGCCAACGTTTCACTTATGAGTTTTCTTGATTTCCTGAGTGCTTGTTTATTTACAAACTGATAGAATTTCTGCGCGGCTCTCGGCTTTTATACTGATGCGGTAGCTCCACCTATTGCCGAGAATTTTCTGGAAACATCGCGAAAACTCGTGTTAAGCGCTTAAGCTAGTTAATGCTAGTGACATCTAGTGGGTACTAGTGGAACTAAAATAAAAGAACTCGTGTTTTCATCTTCGGTCGTATCACAAATGAAAGTAATTGCTAGTGACAGTGACATCTTTTAGGAAGTAGCAAAACTAAAATAATAAAATGCTCATGTTTTAATCGACAATGTGTTAATTTATTATTTGATTATGACAATAACTCATGCATTTTGAAAAACAAAGATTTCTCTATGATGAAATTTTATTTTGATGATAACTTTTAGTAAATGGAAAATAATCTTAAAATACCTGTTAGTGACATCTGTTGAAAAGATATGAGAACTATTCATCAATTTGTTCTGCTGCTCGTTTACAGACTGCGTGGATGCGCTGCTCTACCTTTGTAGTTATCACGTAGAGTAGCTTTAAAGGGCTACATAAAATGTATACGTATGTAAGAGCGTGAGTCAGTTAAAGTAGGTAGTTATTATTTTTAGCTGCATCGCTTATAACCTATAGATAAAAAAGGTTATTAATTTGTACTTTTAGAGCAATATAATTATGGATAACCCACGCTTGAGGGTAATTTCAGAATCAGAATCAGAATCAGAAAATATTTATTGCTTAAACTGTAGTTGGTACAATAAAGATCGTATGTAAATAGGTACAAGTAATTTTACAGTCTTATCCATTACGGATGTACAATAAATTTACTTTGTTAATCTACTAACAAGGTTAACAAATTAAGGTAAAAACTTTTGTGCAAATCACATTTTGCTTATAGGTAGGTACTTATAACTTTATAATATTATTAATCCCTATTATTTATCCTTATTATAATATTCATTTAAATTATAGAAAACTTTATTAACTAACCACTTTCTTAAAAACAATTTAAAGCTCATTCCTTCCATAAGTTTTACATCAAGAGGTAGATCATTATATATTTTGATAGCTGTTACAAAAGTACTTCTATGGTACATTGAGTTATTACTCTGTGGTATACATATGTTGTGTTTGTGTTTTTCCCTGAGGCTTTCAGTCCGAATCGATTTTGTTTCAAAAAAATATTGCTGATTATTTTTTACAAACAGGCAAATTTCTAAGATATATAAAGAGGTGAGTGTTAAGAAATTTTCATTTTTAAAAACAGTTCTAAGGGAATCAGTACTTTGCATGTTATAAATTGAACGCAGACATTTTTTTTGCATGATAAAGGTGGACTGAACTTCTACAGAATTGGGTAATGCAATCCCGACTTTCCATATCGTGCTGTTTCCAATACTTACAAATATTAATAGCGCACAACCCTAGTCTAAATTGTTTTTTTTGTTATAGGTGTAGGCATAATAAATTCGGAAATAAAACACGGGTAATTCAAATAAGTGTCATTTTATTATAATCTTAATTTCATGGATTTCTAAGGTCATCCTGCAAATGCTGAGCTGTACCCCTTTTTGGCATATAAACTTTAATTTATATGATATAAGCGTATAATATTATGCTATATTGTAAACCTATGCAAAATAAATACTTTTTCTTTCTTTCTCTAAGTACCTATCCTATCCTATATGTAATCGTAGTCGGATAGTGAGTGGTTTGCGCCACCGCCGCCGTCGGGATCCCGCGAGAGGATCACGTACACGGACACGCGCGGCGGGGAGCGCCCCCACGCCTGCGCCCCCAGCGAAGACCCTTCAGCCGGGGGGTCGTGGCTCGCTGCGGATCATCGGAACAATTAAGCCTATTTATTAGAGTTCAAGTCCGCAGACATGGCCGCCGGACCTCGCTACTAAGGTCTGTGCAATGGTTGCTAGTGTAGGACCGTCGCAGTCAGTCTGGCAGACCTATAATAGTGAGGTCTGCAGACTTTCCCGCGGGCATGTCCGTCTATTGAATGCCCCGCTTAAGATCAATTTATAAAGGAGTATTGCACCGGCACCTTATGTAAATCAAAGTTCTGTGTAGCACTGTTTTGGTTATGGAGGGGCGTGATCTATTACCATCAGGAAAGCGCACATCTTCTGGTCACTTGCTTACATAAAATAAATATTATGCAATAATGTAATAGCGTGTACTACTCGGGCGAATAAACATGACACCTGGGTCGAATGACGTTTGTGCAAAGCACGGCGTGGAATTGGATAATCTTGATAGACAAGAGGTCCTGTAATACTTGGTAATGATAAGTAATGATAAGGCTTCGCAATTAGAGGAAGAAGAAACACGGAGGGCGCCGCGCGGGGGGCGGGGGACGCAGCAAGTGCCGAGCGAGAATGTCAGCCAGGTGGCATGTTCATTCGCCCGAGTAGTATGGTACTGACGTTGGCATTGCAGGAAGGGGTCCCCGACGTCGCCGGGCGCGCACGCGCATGACACGATGTGGTCGTGCACAGCGCAGCGCGCGCCGGCGCCGCACGCGCGCGGGCACGGGTCCGCGCAAGCGCCGCGCGAACACACGTGTCCGCCCGCGCACTCGCCGTGCGTCGCGCACACGCGGCAACGCGGCGGTAACCCTGCAACATGATACACCATTTATTACTGGAGGACGTGGTGGCCGAGTGGATGAGGCCCTTGCCTTGCGATCTGATGGTCGCGGGTTCGAATCAATCCCGGTGACAGTCATGTGTAAATGAGTTTTTTCGGTAGAAAATATCTATGTATGCATCCCACGTTCTCGCAACGGTGAAGGAAAACATCGTGAGGAAACCGACATGGCGTAGAACCTAAAAGTTCGAAAACATGTGTCGAGTGCACGAAAAGAGCCTCTTCGAGGCGTACTTGAAATCCTTTCACCACACTGGTTCTAAGGAACCAGTGACACGATAAGAAGAAGATCATCATATTAGCCTCTTGACCTCCTCTGGTGGACTTATACCTAATTGCACTAAACTGTCAAAGCTCCTAAGCAAAAACTTTTCTTGCTTGCCAGTTCTTAACGGTCCAAATCCCTACCGGCTAGATGTCATCGTGTGAAATGTCCAAAATATTAATTTTATTATTTAATAAATGGTTTTGATGAAAAGATGTTTTTCGCGAGATAGTGGTTCGGAGTGAACCACTATAGTTACCAACTGAGTCGTCACATCGTCACAATACTATAATATATCTATCTACTATGTTTCTATCTAATTTTATTCTTATCGATATGCGCCTATAACCAACCATCTTACGCACATCACAATGCGGCTCCATAAGACCCACAAGTGCGAGCGAGATACACATAAGGAAATGATTTATGGCCGCACGACTCACTTGGTAACGTGGTGACTCTAGTTATATTGATGACGTAAACAATGAAGCGAGTGATGAGGATGTCCGTACCTACGAAGCCGGGCAAGCACGCGCAGGTGAAGTAGTCGTCCACCGCACGGCACGCGCTGTGCGGCCCGCACGCCGCGCCGCACCCGCCCTCACCGCCGCCCTCACCGCCGCCCTCACCGCCGCCCTCACCGCCGCCCGGACGCGGTGGCCCCGCCACTGACAAAATATACACATCATCAGGTCCCCCCGCCCAGCGCACACTTGCGGTGCACTTGCGAAAGAACTGACAAGACACAAAAATCAGCCATTTTCAACCGACTTCAAAATGGAGGAGGTTATCAATTCGATTGAATGTTTTTTTTATGTTTGTTACTTCAGAACTTTGTTGTTTATGAACTGATTTTAAAAAAAAATATTGTTTGAGAAGATATACTTTCACATTGGTCCCAATCAAATTTCATCGAATTCGATTCAGTAGTTTAGTTTTTATATCCAAATAACTGAAAAAAATATGTCGTTGAAGTTAAAGAAATTGCGTATTTTGCATCCCTGTGAATTTTCAGTGGTGTTAACGTAACTATAGCAGCCCAATTGAAGTTGGTTGTCTATGTTTTCGTAAAACCGTGATTATCCTCTGAAGATTCCTAAAAAAATCCAGCCGAGGCAGTTCCAGTGGGGGTGTACATCATTTTTGATTTCCCTATTCACAGTAACGTTAAAGGCAGCACCAGTGGGGGGTATATCAGTACGTAATCAAGGTGGTTAAGTCAAAGTCAAGGTAAATGCACCTGATAATAATTATATGATTATTATAACTGATTGTATAAATATATATAAATATGTAAAACGACGATAAACAATTTTGACTAATAATGCAATAAATAGCGGCGAACTTACCAAATCCCCCGGTAGACCCGGGTGGTGAGGATGGGCCGGAGGACCCGAATGACCCGGGTGGTGGGAATGGTCTGGGTGACCCGAATGACCCGGGTGGTGAGGATGGGCCGGATGACCCGAATGACCCGGGTGGTGAGGATGGGCCGGATGACCCGAATGACCCGGGTGGTGGGAATGGGCTGGATGACCCAAATGACCCGGGTGGTGGGAATGGGCTGGATGATCCGATTGACTCGGGTAGTGAGGGTGGGCTGGATGACCCGAAAGACCCGGGTGGTAAGGATGGGCTAGGTGACCCCAAAGACCCAGGCAGCGCGGATAGTCCTGATAGCCCGGGTGGCCCGGGTAGCCCAAGTAGAGTGGGTAATTTAGGGGGGGAAATTGGCTCGGATGAAATAAACCCTGGCGAGAGCGGCTGGGCGTCTACGAGGGTGCGCGGAGGATCATCTGAATGTAACACAGAACATTAAAAAAATTGGCTAAAACAAAGTTATTTTTAATACTTTTTTGCAATTACTTCGTAAGCATTATGCGTCCGCTCTAACATAATACTAGATAAGGTACCTACTACACTCACGCATTCACACCACAAGTAGCTAGTACAGTAAGCAACAAACAAGTTGTTCAATTCAATTCAAATCTTTTATTTCGGTATTACACCATATTTTCATATTATTTATTTTATATTTAGTTGTCCTCTGCCGAACCACGTGACAAAGATGCGCAGAACCAATTTTTCAAGCTTTCTGCGCATCTTTGTCACGTGGTTGGCCAGAGGATACAGTGGGAAGGTAAGGTACGTACGTACGTCTTGTTCGCTCACTTTCCGACATGACCTCACTCACTCAACCATAGAAGGGCCTTACTCAATGTACTGCGCCTCTGCTCGGTCGGTCCGAAACAAGTTGTGAAAACTCGCAGAAATCAAGTACTTATTTCTAATTTTCAAGTGACTTAAAAAAAAGGAGGTGGTTTTCAATTCAGTTGAATATTTTTCTTGTTACCTCATAACTCTTTTGTCATTGAGCCGATTTAAAAAATATTTTTTTGTTTGAGAGTACATACTTTCAGATTGGTCCAATAGAAATTTCATCAAAATCGGTTCAGTAGTTTAGTTTTTAAATCGAAATAACTGTGAAAAATATGGCGTCGAAGGAAACAATTTTTGCGTATTTTGCTTCCCTGTGACGTCAGTGGTGCCTGCCTACGGTCACTTTTACGGTTGTGGTATGTTTTTGTAAAACCTTGATAATATTTACTTGGTAAGTAAAGTCGTACCTTTTTAACCTTAACTTACTTTCGGGAGGAATGTTAAGGAGATTGCCATAGGTAATTATGTCAATTTGTGGCTTCACGCCCAGCTCAGGCATTGCTGCATCTGCGAATTAAGCTCAGTTCAAGGAATCAGAATGAAGCATGATTCATACACAGAGCGAGAACGTGCCACGACTGACAGGTTGTGAATGCGGCTCAGTGGAAATCGTCACACCAATAATCCAGCGAAACTATTCCAAACCGATAGGATAAAAATATGAAAAAAATAAGCTTTTTATTCAGAAATTTTTAACAATTTGTCATTATTTATAGATTAGATTTCCTATTTATTATTACCTAACTAATCCCTATCCTTATCTATACACCGGCATGGTTTGTCTGTGCCTTGGCATAGGCCTCCCCCAACTCCCTCCAAGCGCCCCTATCCATTGCACCTGCAGCTTCTATATCGTCTCGCCATCGCTTGACTTTATTTCCTCTTTTCCTTTTCCCTATTCTTGGTTGCCAGACTGTGATTCTCCTGCTCCACTTATCTGTGCCACGAACTGTGAACATTTCCACTTCAGGGATCTTATTTCTACCACCCACACCACATCTGTTACTTTTTGACGTTTTGTCTCTAATGTTATCATTTTTGATTCCATCTCTCCTTTTTATGCTTAACATGCGCCTCTCCATGGCTCGTTAACAAATTCCCAATTTATTACTCTGAACGATGGTAAGAGCCCAGGTCTGAGAGAGACCGATAGGATTACAGATAAATAAAACCTGCTCTCATGCCCGCTGAGTCCGACCAGCTGTACTCGGGAGGATCTACTACAGGCAACAGACAAAGGGGTAGAGGTGGCCATTTCCTGGGCCAAACTCGCCATTGACACGTTATTAAGAAGACAGAGATACAGGACTTACCAGATGCAGTGTCGGCGAGGTCCCCTTCCTCGCTCCAGAACTGCTTGATGAAGATCTCGTGCTTGTTGACCTGCGTGAAGGCGGTGTAGTGGTCCGCGCTGCAGGCGACGTCGTCGCCGTTGGGCGCCGTCGACACCACGCCGTGCAGGAAGTAGCGCGGCGCGCCGCGGTCCGCCACCGGGAACGCCAGCCCGCCGCCGCTGTCGCCGCGGCACAGCCCCTCGCCACCTGCCGCGTCGCCCATACTACTCGGTCGAATTAACATGACACCTGGCTCGAATGACGTTTGTGCAAAGCACAGCGTGGAATTGGATAATCTTGATAGAGAAGATGTCCTGTTATACTTGGTTATGATAAGTAATGATAAGGCTTCGCAGTTAGAGGAAGAAGAAACACGGAGGGCGCCGGCGGAGCAGCGAGGGAAGCATCAAGTTCCGAGCGAGAGTGTCAGCCAGGTGTCATGTTAATTCGCCCGAGTTATAGGTTATCATTCCTCTATGGTGCCATTACCTTAAGGCCAATCCTCAAATCCGAATTCCATACAAAATGATTCCGACAATTACTCAAAAAGTACGCCGTATTATAGTGATTTCTTCACACTATTAGTTTCGTCCATGTTTTTTGATTTCGTCAACAAAAAAGTGCAAGGTTTCATAGTTTAATTTAGATTTTATAAGTGTTTTTAAGTTAGTAGGGTTAATTTCAAAACACGTATAAAATCTAAATTAAAGTATGAAACCTTTCACTTTTTTTGTTCACGAAATCAAAAAACAAGGACAAAACGAATAGTGTGAAGAAATGACTATAAAACGTAGTACGGGTAGGAAGAAACGTCTTAGTACAAAGAGACAAGACTTTGAAGCCCTAAGGTGCCCGAGTCTAAAATGTAGCAATGCATGGCTGTCAGTATCAAGCTGTTAACCTCTTTAATGCTCTCCCCTACTGAGTTTGAAGCTATCGACAGTCCAAATGTATTCAAAAGTAAATTGAAATAGCTTTTATTATCCGGTTTTTATTACTCAGTCTATGAGTTCAAGTTGCTGAAATTACCAAGATAGTATATTTTATAATTTTTTTTACATGCAGTGCGAACACAAAGATGCTTCTACCGAATAATGATAAGAAACTGACAAACACACTCATGAAGATGAGAAGAGAAGAACTACGTACAATAGTAGGAATTATAACCGGCCACTGCGACCTGAATCACCATCTGTTTAAGATGGGTGCGACGGACAGCGTGATCTGCCGCGGTTGCTTCGCAGAGGAAGAAACCGTAGAACACGTGGTTGTGCATTGCACAGCTACAGAAGAGGCCAGAAAGAAGACTGGGCTGAGGTCAATGCACAATACACCCTACAGCGGGACTTCAGTGCAGACCATATGTAACCCCTTCCCCAAATTAGAATTATAATTAGATGCAGTGCGAAGGCGACGCGGACTCACCGCCGCGCGTGCCCGCGCAGATCTTGTCGCTGGTGATGAACGGGCGGAAGCTGTCGGGCAGGCGGCGCAGGCAGGTGGCCACCGCCACGTACGGCAGGTCGATCACCTTCAGCACGGCCGACGCGTTGCCGTTCTCGGAGGTCAGCCCCCAGCCCGCCACCTGCCGTAGGTGGTCGCTCATACATATAAGAAACTTATGGCTACTTGCACCAACCTTAAAAAAATCCTAAACAATCATTTTACTCGCTAGGGAGATCTTTACGATCCAAATTCATTGCACCAACTATAAGTATTCATCTAACGTCTAAAGAATTCCTTAACTTTGGGAGCCCGTTGCTCGACCTCATAGCACTTAGAAATTCTCTATCCCAATGAGCCGTCATGTCATTTCTGTCAGAATACAGTCTCTTTCACTCTTATTGAGCATACCTACTATATCAGTACTACTCTAAACCAGCGATGCCAGTACGTACTAAAAAGTTAGATTTACGTACCTTTTACTCCTATTATAATTAAATTAAGTATCTTTCAGTCAAATAACGTACCTTTTTGAGCAGTTTTTTGTAGGTACATTTTTATGCATTAGTACTGGCAGCACTGTATCTACTTACCTACCCATATGAAATTAAAATACGATTATCTAGAATTCCTAGATGATCTAGCTAGACAACGACGGACCCCAACTCTTCACTTACCTACATAGCCCTTCATAATAACCGTATAAAACACATTGATAAGCCAAAAAAATATAATTATATAAACAAACACCGGTTACGTATAATCATTACAAAACCGCTAGAATTAAGATCCTGGCATTATATTCTTCACAGCTTTTTTGGTTCTTGAATCTTCAAACGTTTTTTACACAATATTCTTGCGTTTTCTTGTTGTAGGAACTCATTATAATTTATTTTCTTCGGAGAAATTCTATTTTTCGTATCAAAGTATTCGATTTTTCGACTTTGGTGCAAGTGGCAATTATAGGTACAGACAGCGTCATGGATAAGTATACCCCTTGCACAAGACAACACAAGTTTCAAATCACTTCAAAAAATCTAGGTATAAAAATTGTAGGTTGTATTATTATAATTATTATTCGGCGTGCATGATTACAAAAATATTATTTATTTTTGAATGAAAAACTTCTATCTTGAACCTGGGTTTCTTGGGCAAAGGGAATACTTATCTATGACGCTGTTTGTACAATAAAATATGTATACTGTATTCTTCAGTGAAGTATGTGACTCTACTTTATACATTCATAAGACCTGTCTGTAACTTACCATACTTAAGACAAATAAATCATTCATTCATTTATACGAATGGTCATGACACACACTACGTCAAACGCACGCACCCGCCAAAAACGATCAAATGTTCGATGTCTACTATCAGCACACCGTATGAAACTAGACTTATTCGACTCAATAATTTAGCGAACAGTTATATCCACTTTAAACTTTTTAAGTAACGAAAATACAAGAATTTCAAAAGTTACACATCTATTAAAAGTAGCAATACGCCAGTTTATATTATTTTGATATAATTATTTAGGTATATGGTTGCAGAATTGAACCAATGCGATGTTGTGTTCTTAGCCTGAATTATGAAAAAAAATTAATTGTACCTTTCCTTTGGTGTCGTCGGCTTGCGGCAGCCGCTCGATGTCGAGGTCGAAGTTGAGGCAGACGGGGCGCACGAAGGTCTGGTAGCGGAAGGGCTGCGCGGCCACCAGCACCGCGATGTCATCCTGGAAGTTGGCGCCGGCGCCCTGGAACCGCGGCGGCAGCCGGATCTGCACCACCTGCAGCCGGAAGCCAAGCTCACACCCGGTTACTACTTAAGGGTAATCCACAAGGCAAATTTCCATACAAAGTGTTTCGAACAAATACTCAAAAAGTACGCCGTATTATAGTAATTTCTTCACACTATTCGTTTCGTCTATGTTTTTCGATTGTGTGAACCTAGATAAGTAAGGTTTCATACTTTAATTTAGATTTTATGCGTGTTTTAAAATTAGTCGAAATTCATGAAAATTCACGACTACTAGTTGGCATGTGACTAATACTATTAGTTGGCATGTGACTATTAGCTATTCTGTGTCGTGAGTTTTCATGAATTTTGACTAATTTTAAAACACGCATAAAATCTAAATTAAAATATGAAACCTTACTTATTTATGTTCACACAATCGGAAAACATAGACGAGACGAATAGTGTGACGAAATTACTATAATACGGTGTACTTTTTGAGTATTTGTCCGAAACATTTTGTATGGAAGCTTGCCTTGAGGATTACCCTTAATACTACAAGACAGAACGCTGCGAGAGCGACGTACGTACATTAGAACGCTGAGAGTCGTCCACCTTGTTGTTCCAGGAGCGGTACAGCTTGCCAACGGCCAGCGCGTACTGCGCCGGCGGCCGCGGCTTGCCCGCGCGCCAGAAGCAGTGCGCCGCTGGAATCACAACAACCAGCAGGGTGCCAATTGACAATCAAGGTGTACCATTATTTATTTTTCACACCACCTGCTCGACAATGTCCAATTACAATCATGCTATCTCAAGGTAAAGCAAAGCATTACCTCTCCAGGGAGGTAATGTTGTATGAAACTCCCAAGGGTTGTAATGTGATTTGAATTTGGGAAGTCAAATTCGTATGGAAGCTTGTGAAAAACTCTAAGTAAAAGAACGCCCATATGGCATTGTAAAAAGGTTTTTTCGAAAATCGAACTGGCCACTCATAAAGAAAATGGCGCGACTTCAAAGATTGTGGAATAAAAGACGGTGGCTGGAGCCCCGGCTTTTTATTGCAATGCAGAAGGTGTGAAAAGTAGAGTATGCTACTCTGGGATAAAGCCTGTCTTCGTCTTGGGTAGCTTGAACCCCTCGCGTCACTCAGGACTCTACATAACGTCCCTCGTTAGCTCAGGGTTCAATATGCCACCCGCGATATAAGACACTGCATTATCCCCTTAGTGCATAATCTACTATTGTGTGTTCCTCGAACGCTCCTTGATGTTAAGTGTGAGTGGTATGTATCACAATGCGAGGTGTGCGAGATTATAAAAGTGTGCGTTTACATGAATAAGATTTTGTTAGGCGTGTGTGCAATGCGTGTTTACCTCGTTCCCAGTAAAAAATGGTAGAAATTTGTGTTTGCAGATTCTGACGTATGAAGTCTTCTTTGACTAGATTCTCGAAGACTGGGAGTGAGGGAAGGCTGGAACCATCGGTGTAGCTTCGCCCGCATACCTGAGATGACGAGGCGGCGGCTGACGAGCGAGCCGCCGCACACCTGCAGGTAGGGGCTGAACTCCTTGCTGTAGACGCCGGCGTGCCACGGCAGCTCCCCGCGCCGCGCCGCCTCCCCCCCGATCACCAGCTCCACCCCCGCGGGCGTCACCTTACCGCACTCTGCAACATTTCGGCCGACCGTCAGATCGCATTCCGAGCTCCGTCCCGCTTCCGTATTCAGTATTTTATTGCCATATTGAGTAGTTTACATCTCAGGTCTTAATAATACGTTGTCTATAAGTAAGAGCAGCTACACAATATTACCCGTCCAAAAGGGTAATATTTATAGGCGGGCAGATATTAATAGATTAAAATTAAAATTCATGGTCTTCCTTTTATTTGTGACACTATGTTATTTAGCAAAAAATAATCCTTATGATGAGAGCCTTTCGATCGGTATGATAAAGCTACAGAGTGATTATTTTTCTCGTGTAACGGGTTCGATTCCCGGTTCAACCATGTAATTATTTAAATATCTATGAATACACTTTAAATTGTTTTTTTAAATTCAAATAATGTGTTCTTTCAGTAAAATGTTCCATCTACAATATTCAAGGTACTTTCCCTCTATGTGGCATCACCGTGGGACGCCCTGTATATTGTACAGCCATTGCGTTTGGACCCGAACCGTGCATAATGTAGTTTAGATGTTAGTATAGCCTGTGGTATAACTAAGGTTGTATTATTTACTTATAGCGGCGTGGTTGGTAAGCGATCTTATTAAAGAATTGTGGATATTTCTTTACTAAGATCGCGACCAACCACGCCGCTACCTTGGGCGGCGGGTCTTGCACTCGCCTGGTATGCAGGTGGCCACGTAGTTCCAGCTGCCGGAGGCGTGGCAGCGCATGAGGGAGAGGCCGGTGGCGGCGTAGTAGTTGGGGCGGCGGCAGCGCGGGTTCACCTGCGTGCCGGGGGGCTCCAGCGCGCCGCACGCGCGGTACCCCTCGCCCGCCTCCCCCGCCTCCCCCGCCAGCAGGCAGCGGTACTCCACGGACGGGTGGGCGCGCAGCGGACACATGCCTGACCGATTCATCCGCTTAAGGCCTGAAACTGCGTTAAGCGTGCGCCCGCGCGGAGCACTTTGGTATGAAACCGCGCGGGCGCCCGCTTAACGCAGTTTCAGGTCTAATACACGGTGTATTTCTCAACTGGACTTGCATGACATGGGGGGAAGGGGAATATCGAAAAACGCTCAAAGGACTCTCAGGGTTGATTTTGATAAAAACGGAGATACACGGTTACGGGTGTCGGGTCTTGGGTACTCACGCTCGCAGCGTGGCACGGGCGCCGGGTCTAGGGTACTCACGCTCGCAGCGTGGCACGGGCGCCGGGTCTTGGGTACTCACGCTCGCAGCGTGGCACGGGCGCCGGGTCTTGGGTACTCACGCTCGCAGCGTGGCACGGGCGCCGGGTCTTGGGTACTCACGCTCGCAGCGTGGCACGGGCGCCGGGTCTTGGGTACTCACGCTCGCAGCGTGGCACGGGCGCCGGGTCTTGGGTACTCACGCTCGCAGCGTGGCACGGGCGCCGGGTCTTGGGTACTCACGCTCGCAGCGTGGCACGGGCGCCGGGTCTTGGGTACTCACGCTCGCAGCGTGGCACGGGCGCCGGGTCTTGGGTACTCACGCTCGCAGCGTGGCACGGGCGCCGGGTCTTGGGTACTCACGCTCGCAGCGTGGCACGGGCGCCGGGTCTTGGGTACTCACGCTCGCAGCGTGGCACGGGCGCCGGGTCTTGGGTACTCACGCTCGCAGCGTGGCACGGGCGCCGGGTCTTGGGTACTCACGCTCACAGCGCGGCACGGGCGCCGACCAGCGACCGCGGTGGCAGAACAGCTCGCGCGCGCCTAGCACGCTGTACCCGGGCTGGCACGTCACGTTCAGCTGCAGGGAGGAGGCCCCTTCTCCCCCACTCGCCCCTCCGCTCGTTAGGAAAATGCCGTGCTCGGGCGGCCGCGGCTCTTCGCACAGATCTGCCACACCGACAATCAGGTTTTTTTTTAATAATTACCCCATGTTTTTCAGTTTTGGCTCCACATCACAGGTATTCAGCCAATGTCAAGTAATTGGAGATATTATGTTTATTTTTGTCATCAGTCAGAGTCGTTAAGTCAAGTCATGCCCCTGTAAAGTAGTGGAGGTGGCGACTTTACTAGAGGCTTCCATGGAGTTTTGGAGGCAACACGAAAAGTCACGTTTTACAACATTTCTATTCACCAACACTCATACACGTTCACGAGCACGTTATGAGCAAAAAGCCGTTTTTACACTTAAACAGTCAAAGTAATACAAGTTTTGTAAAATAATTAAATGCCACGAATGCAAGATTTTCACGTTCCCACCAGAAACTCGACAACAAGGTTAGTTAGGGTTGTTGAAAGAAAGGTTGAAACCTGTCTCAGTTTGAGGTGACATCATTCTGCTGACTGAGTAACAGAGTATTAGGCATTGTACTAATAGATTGACCATCGCAAGTTCGCGCGAATCCGCGATCAAACATACTAACGTCAAATAGGCGTCCCAATTGGCATTCGCGCGATGCGCTCGCGCGACTTAAATGTTTGAAAGTCTATTCGCGCGAACTTATTTCGTACGAACGACGCGCGATCGAACATATTGAATTCGAAAGCATCGTCCTGATAGAACGCGATGACGCGACCATCGCAAGTTCGCGCGAATTTCAGTCGTACGAGCGCGCGATCAAAACATATTGAATTCGAAGGTATCGTCCTAATACAACGCGATAAGTAGTCGCATCGCTTGCTCGCACGATATATATTTATTTCAATAGACACACATCTTAGGTCTAAAATTTTTTTTTTAATTTTGGTAGCTGATATCTATATATATTTAACCAAGCGGGGTCGGTTTTGTTATACACTCCGAACTAGTTTGGACAACTGTATCTCGGATCGATCTGTATACGATGATCGCGTTCTATTAGAACAATGCCATAGAGTAGCGCCTCCTTGTAGGGCTGTCGACTTTGCCATGTTGCTTACCTTCTGAGCCGGGCGCGCTGGAGATCGCTTGCCCCGGGCTACCTGGTCGCCCTGGGGCACCTATTACCCCTGAGTTGCCCGACTGGCCCGGATATTGTAGCTGAGTGGACGGACCTGGTGATAATAAAAATGTACATCACGATTTAAATTTTGCGTTTTCAGCTCGTTATTTACAATGTAAGCCATTTCTGATGTAAAACATGAACAACTCGTTTGATAACGTCGTTTTGCTTCTAGATTTTTTTTATTACAGCTTATGCTAACTAATACAATCTATATTACAAAATTTACAAAACGAGACAATTGGGCCACCCATAGACCGTTGCAAACGATCTATAGGTAGCTCAACTGCTCCAACTCGATACCCGATGGCAGCGTGCCGAGGATACTGGCTGTATTGCCTCTTTGTATTGCAAGGCTTATTCTTTGGCCGAGATAGCTGCCAGCCTATAAATTATAATTATATAATTTATCTGAATACTCATCCATGCGTACATAGTATTGAATACCTACAGAGTAGATATACCTAAGCTTACGTAGTACGACTAAGTAGTTGATTCGCGATCATTTAAGTGTGGAGCTTGCCACGTTTGAGACACCAAAAAATGGCTTACTTTACAATTAGGAGAAAACGTAGAACAATATAACCCTACTTCTTCAGGCGAGTCGCTACTAACACCAGATCATTTTCATTTCATTTATTCTCAAACAATTTTTACATTGTGTCTGAATATACCTTTTGTAGCCTCTTTTATTTTTGGTTGTTTACAACAGGGTTCGAGGATATATATCAATGGATATATATCTTGATATATATCAATGGATATATATCTTGATATATATCCGATATATATCAAACGAATATATCCGATAAATATCAAATTTTTTTTAATAAAAATATTGCAATACAAAAATTTAAAAAAATCATATTATTAAGTAATTTTTAACGTTTGTTACTGTATTTCTACTTCCCAAATGTAGATGGCTTAGAAGTAGAGTTAAAACATACTCTCTGCGTTTGTTTTTTTGTTGATTTTGCCTGATCTAAAAGATGATTTTATTTTTTGGTTTCATTTGTCTGATTTCAAGTACCTAAATAGGTATATTTTGTAACACATGCAAATAGTATTCATAAATTATACAATAAAGTAAAAGTATGGCTTTCATACAAAATTGATATATATCAAACTTGATATATATCCGATATATATCATAAATATCCGATATTTTGATATTTATAATAAATATCGGATATTTTCGAACCCTGGTTTACAATAAAGAGTTATCTATCTACCTTCTTCCGATTAAGCAGGGCAAACACATTTATAACTATAGGATATATTAGTAACCTAAATACTCATTCTCTAATCCAATCAAGTATCGACTTATCTACTTAAGTAAACGTAGGTACTGTAGTCGGTTGGTTTACTAATATTTATTTATTTATTGGAGAACCAACAGCTTACTACTTCTAGGTAGACAATAGTTTAGCTTTAGAGAGCCAATTACAGATTCTCACGGATAGACATAAGAACATTAAGAAAATGATGGTAAACTAACTTAAGATTAGTGCTTACATAAAAAATAAAGAAAAGGAGAACAACAATATAAAGCAACTCAATACTTAAATAATAAACAAATGAATGCCACTGGCATGTTATTTAGACATTAATTGTACGCTAAGAAGAAAAGAAGAACTCCTTGCTCAGCCGCGCTCGGGCCGAGGGGTGCTGGTGCAGCATAGGTCAATGTCTACGCCACGCTAACCAATCTTATTAAGGTATATGAAATGAGATAGAAGCCAAATAGCCTCTTGGCATGGCTTACCTTGGGCTTGAATCCCGAAGCTGCCAGATTGAGAGATTCCGAAGCCTGAGCCGGAGCTCCCAAAGTTGCTTCCTGAGCCGAAGCTGGTTTGGGCTCCTTGGGAAAAGCCGCTTTGGCCTCCTTGGGTGAAGTTGCTTTGGCCTCCTGTTATGTAGCTGCCTTGGCCTCCTTGGGAGAAGCTGCCTTGGCCAAATTCCATATAGTTATTTTGGCTTGCTTGGTTGACAGGGACGGGCCGGTGGGTCACGGGGGGCGGCGGCGGGCGAGTTGCGATGGGCGGTGACGTGCCGGACGCGGGCCTCCAGGAAGGGCGGGTCGCGGGGGGCTGCACCGGCCGGCTGGTGACACAGCCTGCCTCCTCTTCCGAACAAGGCCTACGTAACACGAATACGTTAGTCAAATGCAAGTCTCACATACTACAATAACATAGGTACCTAAATTCCACTCAATCGATTTAGTAGTTTGACAAAATTGAGAAACAAATTTACATCTAAATACATTATTACCTTGTATGTATATCTTAAGAAAAACTATTTAGGTAACTATAATCAACTAGGAATAAAAACAAGGTGTGTTCTGTTGGCGCTAAAACTGCGCTATCCCCCAAAAGTGTATATGGGATGGCCCCTAAAATTTACAATAAATTACCGGCAAGCATCTTGAATGATGATGATATTTTTACATTCAAGCATAAAGTATTTATTCTTCTTGTTGAAAAGGCATACCTACTATTCAATCAATGAATATTATGATTATAAACTGGAGTGAGGCTAGGTTATGATAGTAATAAGGTATGCATGATTGTGTAAATTTTAGAATTAGGTGACCAAAATATTATACGCCAATAAGGTCAAACATAGAGCTCAACAAATAACCATGTCACCATCGCATTACCTGTGTTTCACAATAAATAAATTTGTATTGTATTGTATTGTACATATCTGCTCGTATCCATCTGTCCGTTTATCATGCCTTACAATCTTTCACCTAGATAGTATGAGTAGGATGTCCACTTGCCCACTGCATTCCTACATGCAACGCTTCAGGTTTAGTGTACAGCACCACAACGACTGAGGTACACACTCCGCATGCAAACTCACCTTCCAGTAGAAGAATTGACGGGTTCCGAGCTACCTGAAACCAGATTAAACTCAGGATTGACTTTACATAATACCCACTTACGAAATATGGCATACAGCTAAACAAAGATAATTTTCACTTATCCATGCTCGTTAAGTTCCAATTCGTGCTTTAGGGGAAGTAAAACTGTATTTTAGGCTCTAGGAAAAAAATGTGATCACTTATAAAATCTGTGCAGAGAAGTTCATTTGTAATAGGTTTCATGTTGGAAGTTGAAAACTTTATTCACATTTCAAACTTCGGTCCTTCATAATACCTATAGATCAGGGTATTATGGGGGACCTAAATATTACATAATTTCAAATTTCGAACATCTTTGTTACATTAGATGTCTGTCTCTGTTTTTGAATTACTTAATGGGCGCTAATTCCAGTTCAAGTTTATTTATTAAAAAATCTTGTGTTTACCCCGGTCCTGAAGTCCATTTTATACTCGACTTGAATATCCGCCCTTTCGTAAAAGTCTCGTATAAAATGTCTTGCTTCAGGCCCTTGGTGAACAAATAACTATTTACTTATGGTATTGCAGCTTTCGAACGGACTGCCCGTGTAGCCTTCGGGACAGCTGCACACCGCGGTATGAGCTCGGACTGCGCACAGTGCGTTGTCGCCGCACGCGCCCGGGCACGGGTCCGCGCACCGCCCGCGCACGCACGCGTTGGCGGCCGTGCAGTCCGCGTTCACGGCGCACGTGTTCACCCGGCAGATCGGGAATCCGTTGCCTTGCACGATACATTCGTCGAACGGCTCGCACGGAGATGGTTCGCAGGGGTTTGCCGGTACCGGAGAAGCTGAAGTAGAATAACATTACTGAAGCGGACGGCCGGCGTGATAGCCACGATATACATCATTTCCGGAACATACTATGTACCACAATTTTTTTATTACCAAAAAAACTTAAATGGGCAATGCAGAAGGGGTAATGTTGTATGTGTGCGGTCAGAATTTTGGGTTTCTTAAAAATGACAGAGTGACAGCGGGACGAGTGCGACGCACGGGTTGAGCTTTTGTGAGCTGGCTCGAGTTAGGTTCCCGGGTTTCAACGTGAGTGAGGGGTACCGGTATGAGTTCTTCGGATATCCCGGTGTCCCTCTAATGCGCAGAGGTCGGCCACAATGGGGTTTAAGTCGTTTAGAGTCCGACATAACCCGTCCACCCTCCCCCCAAGGGCGGTGGGCGACCATGAGGATTTCCCCATGTAAGAAAAACCAATTTCCATTTAATTTATTTCTACAAAAAATTTACTTTATTTTTTCAAGCTTTTATGCCATGCGTATTTGAAAATTTGCGGTGTATAGGAACTGCAAACTTGTTTATGGCTTCGTGCGTGCTTACCTGATAGTGTGTAGCAGGCCACGAAGGGGTCTCCGGTGGTGCCGGGCGGGCAAGTGCAGACGGGGCTGCGGCGGCGCACGGCGCAGAGCGCGCCGTCCCCGCAGGCGCCCGCGCACGGGTCCACGCAGCGCTCGTCCACGCAGGCCTGCGCGGCGCCGCACTGCGCGCTGGCCGTGCACTCGGGCCGGCAGCGCGGCGGCGCGCCCGCGTAGCCCGCCTCGCAAGCGCACGCGGGCGCGCCACCCACCTCCGTGCACACGCTGTTGGGGCCGCACGCCGCGCCCGAGCACACGCTCTCGGGGGATACCACCGGCGTAACTGAAATATACGTATGAGGCACATCGAATATCATTCAAAATAAGTAAGTAATTTCCATAATCATAAACATGTTGATCTAGGTCAGGGGTCACCAAATGGCGGACCGCGGTCCGCATACGGACAGCCGACCCATTTTGTGCGGACCGCGAAAACATAATACACACAACAACTTGCACTACAGAGTACGTAATTTAATAACAATTGTTTTCGGGAGTGATAAAGCTACTCTGCAGATGGAAATAATCGATTTCCAAGAATACACAGTTTGAAAACACAAAGATGCGGAAGTTTCCAGTGATTAAATATATTTTTTCCAATAAAATGTTGTGCGGACCGCGATGGTCATTTCATTTCTCAAAACGGACCCCGAGCGAAATTAACTGGTGACCTGATCTAGGTGGTCCTACACAAGCTGCGGCTCGTACTTTTTGTCATTACACTTAGGCCTGTAGAAAATAAATATATGGAGTCTCACTGGTGGCGTTCCCGCACGCCGTGAAGGGGTCCCCCGGCAGGTCCGCGGGACAGCTACACACGGGGTTGTGACCGCGCACGCGGCAGGCGGCGCGCAGCCCGCACGCGCCCCAGCACGGGTCCGCGCAGCGCGCGTTGATGCACGCGCGCAGAGCCCCGCACTCCGCGTTGTCGGCGCACGCCCCCTCCCCCGCCCCCGCGGTCGTCTGATCCTGCGCACATACCGCGTGCAGTGCAGCTGAAAACCGTTTAACGAAGTGTTTATTTATTTATTGGCGAACCAACAGCTTTATACTACTAGGTATACAATAGTTTAGCTTTAGAGAGCCAATTACAGGTTCCCACGGATAGTCATAAGTACATTTAGAAAATGATGGTAAACTTACTTAAGATTAGTGCTTACATAAACTATAAAGAAAAGGTGATCAACAATATAAAGCAACTCAATACTTAAATAATAAACAAATGAATGCCACTGGCATGTTTAGAGACACTGTTGAAACTGAATGCCGCCACAAGTACCTTCCTTTATGCCTAGATCACACATACCGAGTACTCGGCCGAGACAGTGCTCTCGGCCGTATAAACATAGCGCTGAATCGGTACGTATAAACATAGCGCCGAGTGCTCGGGTGAGCCTCACTGTCTCGGCCGAGTAACATTTTACTGTCTCGGCCGAGTACTCGGTAGGTGTGATCTAGGCATTATTCTTAGGCACTGCTTTAGATACCTCGGATCTAGGTACTGTATAACCTAGCACTGGATATGGTGTTGCATGATTCATGCAGCATGAAGCCCATTTCATCCTCGATTTAAATATTCTGATAAACGACAGGTATACAATGGCTTGCCTTAGTTAGGCACTTGGTGTACTTACAAATAAATTATCATTATCAGCGTATTGCAGTCCACTGCTGGACATAGGCCTGTCTGCGGCTAGCCGAAGGGCAGTTGCGCAGATCGTCACTCCACCTAGCCGGAGGGCATCCTACACTACGCTTGCTGAGTCGCGGTTTATTGAATACCTACAGTATCGACTTACCTGCAACGGTTCCAAAATACCAAAGCTCACAAGTACATGAAACAAATGCCACCAAATGCCTAAATTTATTGTACGTTTATTTTTTAAATAAACCTACGTTACGTACCTACATATACGAATAAAATAATAGGTACTTACCAAATATACAAATTAAATAAAACAAACGCATAATAACATTCACGGTTTTTTTTAATATTTAAAACAAAACCAGTAAAAATAAAAACACAGCCTTTTAATTTTAACTTAGGTAGTTCCTAATTATTATTTCCAAGTTAACGCCATTTCACTGCTGATGCTCAAATGATACATCTTTGACTAATACTTGCTGCGTTTTCCTCAAGTGAGCCAATCCTTATTTTACAAACAGGTATTTAGGAAGGTTACCAACTCTGACACTGGTGCCGGCCGCCCGCGCCGCCGCCCGCCGCACCCGCGGCGCCCGCGCAGCCGCTGATGAGTTACCGCCATTCTCAGCATGACGAAACGGATGCGCAACTTTTTAGAAGGTCATCAGACGTTGTTGATTATTTTTTGTGTTCGATATTTATGAGTGAGTAAGTACTTTAACCTTTTGACCGCCATGGCCACCAATTGTGGTCTGGTAAAAAATTCACACACAACTTAAATAAAATAATGCCGACTTGCACCAAACTTACAAATTGCCTAAGCAATTACTTTACTCGCTTGGAATCTGGACTGTTAAGAACTACCAAGCGAGTAAAGTAATTGCCAGCGAATAATTGAAAAATGAAGGACCTTGACAGTTTTGTTGCAAGTAGGCATAATAAATGAAAATGTTGGTGTTAAGCAGGGCCCATTCCTAGAAAGGAAAAAAAAATGTTTTTATTTGCCAGAACATAATACCTTTTAAATTTAAACTAAAATCATCCCCATCAAAATTAAAATAATTTTAACAAATCACTAAGTAATCGACTTCGAATTAAACTTTACCCACTTACAATTTGGGTAACGGGTAGGTAAGTAAATTACATATAATAATAGTCCAAAAAATAATTCACTGAACCCTCAAGAATTATTTCTTGAAGTTCGGTTTATTGGGTACACATACAAACAGGTTTTATTTGGGAATCATGATCACGGATAATGGTTCTAACAATCATTAGTTAGAACCTTTGAGGTGCGTCAATTTGTGCGTCAACCAAACTAGTAACTGCCTGTTTTTGTGTTCACAAATCACAATGTAGGTAAACTCAAAAAAGTAGTAGGCCAATTCAAAAGAGAAGTCTTTGGAATTTGAACTATGTTGGAGATGCTGCAGTAAAAAAAATGTTTTATCCCCAATTCGCGGTCAATCATCTTTAAGCTAATCCTCAAATCCAATTCCATACAAAATGTTTCGGACAAATACTCAATAAGTACGCCGTATTATAGTCATTTCTTCACACTATTCGTTTCGTCCATGTTTTTTGATTTCGTCAACAAAAAAAGTGAAAGGTTTCATACATTAATTTAGATTTTATACGTGTTTTTAAGTTAGTAGGGTTAATTTTTTTTTAATTTTAAAACTAGATATATTATTATATACTATGCTATATGTATACATAATTATATATGTATGCTATATGTATAATACTCTGAGTACTAATTTTAGAACTAACTTAACTACTGAAGCAGAAACTCACTTAACTTTAAAGAGTTATTTGCAAGTACCTATTAATAAACAAATATACGTAGTTACTACTATTAATTAATTCCTGATATTTTTATAAATGTTATAAACATATCAGGATAACAATGTCTGCTGACACGACAAACTGAACATTTCTTTATGACTCATTACTCTCATAACACATAACGCCAAAACTACTTATACTGATTAGCCTAAAGTTGCTAAGACTCTCGAACTCGAAACATCTGGAGTACCAAAAGTACCACAAATGACTAGGGCAAAGTCGCTATGAGTCTTGTAACGCTTTACGATTGCAAGTTATACTTGGTGTGAAATACCTAGGCCTAGCGGAGTGGCTAAATAAAACAAGGTTGAATAAAGTATTATTATAGGAATTTATTTAGCTAGATAAATGGTTAGATTATACAAGATTAAACAGGGTAAATTTGGGCGCCTCATCTATACCATATCTATCTAGTGAGCATGAGCCCTCTCAGGGGTAAATTACAGGAGTTCGAAGGCCTACTAAGTCTATCGTCTTGGAAACCATGTAATTCTTGATTTTACTTGAAGTTTAGATTGAAGTTATATTGAAGTTAAGTTAAGAAACACTAAACACTAGAGGTTGAGGATAATCCGGGTTAGTCACAGCACAATAGTAACAGGAGGCGGCTCGACTGGAATTACCAGTGGCCTGGTACCGAATGGGAGAACTCCGGAGGAGCGAGGACGAGCCCACGGACTAGCTGGTTCTGGGAGACGGAGCAGGGGCCTGGTGGACTGGGCACGGGTCTCGACCACAGTCACAGCGGCTCCGTCCTGCTCTCCGGGTGAAGTCAAGATGGGGATGTATGTGCACAGCCAGATGCTCCCTGAGCAACCGGTCCGGGGCTGCACCGCCGACCAAGAGGGCCTCTACAACCCGCAGCTTTAGCCGCTCAACTACCGAGCTCGACTCTGACAACGAAAACGACACTATTTAATAACACACTGAAGGACTATAACGCACTATAGTCGTTTTTTCGAATACGTTAGGGGTACATACCGACTCCACTCGTGTGACCGTCTTGCGGAGATATAAGATCTTAGACCGCTGATGGTGGACGAAGTGAGTACGCGTGTGCCACGTGTGTCCTTTGTCAAGCCCTGGTGGAATCGTAGATATATGAATTAACACAATGTTCCGCATAATCCCTATCGCGGCACTTCAATGCGATTATAAATCCACTCACCGGTAGCCGAGAATTTGCGAATTTTAATTACGCTGTCTTCAGTATAAGAGCATTTCAAGTGCGCCAAAAATGCACCTTTCATGCACTTGACACATGTTTTTCGAACTTTTTAGGTTCTATGACATGCCGGTTTTCTCACGATGATTTCCTTCACCGTTAAGCACGTGTTTTAATGTACACATATATTTTTTTTACAGAAAAATTCGAACCCACGACCTTCTGATCGAAAGTCGAGACTCCCTCTCCCTCGACACTCGGCCAACACGGCTTTATCAATTAAACAAAAAAATCTTTTATAGATTCGTCGCAGCTTATTTTCAGCCATGTATAAAAATAGCTCTTTCCTGAAACCGCTCTAATTCGTAAGCAATCGAGAGACCCTACGTCCGTTGGATCAGTGTTTGAAGTAGCAATTACAAGACCAGCCCTAATCAAAGTACCTATTTGGTTTAAGTATTAGCCGGCGGTGCGCGCGTCAGTGGATCCGTCAGCAGATCTTGGAAGGGGTCATATAAAGTACACCTACACTTTTTCAGAAAGTATAGTAGAAGCTGGTGTGTCGGAGACGCAATTTATGGCAAAATGGTGCAATTCAGTGTATTTTTTGTGGTAGTGCTAGCCAGCGCGGTTTGCTGCTTGCCGGTGGAAAAGTCGGAAAATTGTAAGTTACCGTTGGGAGGCGTCCAGAATGTCTGCAACAAAGAGTCAGATTCTGCCACAAAGCAGTAATGTGTAAGCATTACTGTGTTCCGGTTTGAAAGGCACTGTAGTTAGTGAAATTACTGGGCTTGTGAGACTGACCATCAAAGTTACTCAATAAGGACGAGTACTTTAGCAGTGTTGCACCGGCCTATATGAATCAAAGTCCTGTGTAGCACTATTCTGATCATGAGCAGGCGTGATCTCTTACTATCAGGAGAGCGTATTAGCTCGTGTCGTCCCATGTTTACATTAATTATCCAAATAACCAAATTTGATTAAAATAGGGTATAGTTTAGTAGGAAGACTATACGTACGAGTAGATGAGTGAAAATATTTTCGTAGGATGTAAATATTTATACTTGTATTACGTAATAACGACTTTTGTTTCAGATGAGGCGTCACAGAACGGACACAGCATACAGAAGAGATTCATCAACCCAATGTTCAGTATAGGCGCAGCGGAGAGCGAGGGATTGCTCAAAATCAGGACTAAAAGAAGGTAATTCTACCTCTTCCTTCACAAGTAGGTATTGATGAATGATGCGGCCTCTCTTGTGTGGTACTTACATACCTATCCATTCTGAATTTCAGTCAAAAGTTAAGTCAGTATAACTACTGTAGTGTAATTGAGAAACAATCCTTCATATAACCTCACAAATCACAAATTATGTTAACTGCTCGCAACATATGTATTGCTCTTTTGGGTTAGATTAATTCATTCAGTCAACAAATCACAGGTAACAAATTTAACACTCCACTTTTTTAAAAATTTTTCTCTGTCCATTTATATCATTCAAAAATGTACAAATGTGCAAGCGAGATAGCGTACCGCGGGATTTTGGGCCTTAAAGAAATAATTGATACGTTTCCAGCGAGGGTGAGTCTGCTTGCGAGGAGCTGCGGCTGTGCAGGCTGCATGCGCGCGCCAACCGGAACTTCTTCGCCGCGTTCCAACTCTACTTCGTCAAGTGAGGCTCACCGCACACACGCATACATACTACTCGGGCGAATTAATATGACACCTGGAGTTTTAGGCGAGAACGTGAAAAATGGCGCATTGGCGACATTAAATTAATTGACAAAAATTGTATATGTGAAGCCAAAAACGAAGAACTTAGGTTCTTCGAAAAAAAAAATATATGACACCAGGCTCGAATGACGTGTGTGCAAAGTACAGCGTGGAATTGGATAATCTTGATAGAGGTCCTGTAATACTTGGTAATGATAAGGCTTCGCAATTAGAGGAAGAAGAAACACG
The DNA here is from genome assembly GCA_932526365.1 of Lobophora halterata. NCBI lineage: Eukaryota > Metazoa > Arthropoda > Insecta > Lepidoptera > Geometridae > Lobophora > Lobophora halterata. The sequence continues at coordinate 12,375,991 of OW052002.1, read as the reverse complement.
GAGGATTCCGCGCGGGGCAGCGGGGGAAGCATCAAGTTCCGAGCCACGTGTCAGCCAGGTGCAATGTTGATTCGCCCGAGTAGTACTTACATCAGTCTCCTGCTAGGTCTCTCCCCAGACCACTTGGGCCCAATTATCCATTTTACCAATCTTTCACACTTTCACCAAAAACCTACGAACGACGTAGAACGAGTTTGTTGATCGTATGGCTCTGGGTGCGAAGATCGTGTTAGCCACTTCGACCAATCGTTGCATCTAGAAAAATGGCCGACGCGATAGTTCAATGTGCGACAGCCGAAAATATCTGGAATCTTTGTGTGCTGCGGATCGGTGCCTTATTCAGTGTTTGTTAACACATTTATTTCTATTCCAGCAAGGAGAACGCTCGTCAATGGGACCACCACTCGCGATCCGCGGCCCAGTGCGACCAGAGATATGCAGACTGCTTCGCCGAATAACGTCTAAAGGTCACCTGATGCTTGTGACCGCGACAAACGACCGCAAACGAGCAGCGCCACCCACTGCTTAGGGCCACGCCACAACACTGCTTGCGGCGACGTATCGCAAAAACAACATCGTACAGAAATGCGATGCGATGTCGCAACGCAAAAATTTCATCGGATACGACATCGTACGATAAGACGTTCCAACGTTTCAGTTTCTAGTGAGACATGGACCGTATTGCTCGTGTTCTACTTTTGCTTGCGTGAAGATGCGACGCCGCAACGCAGTGTTGTGGCCTAGCCCTTAGGGTCTTATTATATTTAGCGGTGCGGCCGCGCAGATCGGCCGCTCTATTCAGTTTGAAAGGGTTTTTCGTGCGTTATGCGTATATACTGCGTTGCATATAAGACCATTGACGACACCGTGGCTTAGTTGGTAGTGACCCTGCCTACGAAGCTTGGTGTTCCGGGTTCGATCCCCGGCCGGGGCAAATATTTGTGTGACGAACACAAATGTTTGTTCTCGGGTCTTGGATGTTGTGATGTGTTGTATGTGTCCATGCCACCTGCGACACAGGGAATCCTAGTGCAGGGGTGTGAGTGTGTGAATGTTTATGTTTATGTTTATTATTTATAAATTGATGAAACTGGCCTGGCTGTGCGGCCGCGTCACTGAATATAATAAGATTGAATATAATATGCATTAATATGAAGTACTGTCGGATGCAAGCGACCGCGTCGCGCGACTCGCGCGCATACATATCCGGGGGTCGCGCGGTCTTGTCTCGTGGTCGCCAACACCGGAATGCTACCTTTAGAGCTATCGCTACACTGCGGTCACAGCTTACCTTTTTTCATAATGTTACAATTTATTTTTGGATAGTTCCCAGTTGTTGCATTCAATTTAGTTCTACGGAACTAGGGGGAACAAATTAGTCCCAGTAGTTAGTTCCACTGGCTAGTTTTTAAGGAATGGAACACTTAAAAAGTTTAACTCACAGTTAGTTAACATTGAAAATTATTTTTCATGTTTGGTGTTCAATGTTGTCAATTACTATGTTTAAATTGATACTGTGTATTAAAGTTTCGAGTGCTAAGTTATGAATAAAATACTCAATACAATAACAGTCCATTTATTTACCCTTATTGTGGAATAATCTTCTCTTTATCACTAAATGCATAAAATTGTAGAAAATAATCAACAAATCATTCAAGTAAGATAAATTCATAATAATTCGCATCCAAATACCAAACTATATATATTAATTTAACACAAACTTACCATAACTATTAATTGGAATACCTTATTAAATTAATCACTGCATAATTATAATCAGAGATCCACGCGACTACATTATTTGACTTAATAATTCTTTATTTGCGAGGAAAATATATTAGTTTAAATATATATCGGTGATAGACTAATGCAGTCTGAATGAAATTAATATAGCTCTCACTATTTTTGTATATTACACATTCCTTATATTTTGATTTTACACCACATTAAAATATTTTGAAAATGCCAAAAACGGATATGATTTGTGTTCTAAAACCTCGATGACACGGTTCTAGTTTATAAGCTACAAGCCAGCGATTTTAAAAGCTAGCGAGTGAGCGAGTTAGCGTTAGAATCGGATAGTCAACTAGCAGATTGACAAAACGCCGATGACACTGGGCGAGTTTACAAGCTGCAAGCGATATTGCTGGCTTGTAGCTTGTAAACTAGCTTCGTGTCAATTTATTTTAACGGTGTAGAATAGTGTTTGAGCGCCTTGGAGTTCTCTGCAAGCCCATCCAGTTTTGAAAAGTAAATATCTATATCTAAATCACACGGTTGACACCGGTTTCACGTAAAGAGGGGTTAGCAGGAAACCACAAATGATCATTCGTAACGTATCGTCCGGGCATGTGACTATTTTAGTATGAGATGTTGTAGTACCATTTACGCACGATAAGAGGCGCTACTCAGATTTCAAATCCACATAATTAAAATTATAAACGTAGATATGATGAACATTATAATGCAACACTTTTTTGAAATAAGAACTAACTAAAAAATAAATTAACAATACAGAAGGTGTGCTATTCCGGGAATTATTCTAGGAATAAATTTTAATTAAATAATAATAAAACCTTTCAAGTTGTTTAATTAAACACGCAAATGAATGGAAAGAAAATTAATTGCGCTGAAAATACAATTAGACATAACAAAATAAGCAGTCTCTTCCAGCTAACCTCTGGGGGTATTGTGAAGCTAATAGGTACTGAGGCAGTTCGTATCACCAAGTAGGTGTTCCCTGAAGCAGCTTACCTGGTACCTGGAAGCACTACTTCCCGCGCTGTGGCCGCTGTAGCCGCTGTGGCCGCTGTAGCCGCTGTGGCCGCTGTAGCCGCTGTGGCCGCTGTAGCCGCTGTGGCCGCTGTAGCCGCTGTGGCCGCTGTAGCCGCTGTGGCCGCTGTAGCCGCTGTGGGCGCTGCGGCCGCTGTGCGCCGCTGTGGAACGCGACGTTCAGAGCAGCTGCGGCTTCTTCTTAGGTTTCTTGGGCGGGTTGACGGTGTTCAGGATGTGGTCGATGCTGGCCTTGTCTAGCACGTCCGGACGCGGCGGTTGCTGGAGAGAGATGGAACAATGTATCAGTTCTCAGCATTTCAAAACATTTGTGGGCCCCAGGACCCAACGAGACCAAGAAGATCAGCAGAGACGTAGCTTGACGTTTTAACGAATAATTAATCGCAGCAAAAACATTTTTAATGTATAAAAAGAAGCCAATACAAACTTTTCTACTCCTACTACCACACAAATACGTGAGATCTTGTAATATTAAGTCGAGACTGGAACTCTATTTATCGTTGACTCTTATTTTGAACAACCATTCATTGTAAGTTGAATTCGGCTTTGTTTATTCATTAACGTTTCCTTATTTGGCAAAACGAAAACTGAAAGTTTTATAGCTAGAAACTTATTTTTTGGAAGTTCATCTGTATAATGTTCTCTTTGTAACATAATTTTCAAGCTTTTACCATAATCAGTAACTGAGATTTTGAAGGCTGAAAATCGAGTTGCTTCGAGACAAGGTGGTAACGGGGGTGCCGCTAGTCTTGGCTTCGGAGACACTACCGTGCCTCCAGATAATGTAAGTTACCTTGGCGGGGCGCGCGGCGGCGGCGGCGGGCCGCAGCCGCAGCAGGGCGGCCCCGACGTGCGCGCGCCTGGCGTACAGCAGCCCCAGCAGCGCCGCCAGCGGCAGCACCAGCAACGACGTGTGGCGCAACTCCTGCTCACCAGACTTCACCTGCGGCACACGTACGGTTTTTTTTTCTGAAGAAACTAAGTTCTACGGTTTTGGCTTCACATCAAAAGTATAAAGCCAGTGTCAAGTAATTGGAGAGATTATTTTGTCATAAGTCAGAGTCGATAAGTCAAGTCATGCCCCTGTAAAGTAGTGGTGGTTGCGACTTTGCTAGAGGCTTCTATGGAGTTTTGGAGGCAACACAAAAAGTCACGTTTTACAGCATAACACTATTCACCAACACTCATACACGTTCACGAGCAGGATAAAAAAACCACCATTTTTACACTTAAACACTCAGAGTTATACAAGTTTTGTCAATTAATTTAATGTCGCCAATGCGCCATTTTTCACGTCCCCGCCAAAACTCCACACGTATGGTTAAACCACTAACTAATCACATCAGTAGTTTACTCAAACAGTGCTTTAATCACAGGAGAACACCGGCGTAATGGGCCTACCACACGCGCAAGTTGCACCACAGTTTTGCCTGCACAGGCCGGTTTTATTTTGTTTGTTCCATGTTTTTTTCTATGACATGGAGATCAGAGACATTTTTAAGCTAACATTTTGTATTTCTACTTTTTATTCTGTTCGTGTTGTGATCGGTGCAATTTGCATTCGATCGATATATCTGTTATAATATCTTATTACTAACTTATTGATAACTATATAACTAAGCGCAGGCCGGCTTGTATACGGAACACCGTGCGTGTGGTTGGTAATTTTACAGTGGTGTTCCGTGTACAAACCAGCCTACACCAGGCAAAACTGTGGTGAAGCTTCTGCGTGTGGTACGCCCATAAGCTGGGTGTACAGACCATTATAGAGACGACTGTACATCAATATAAATACACCTCCAATACGCATCGCGCATCAAACAATAATCAAGTGGCACGCTCACCATTTGTGTCGGCAATAGTACGTACCTTGGGCAGGAAGTCGATGGTGAAGTGCTTGTAGGCCCCGTCCGAGTTGAAGTAGAAGGTCTGCGGCGCGTGCGCGTGCGTGGCGCGCGACAACGAGGACTCCAGCGTGAGCACGTACGTCTTGTTGTCGGCCGGCAGCCGCGGCAGCACGTGCATCACGCCCGGGTTCAGCTGCTGGGAGAAGCCTGCAACGACGGGGTAATACTTTGAGACGATGGGTTAGTGTCATTTATTGACGGAGGTGATATCATAGTCACTGAAAGACATATTCTTAAGTCACTAAATATAGTAGACTAACGTGTGTGACGTACCCTGCAAGTCGGGCGCGAGCGCGAGCCGCAGCGTGCGGTAGTGTGTGACGTACCCTGCGGGTCCAGCTTGGTGGCGTAGAGCGGCGAGTGGGGCGCGTGGTCGGGCGCGAGCGCGAGCCGCAGCGTGCGGTAGTGTGTGACGTACCCTGCGGGTCCAGCTTGGTGGCGTAGAGCGGCGAGTGGGGCGCGTGGTCGGGCGCGAGCGCGAGCCGCAGCGTGCGGTAGTGTGTGACGTACCCTGCGGGTCCAGCTTGGTGGCGTAGAGCGGCGAGTGGGGCGCGTGGTCGGGCGCGAGCGCGAGCCGCAGCGTGCGGTAGTGTGTGACGTACCCTGCGGGTCCAGCTTGGTGGCGTAGAGCGGCGAGTGGGGCGCGTGGTCGGGCGCGAGCGCGAGCCGCAGCGTGCGGTAGTGTGTGACGTACCCTGCGGGTCCAGCTTGGTGGCGTAGAGCGGCGAGTGGGGCGCGTGGTCGGGCGCGAGCGCGAGCCGCAGCGTGCGGTAGTGTGTGACGTACCCTGCGGGTCCAGCTTGGTGGCGTAGAGCGGCGAGTGGGGCGCGTGGTCGGGCGCGAGCGCGAGCCGCAGCGTGCGGTAGTGTGTGACGTACCCTGCGGGTCCAGCTTGGTGGCGTAGAGCGGCGAGTGGGGCGCGTGGTCGGGCGCGAGCGCGAGCCGCAGCGTGCGGTAGTGTGTGACGTACCCTGCGGGTCCAGCTTGGTGGCGTAGAGCGGCGAGTGGGGCGCGTGGTCGGGCGCGAGCGCGAGCCGCAGCGTGCGGTAGTGTGTGACGTACCCTGCGGGTCCAGCTTGGTGGCGTAGAGCGGCGAGTGGGGCGCGTGGTCGGGCGCGAGCGCGAGCCGCAGCGTGCGGTAGTGTGTGACGTACCCTGCGGGTCCAGCTTGGTGGCGTAGAGCGGCGAGTGGGGCGCGTGGTCGGGCGCGAGCGCGAGCCGCAGCGTGCGGTAGTGTGTGACGTACCCTGCGGGTCCAGCTTGGTGGCGTAGAGCGGCGAGTGGGGCGCGTGGTCGGGCGCGAGCGCGAGCCGCAGCGTGCGGTAGTGTGTGACGTACCCTGCGGGTCCAGCTTGGTGGCGTAGAGCGGCGAGTGGGGCGCGTGGTCGGGCGCGAGCGCGAGCCGCAGCGTGCGGTAGTGTGTGACGTACCCTGCGGGTCCAGCTTGGTGGCGTAGAGCGGCGAGTGGGGCGCGTGGTCGGGCGCGAGCGCGAGCCGCAGCGTGCGGTAGTGTGTGACGTACCCTGCGGGTCCAGCTTGGTGGCGTAGAGCGGCGAGTGGGGCGCGTGGTCGGGCGCGAGCGCGAGCCGCAGCGTGCGGTAGTGTGTGACGTACCCTGCGGGTCCAGCTTGGTGGCGTAGAGCGGCGAGTGGGGCGCGTGGTCGGGCGCGAGCGCGAGCCGCAGCGTGCGGTAGTGTGTGACGTACCCTGCGGGTCCAGCTTGGTGGCGTAGAGCGGCGAGTGGGGCGCGTGGTCGGGCGCGAGCGCGAGCCGCAGCGTGCGGTAGTGTGTGACGTACCCTGCGGGTCCAGCTTGGTGGCGTAGAGCGGCGAGTGGGGCGCGTGGTCGGGCGCGAGCGCGAGCCGCAGCGTGCGGTAGTGTGTGACGTACCCTGCGGGTCCAGCTTGGTGGCGTAGAGCGGCGAGTGGGGCGCGTGGTCGGGCGCGAGCGCGAGCCGCAGCGTGCGGTAGTGTGTGACGTACCCTGCGGGTCCAGCTTGGTGGCGTAGAGCGGCGAGTGGGGCGCGTGGTCGGGCGCGAGCGCGAGCCGCAGCGTGCGGTAGTGTGTGACGTACCCTGCGGGTCCAGCTTGGTGGCGTAGAGCGGCGAGTGGGGCGCGTGGTCGGGCGCGAGCGCGAGCCGCAGCGTGCGGTAGTGTGTGACGTACCCTGCGGGTCCAGCTTGGTGGCGTAGAGCGGCGAGTGGGGCGCGTGGTCGGGCGCGAGCGCGAGCCGCAGCGTGCGGTAGTGTGTGACGTACCCTGCGGGTCCAGCTTGGTGGCGTAGAGCGGCGAGTGGGGCGCGTGGTCGGGCGCGAGCGCGAGCCGCAGCGTGCGGTAGTGTGTGACGTACCCTGCGGGTCCAGCTTGGTGGCGTAGAGCGGCGAGTGGGGCGCGTGGTCGGGCGCGAGCGCGAGCCGCAGCGTGCGGTAGTGTGTGACGTACCCTGCGGGTCCAGCTTGGTGGCGTAGAGCGGCGAGTGGGGCGCGTGGTCGGGCGCGAGCGCGAGCCGCAGCGTGCGGTAGTGTGTGACGTACCCTGCGGGTCCAGCTTGGTGGCGTAGAGCGGCGAGTGGGGCGCGTGGTCGGGCGCGAGCGCGAGCCGCAGCGTGCGGTAGTGTGTGACGTACCCTGCGGGTCCAGCTTGGTGGCGTAGAGCGGCGAGTGGGGCGCGTGGTCGGGCGCGAGCGCGAGCCGCAGCGTGCGGTAGTGTGTGACGTACCCTGCGGGTCCAGCTTGGTGGCGTAGAGCGGCGAGTGGGGCGCGTGGTCGGGCGCGAGCGCGAGCCGCAGCGTGCGGTAGTGTGTGACGTACCCTGCGGGTCCAGCTTGGTGGCGTAGAGCGGCGAGTGGGGCGCGTGGTCGGGCGCGAGCGCGAGCCGCAGCGTGCGGTAGTGTGTGACGTACCCTGCGGGTCCAGCTTGGTGGCGTAGAGCGGCGAGTGGGGCGCGTGGTCGGGCGCGAGCGCGAGCCGCAGCGTGCGGTAGTGTGTGACGTACCCTGCGGGTCCAGCTTGGTGGCGTAGAGCGGCGAGTGGGGCGCGTGGTCGGGCGCGAGCGCGAGCCGCAGCGTGCGGTAGTGGTCCGGCTGCGGCGTGCGCACCCACACGCTCGCGTCCGTCAGCTGCGCCGGCTGCACCGCGTACAGCCTCACGTCCGTTATGTCCTTGTGGTCAAGGATCTACAATACACATGCAAAGGTGAAGTGACAATACCGTGCTGAACGGAAGAAACTGAGGCTTGGGAGATCTAGGTTAAAGGGCACTGTAGCGAATAAATCTTTGGGCTTTCCAGACTAGCAAAATGAATGAACAAACAGACCTCTATGGTGGGCGGCGCCTTAGCCAGCTTGAGGCCTTGAAGCTCGGGAGCAGTGGAGTCCTTCAGGGTGAGGGTGTACTGGCAATCCGGCAGGAGTCCACGGATCCTGAAATGAACATTGAAATCCTGTATCCTACCGTGTAATATCGTCCTTCGATACCAGAAGGATATAAATGCAGTTTGGTTCTGGTTATGGCTGTCACGCCAGACTCAATTTGAGTTCGGAGAGCGCTCCACCTTGCCTTGCCACAGGTACGGAATTCCTGCCGCCCCATCCCCTGCGTACCTGAAGGCTCCCGTGGCGTCGGTGTGCGCGTCCTCCGTGGCGCAGCGCGGCGGCGCGGACGGGCGGGGCGCGGCCGACACGGCGACGCGCGCCCAGCCCACGCCGCCCAGCGACACCACCGACCCCAGGCACGACCACGCCACGCGGACGCCTCTGCAATACAACACACCGACTGAACATCCGAGTACCACGTGTAGTATACCTGAGTATGTGGTGTAGTATACCTAAGTACTCCATACCTTATCCCATACTTTGTTTAAATTAAAGTTAAAAAAATGTTTAATATCAAAAGCATATTATTCAGTTAAAGACCTAAAAAATGAAAAATTTTAATAATTATTTTATTACTATATACAATACTATTTATATAAGTGTGAGTATTATTTACCATTTGACTTGTAAATATCTTTTATCAATAAATTATCTGTATCTGTATCTGTAAGCATGTGGTGTAGCTGTGTACCTGCGTATGTGGTGAGGTGTGTACTGTGTAGGATAGTGTACCTGAGCGTGAGCGTGTGCGTGCGGCCCTCCTGCACGTGCAGGATGTGGTGCTGCGGCGCGAAGCGGAACTCCTTCATATGCGGCTTGGCGTAGTACTCGCCCGGCGACAGCGACGCGAACCGCAACGCGCCGCTCGCGCCCGACTGCGCGTTGCGGCGGTACGCGCCGCCGCTCACCGACACCAGCGCGCCCTAAAGTAACACATAACATTTTCACTATTTTGACGACACGGATGGTCGAGTGGCAAGTGTATTAAGACTACCACGCCGGTGTCACGGGTTCGATCCCCTCTTAGGGACAAACACTTATGTGATGAACATCGGTGTTTGTCCTGAGTCTGGGATTTTTTTTTATTTATACTGATTCTCAACGAGCCACAATATACCTCGTAGAGTTTTTCCTCAACGAGTACCTAGAACTATGGACGAATATTACCCGGTCCAATAAACAATGTATTCATATAAAATAAAATAATTGTGATAAATAAAAGGTGCGGAAAAAAATATTTGAAAAATTGTTAATAAAATTAATTGTGAAAAAAATTGTAGATACAAAAAAAACTATTATTTCAAATCAAAAAGGATTTCAGGAGACCAGTTCGCACTTCTTCTTCTTATCGTGTCACTAGTTCTTTCGAAAGGATTTCAAGTGCGCCTCGAAGAAGTTTGTACTGACACTTACTGGCAAGGAAGACTGAAGAAAAAGGTTTTCCTTTTCCTCAGATTTAACAAAAACACACAACGAATAGATTTTCAAAAGATACAAGAAGAGCAGATGATGAACAAAGGATCAGTACCTGCAGCGGCGAGCCGTCGGCGTCGTCCACGAGCGTGACGACGATCTCTGCCAGCTTGTGCGCCGCGATGGTGCCGCGCGCGTCGGGCTCCGAGAACACGTACGACTCCTTGTGCGCCGCCAGCCGGTAGCTGCGCGCCGCGTCCAGCGGCCCGAACGCGTACGTGCCCGCCGCCGACGTCACCTGCGTCAGCTTCAAATCGTCTGCGTGCAAGGAAAACAATTGGTTGTATGTAAAGTTGGTTTACGGACGATAGTTTAACGTGACTACCATCGTTGCCGGATAATGAGCGTTACCAGACAACGACAGCGTTACCGGACAATGAGCGTTACCGGACAATAACAGCGTTACCAATGACGTCAAATTTCTCGTGCATGCAGCTGGCGTTCATTAATTAATTAGACGTACTACGTATTTTGAAGACTCCCACAGTGAACTCGCGCAAGCGCCCCGCCGAGACCCCGCCGCATGCGGCCGCTACTTGAGATTCTTCCGCATAATGCGGCACTGTTTGTACTATTTCCTATGTTTTTAACTACTGTTAAGGTACAACAGGGACCACGAGACCCAGGGGTAGTCCAGGAGTTGAAGCCGGGGCAGTGAGTTAATCTCGAAGCCCCAACACGACTAGAGCCAGGCTCGTCGTAAGACACCACGTTACGTTACACGCCCGCCATCTGCCGCGTACGTACCGGAGGTGAGGGTGACGGTGACGTCCGCGACCGGTGGCTCGATGCTGCCCTTCAGCGTGAGGGCGGAGCGCGCGCGCAGCGTGAGCGCGTGCGGCTGGCACTGCGACACGCCCACTATCTGCTGCGGGGACGCCGGCGAGAACAGCAGCGAGCCCGACGACGCCGACACGCTCACCACCTCACCCTGCAACGCGAATGTGTGTGAAGCTGCGTACAGACTAATGAGAGGTAACATGCAATGTAACGGGAAAGGAGCATTTCATCAGTGTGGACGCAGCGCGCGCACGAACCGATCTTTTCCTTCCTCGTATCTGTGTCCGGTGTGCGCGCGAACGTAGCGTCAGTCTTTTGAGAACACGCGAAAAGAATGGTCCATACTGACGCTCCCGAACGCTCAATGTAAGAATACTATTAATTTTAATGAATTATGTTTATTACCAATTTATGTAAGAATTATTAACAATTATTTAGCTCTAATTTTAAGTATTTGCAAGACAAAAGTTGATGCAGTGATTCTAATTAAAAGTAAGACCACAATGTCCCTGTATTACGCAAATAAAGTATCATTCATTCATTCACTCAGTTTGGCACCGATGACATAATAATAATAAGCTCACATCGTTCAGTGGCCCAGTTAGCGGCAACACTAACACGCACAAGCGCGCGGTGTTGCCAACTCCTCGAGACCTAGCTCAGCGATCGATGTCGCCACTGTTACCACCGGTTACCTCGGGCAGGTGCAGCGTGTGCGTGTAGAGGAACATGCCGCCGTCCTGCGTGTGCGCCAGCGGGCCCACGCGCTGCGAGCCGGCCGCGTCGCGGTCCACCGTCAGCGTGAGGTCCTGCACCGCCTCCGGTGACGTCACCGTGACCACCACAGCGTGCGCCACTGCCACGAAGTGGACCGTCTGCAATCATGGAACAATGACGAACTTCAGAGACGATTGATTTCTAATACGATTTGAAAAAAATATTTTTTGTTTCGAGGATAAATACTTTCAAATTGGTCCTATATACATTTTATCAAAATCGGTTTATTTTTTTAGTTAGTTTATTTTTTAAGTCCAGTAGTAGTTTAAGTAAGTTGTTGAAGTGAACAAAAATTGCGTATTTTGCTTCCCTGTACTTTACCGTATTTTACAGTCCGATTGAGGTCGGTTATTGTGTATTTATGTAAAACCTTAATTATGTAAAACCTAGATTATTTCTGCCCAAAACAAAGGTTGTAGAAAAGAAAGGAAAAGAAAAGGTTATAGGTTTGTTTGTGTGTGTGTTGTGGCTGCGACAGACCGTGGGCGGCTGGCTGCCGACGTCGACGCTGGCGTGCGGCGGCTGGAAGGTGTGGCAGCCGCGCGGCGTGAGCGTGTACCGCTCGGCGGCGCCCACGCAATGCGAGCTCGCGCCCGCCGGCACCTTGAACACGCCCTTAGTAGACGCGCTGCTGTATTCCACCTGGTGAAGACACAGTTAAATGAGTCGAACCGATGGTGTCAGACGGTTCATGAAACACAAATTCTGAATGAATTCATTAAGGCGAAAAGTTTTTTTTTTTTACCTATTATTGTGTCCCACTTTTGTACTTACTTATCTAATATTTACTACTTTGTAATTACGAAAAAATACTATCAGGCACTAGAAAATAACGTTACAAACGTGCAGTAAAATATCTAATTCAATCCAAACAAGTTTTCATGTGTAAACATTTACACTGAGAATTTTTTGTCTCTGCCCAACAGTGTTGGAAATTGGCATTCACATCATTAAGTAACGAAAAATGTCACGGCCACGTAGTGGTGTGGTGTGACGAGTGCGTTACCTCGTGCTGGTGCGTGGCGTGCAAGCGCAGCACGTAGCCCGTGTGCACGAAGGCGGGCACGTCGGCGTGCGCCTGCGTCACGGCCACGTTGTGCTTGTCGGAGCGCCAGCACAGCCGCTCCGACGGCACCGACACCTCCACGCTACCGGGGAGCACCTCGGTGAACTTATATTTACCATCTGAAACAATAAGTACGGTACGAACGATAGATCGACGCCGCACGGTTGCCGCACCGGGCACTTTGCATGAAAATAAATGACCCTCCGTACGCCGCACGACAAACGCACCGCTTCCGCACTTCCGCGGTCCGACACGAAACGTCTAAATTGAAAGAGCCCTAAGATGACGTAGAATAAGGTACGCTACTTTGACTTTAGCCATCAAGACTAGGCTGTCAACCGTTTGCTATCAACGAGTCCTTAGTTACTTTGGCCATATAGTCCGAAGGCAACCTGACAACTTCGAGAAACTTGTTGTAGTGGAAAAGGTTGAAGGTGACCACGCGGCCGACCACCTGTCCGCTGGTGCGACCAGCTCAAGACTCTCACGGCACTCCCTGTCTCTGCCGCCCTGACACATGCAGAAGGCAGACAAGCATGGAAACAGCTTGTCAATCCAGCCACTCAAGTTTCTCGAAATGAGTATGATCTTCGGTAATGAAGAACATGAAGAAAAGAAAACTTTTTCTTTGAAGTGAAGCAAGAAGCCCTGAGAAACAGTAACTTTTTTTTTATATGGAATAGACAAGCATTTGACCACAACCTCACCTGATGGTAAGTGACGGTGTGGTCGAGGATGTAGCACGCTTGCCTAGTAAGAACTTATTTACTCTTGATTTGAAGACACCGAGATTATAGTGTCGGAAAAACAGACGCCGGCAGCGAGTTCCACTCCCTGCTGGTGCGTAATGTCGATGCGAACCGCTGGTTTCAGTTCGATGTCTACGAGATAGGGGTGGTACCCTCCCATACGCCTGCTAGTTCGGTGGTAAAAGGGAGATGGCGGTATTTGATCGTGAAGCTCCTGCGCGCACTCGCCGAAATGAATCTTGTAGAAGACCGAGTCACTCACCAACAGCAGTAGTGTAGAGCGGCTGCCCCACATACTGTCCGTCGGGCGAGAGCGGCCGCAGTGTGACCGGGAGAGCGGCACAGTCCGCCGCTGTCTTGCAATCCACTCGGCCCGTGAGAGTGCCCTTCAGCTGCGAGAAGTTGATGCCTTCCACCGGCGCGCTCGACACCGACACCGTCTGCGATAGCGGATAGAACCTGGGGGGACATGACCCAGTATTACACAATTAGCACTCAAAGATTAATATTGAATAGTAAGTAAACAAATGTAGTACTAACTGCATGCCCTCGCTCTGCTCTTGTTCTGAAACTTCCACTTTGGCAGTGTAGGTGCCGGGAGGTAGGTAGGTGCACCATTTACCTGTAATAACAAGCAGATGTAATAAAACTACTACATTTGCTTGAAATATTTAGGCATAATAATAACACGTTAGTATCAGTACAGTCGGTCCTATCATAGGGCGACATTATATGAAATTGAATCTGGAAAAAATCCCAACCTGCCGCGCCAAGCGATTTCGCTTTTCATAATTCAAATTAAAATTATTTATTTTCGGTTTTTCACCATAATTGTTAGTGCAGTTACCTGCTATGTACTATGTTAGTCACCATAAAACAAATATCAAAATATTATTGTCACATAACTTCAACTTTTACACTTCTGTATTTTTGCCATATATTACTAATGTTATCTTAACACTTGAAGTATATATAAGCGTGTGCACTCACCAGCGCTGTCCGGCGAGACGATGACACTCCGAGCGTTCTGGGCTGCGAGCGCGACGTGCCGCGAGCCGGCCGGCGCCACGCCGCCGCACACGCGCCAGCGCGCCACCCTGCCCGCCGCGCCGCCTCGAGGCCCCGACGCCCCCACTTCTAGTTGGACATCCTCTAGCTCACATCGCTCTGTCAACATAATGGCCTATGTGAATGACAGTCCCCTGCATTACAAGTCTCGTCACTTGTTTACATACAAAAAGAAAAATGTTTTTAAAAGCAGAAGTATGTACAGACAGCGTCTCATAGATAAGTATTCCCCTTGAAGAAGACACCCAGATCCCAAAACGTATCTCTTAAAAAAAAGTATAAAATTATGATTATAATAATATTAACATGGTTAATAATTGATTGATTCAGGCGTTACTTTGCGGAAATCCATAAATATCAAAACAAAGGTTTTAATTAACTTTAGTTTAGTTTAGAACTTTAGTACATATTACTATATTATAAACCAAAGAGTCAACGAACAGAAAACCAAAGTTTAAAGATACGACACGTGTTTCGCCTCTACACGAGGCATCATCAGGAGGTGTGGACTCGCCGAAGTTCGAAACGAGAGACCACGCCTCCTGATGATGCCTTGTGTAGAGGCGAAACACGTGTCGTATCTTTAAACTTTGGTTTTCTGTTCGTTGACTCTTTGGTTTATAATATAGTAATATGTACTAAAGTTCTAAACTAAACTAAAGTTAATTAAAACCTTTGTTTAGAAATCAAGCGGATTTATTACTAAATATATTTATATAATTTGTTGATAGTTAATAATATTATTACTTTGAAAGCTAAACTTCTTCGTACACCACCGTGGCTTTTTAGAGGGATTTTGAAGCTGGGTGTCTTGTGCAAGGGGGATACTTATCTAAGACGCTGTCTGTACATGTACGAATCTTTGCATGTGTGGGGCAGGACAGACTTGAAAGCGTTTTGCCCAAAAATAGCTGTGAAACAATTCTATGACCATGTAACTGAACTCACCATGCTGAAAACTGACAGTGTAAACCCCAGGATGTAGATTGGTGAGGGTGAACTTGCCGCTCGCGTCAGATTTGCCGATCGCAGTGCCATCCAAAGACACGCGCGCACCAGAGAGACCCTTGTCAGGCGTCGACATCACGGAGCCTATGACGTTGAAACCTGTCACCTAGGGAAGGAGTGTAGATTGAAATAATAATTCAGGAAAGTTTTAAGGCTTTGAAGCCCTATTATTTAATTTTATATTGATCTGCATATTGGTCCTATCAACTTTTACTTGTGTTGTGACTACTGATATGATAAAACTCTATTGTTATGTTAGATGTGTCAGACAGAGTGCTGTGCTTATACAAGGAAACTGACTTAATCTGAAATTATATGCTAAATATAATAATTTAGGTTTTGCATAATCATTATCAAGGAAGAAAGAAAAGAAGGAGTCTAAGTTCCCGTATCAGTCTAAGTTGGGTCTCAGGCCTATTCTATTCCTTACCATGTAGGCTCTATAACATCACAACTGACATGTAGTTACAAGATTCTCACCTCAAAAGCATTCTTGATGTACAAGCTGTCATGGCGCACAGTGAAGGGCACAGCGTCTGGCTTGACGTTGTAGCTGAGGCCAGCCTGACCGGGCGCGCGCGACATCACTCGCAGTCTGTACTCTCCTGCCGGTACCAGCCCGAATGAGAACTGGCCCGTGCCATCGGTGGTGACGTGACATATGGGGGCGTCGGGCACACCCTGCAGCAAGGCTGTGTTGCAGCCTTCCACTCGGAACTTTGGACTTTCCTAAAAATTTAAGGGTGAATTAGTGAGCTCATATTTTTTTTAAATTCTCCAGTATTTATATTCAAATATGGTAAATGGGATAAAGATCCATTATAATAATTTAACTATGAGTTATGACTCAGTTTAAATTGAATCAAAAAACTATTAATATTAAGCAAAACAAAATTTCTTGATAATTTTCCACCTACCTCCTTGGAGTACAGTAACACATAGACATTTCCAATAGAACTTCCGAATGAGGTGATGGAGCCTGACACATCGTAGCCCTTCACTTGCAGGACCCCAGTGGGCAGCACTGTGTTGCCCTCCTTCACCTGCACCACCGCCTGTGCTGGTTCTAGCTCCCATCTGCAAACACAGTATTAACTTATCAAAATTAAAAGAAGGAATAGGCAGAAATAGGCTGTTAAAAGAATTGAAGGTTTTTCAGCCAACAGTTATTAATAAAATGTAGTGTTTAGTGATTTGAGTTCTTGCTTACCTTGGATGAGATGCTTTGAGAGTATACTGTCCAGGTATAACAGGAGTGAAGTGGAAATCACCACCCACTGTGGTAAGAGTGCTTCTCTCATCCCCTTTGTCATTGATGAGCTGGACGGCGATCCCCCCCGGCCCCGCCGTTTGCCCCGCCGTCAGCACCCGCCCAGTTATCCCGAATCCGTTGAACGCAAAGTTAATGTCCTGCCCTTTAGAACACTTATCACCCACTCCATCTACTGATAGTTCCACCTCCGAAGGCTCGAAACTCCAGCCGGCCGGAGGGTGCACCTTCAGCACGTATTCGCCTTTCTCGTATAGAGGCAGGAAATAGTAACCATTAGTAGGAGCGCATTCGGTCTTCTCTTTTAGACTTCCTTCTTTAGTGTAGCTGAAAACACCATTTTTTGAATGATATTATACTGAAAATGATGCTTAATGGTATGCACGACTTTATAACGATTAATAAAGTTTCGAAAATAGGGCAGGCTAAGTTATCTAGGACCTGAATTAATGATAAATAATCCAATTAGAAATTTTAGGTTATGTACTCACAGTCCTATCTCGATTTTAGAAAAATCCAAGCTAACGTGGCTTTTAACAAATCCACCACATCCTAAAATGTCGTTTGCGTTGATATTTGAAGTAGATAGTACGAAAAAAAGGCCTAAAATTAATAATTTGAGATTACAATCGCCGTTCGCCATTTTCACGATTTTCACAGATAAGATAAGTCAGTCAGAGTCACAGATTACTGTATATAAAGAGTACTCTGTGGTCACAGAACACTATACTCCTAGCGGAGGTCAGAGTACTACGTACTCAGAAGAATGAAGTAATCCCTCCTAAATTTGACAAATTCGCTATCTTCTTTGCGCATACCGCTTTTTGCACTAGATAAAACGAGACAAAACATGCATTTGTCGTACGTCATAATATAGGGGGCATCTGTCACACGTTGAGCCACAGAGATGTCCAAGTCATAAAATATCGATATCGATATTAACAGTTCGATGATCCGATACCGATATCGATATATCAATCCTAACAACTTTAAGTCCGTGACTATGATAATCTAGATTCACTCTGGATTAAAGGAACCTTGAACTTTGTAAAAACCACGAATTAAGACGACATTTTTTTATTAGATTAATTAATATACAACTTAAACAGGTAAATGAGTACATTACAAAATTTATACTAAACAAAAGTTAACATTTGAGCTTAATACTTTTTTCAGCTAAACCTTGTTCTGCCTGCCCTACCTATAGATTAGTGCCCCGAAAGGGCTTACATGCGATTCTACCACTTTGTTGGTTTTTTGTAAGTATTTTACTATGTGAAGGCAATAAATTTATTGAGTATTGAATACTTTTCCCGTCATTGGGATAAGCATAACGTTGACGATCACATATTGATGGTAGAAGTGTTAATTTATCAAATCTTTTTAACTCAATGCTATACGCATGTTGCGAAGACTCTTTTGCTGAATATATTTCTATTAATTTATTTTCCTTAACTTTATTTATAATTATTATATTTTCTTGGTATACTTTATCAGTACTTTTTTTTCAAGGCTTTTCGTACGCTGTCTGAAACAGTTATTTTTTAGCAAACTGGAGTAGGCTAGATTTTTATCGACCATCTCACATTGCACATTCTGTACATTCTACGCTAGTGTTCTTCGGTGGTACGTCTGAAAACACTGATGAACTTATTTCTGTAATATCCGAAGGTCCTGGCTTAGGTACATTGATGAAAGGGATATCCTGAAACACATTATATTTTTAATTTATAGTTCATGTGAGTATAATATACCTTTATCACGCAATTTTAAGTACAGTACTGACCGTTAGCTTCACGAGCATTGCATATGGTTCAAGTTGAAGAATAGCCGGAAGAACATTTTAACTCTTGCCGATCGTTATTGGACGCCAAAGAGACACCCTGAAATATTAATAGTGTAAACGTAATATTTTCCGTGATTATTTTGAAGCTCTCTTTTTTTGTATATTACACTATCATGGTTGAACACATAGATATTGTCTTTAACCATGATATAGCAGGCAGGACGGCAAATATATAACATTAATAAATAAAATATGAATCGAACAAAATATAAAGAGTGTGAGTGTGTTTAAGTGAGATGGGTCAGCTACGGGATCCCTCAATGGCTCACTTTATTCGAAAAATCTTACAAGGTATACTCGTCGTGTCTGCATAGCCTTATCGACAAATCTTTTTACGTTTTATGACATCCCTAGTTAGTATATCATAGCCTCGATTTATTCATGATTTTAGCATGAAAAACGCCGATTCTTCATATTTCTATACTTATTGGACGTTATTCAATGTTTCTACGTAATAATTATGTGTTTAGTATGGGTTATTAATGAGTAAATACACAAATATATACTTACCGGTGAAAATTCAGGTTCTCTTGATTTTTCATGATACTTGCGGAGGACTGGCATAATACGAGGACACAATTCGACATTTCACATATTTTTTGCACTATTTACAATAGTTCAATACGTTTTAAACAATATAAAACATCCAAAACCCCGTTGAAAAATAAACAAAAACAATGACATTATATGACACTATATTTGAAAGATAGTCAATTTAGATGGAAAGCGACAGAACCATTTTACAATACACTTGGTTGGATAATTAAGTCCCTCATGACATTTGTGGGACTAACTCTGAAGTTTCCTATGATTGACTCTATTAATAGTATATCCAATCTCTTTGACTACGTATTAGTGGCCATTTTCGCAATTTTTTTTTTTCTTTCGAAGAACGTAAGTTCTTCGATTTTGGCTTAACTTATCTTTCGTTTGCTTAGCATATCGTCGTTTATCGCGCAGCTTAGCACTCTTTCTTTTTGTAGGTGGAGAGTGTAAATCACCAGTCCACCACTGGCGGATACGTACAGACAGCGTCAGAGATAAGTATCCCCCTTGCACAAGACACCCAGCTATAAATCCTTTCAAATAATTGTAATACTTAAAATTATTTTTAGGCTTACATACGGTTATACAGATATAATCAATTTTTTTAAGGGAAAAATTCGCCATTCGTCGCGACGGTGATTTTAAAGGGATTTGAAGCTGGGTATTATAATGGAAGGGGGATACTTATCTATGACGCTGTCTGTACGTAGTACTCTGACTAAACCGTGGGTGGATAGAAGCTCTTTGGATGGAACAATCTCGTCTAGTACAGCTTTTATACTTAGTCGGTCCCCGCCCCGCCAAGTCGTAGGCCTGCGGTTGGTTTACAAGCTCCGACACCTAGACAGTGGCTTAGACAAAACTTTTTAGGCCAGCAAGATTTATATGATAATTTTTGTGTTTAGTGCACAATCTTTAACAACATTATTACACAGAAAGTACTTGTTATAGGATTAATGTAAATAAATTAACTTCATTTGTGTGCTTTTATTCATTATATAAACAATAGTATTCAGTATCAAAGTATCAAATTGAAGGGTGTAGATAGATTGTACATTTAATAATACAAAATAAAAAATATACTTAAAATACATTTTACTAGTTGGTGCAGTGACAACACAAATTATTTAATTATAAGTATGTACTATAAATTTATGTAGCCACAGCGGTTTTAGCCTTGTTTTGTATTGGAAGGAACAGCTTGAATTCAGCAGGTAGCTCATCCTCAGAGTACAGTCTATCAGAGAAGTAGACTCTTCTAATCCTACAGTTGGCATGAATTTGAACTCTGAGGGTTTCTACATAGTTGGTTCCGTAGGCTCTCCGGGTGAAGTCAGCCAAGTTAAACTGTATCTGGTTCCACCCTTCGTCGAGCCGCATAGGCATGGTGCAGATGAATGGTTTCACGCGAGTGGTGGACTGGTAGTTACTGGCTCTGAACCTTCTACGCACATTCTTGTCATCCAAAACCTGCAAACAAATCATGGAGGTTATTTTCAATGGAACACCTATTGAAAGTAGGTCAGGGATAAGCAAATTCTAAATAGGTCTCACCTGGACTTCAAATGTAAAGTACTTTTTGAGGTTCTTTATGATCATGACCAGGAATGGCAGCTTGATCCCCAAAGTCTTCTTGGGGTCAGCCGGGCAGGTGATGTATGTGGTGCTCACATTGGTTCCCACTATTTCGAGCACCAGACTCTGTATGTCGTTGTCCGTAATCCTCTTTATGTGCCCATTTCGAACCTTCTTGTCCCAGATTTGCAAAGGTTTACTACCTATGCTGTAAAGAATTGACAGGAAACCGGACTGAAAAGTGTTCTTGAACATTTCGCTCGAGTTCACTCGCACGTACTATCTGATACCCTTACATTTACAAACGATTATATACAAAATGTTTAATCAATAATGAATAATTCGCGCTTGCATTTCTCCTTGACAGGATGACAGTAAACACAAAAATTTTGAACCGGCCATTGATTGGCCATGCGTTTTGTTGTCAATGCAAGGTTAGGTTGCCATGGTAACGAGAATGACATAAGATTCGTTTCATTTTACTATATTAAAAGATAGAAGCCATGAGGTTTGGTAGACAAACCTAAATTGTAAAGGATTATTTTTTATTTGCAGCTGGCGCTAACTGAATTTTAGTCAAACCTTCTTCTTACCCACCTACACTTACCTACCGTAGGTAAGTGGGTGGGTAAGAAGATGAATACATGGATGTTTGCTCCTCGATCACGCCTAAATTGTGAACAAGCTTGACCAAAATTAGGCTGTCATTTATAATTTCTTAACTATCTGCATGGAACAGGACGTCGTTAGTTTTTTGACGTTGACATTTTATTGGGATCGGTGTTTTTAGTCTGTGATCAAAACAGAGCAAAATTGCAGGCGAGGGCATCGTGTGTGTGCTTGTGGGATTTTCTAATTTTCTTTGTAATTTTCGGTTTCTTTAGTTGCGCTCAGTACCAAACAATGTTCTAATATTTATTTCTTGTTTGTGGGAATAATAATATGCACTGTTGATCCCGTTTATCAGCTTTCAATTGGAGATAATCATCACAGTAAAAATGACGATGGAAATGTCATCAAAGAGGTAAGTTCCTTGGTTCCAGTTAAAAATAAATTTTACTTTGTGTTTACATACCTGACTTTTTAATATGTGCTGTAAAGTGGTCATGTACTTTATAATGATCCTCTGAAAATACAGGGTGAAGAAATAGTGACGGTAGTAAGTCATTCATTTAGCAGTTATCACTTGGTATCATTTGGTTCCAAAATCCGAGAGTTATGTGCTACTGAAATTTACACTGGCCAGGGTACGAGAATGCGATCTCATAGTAGAATAAAAATGTAGTAAAAATATAATCAAGTAAGAAACAAACAAAAATTCATGTAAAGTTGTTTACTACCAAAATTAGTTTTTAAAAATGGAACTTTTATTTGATTAATTTCTTGCCACTGTTGTTATTACAACTCCTTGGTGCCTCTATTTCTCTATGGCCCTACAGTTTATAACCCTATACATAGGTGCAGTACAGTGCATTTTTAATCAAAATCAGTACATAACATACACACATACAGTTTGAATACCTATATTTATAGAATACTTATATTTATTCCATTTTGAAACATTTTCGTACACATGGATAAGTCAATGTATGCAAAATCAGAATTATATTGACATTTATAGTCTGAATTAATGATTGATTTATACATTATACATAGAAGTGTGGCATGCTGAGTTAAGATATCTTTCAGGCTCAAAAATGCATGCCCCTCCGATATTGCTGCGAAACAAAGACTGATCCCAATAGTGGAGGGGTGAGCATTTTTAAGCTTAGCTTTACCTTGGTAATTAGCTAAGCTAGTGGTTCAATTTAGGTTGTTTAGAAATATTACAAATTTGTTCAGTCAGGCTAGGTAAAATAAGCTAGCTAAAAACTTTAAAGGTAAAGGTCTATGTGCCTTGCCTATCTCTTTCAACGTTATAAGTTCTTATGTACAACCTTAGTGCTACAAGTGAAGTCTAATGACATTTTTGATGATTAATGGGTGGAAGTGTGAGGGCAAGTAAGACAAAATGAACTTTAGCAGCATGACAATTGAAATCAAATACCATACTTTGTTTGAGTTTGTTGATACTTGTAAATAATTAAAACTAAGACTTATTGACTGCAATAAAAATACTGAATACTGAATGCTGAGAGAGTTCTGCTTCTTATGGTTACATACAAATATTATTAATTCTTTGTTGATACTTCCCGATGAGAGAAAAATAGCTCTTTGATTCACCCGGACCGCAGAATAATGAACAATGGCGGATGTTGATTAAATCTAGTAGACACTTTTATAATGCCTTTTTTAAAAGTGTAATATGTCAAAGATTCTTACAAAGTAGTTAACCAGTTAGTCAGTAGAGAATAGAGATAGATACCATAATAATAATTTAGGAAACTATTTAATGGCCTGTGGAGCACCTTTATAATAGTTCCACCTATGCTATTTTTGGCGAAATGCTGAGGTAACTATACGTAGGTACATATTTAGAAATGATCAGCAAATAAAATAGATGCATTTTTCAAACTGATAACTTCAAGTCAATTCAATCTAGAGTCTTGGATGCCTAGACAACCTAGAACTTATGAAATTGAAACCTTCATCTGAATAGTAGGTACCTAGGTATCACTGATCATGATTGTTTCAACTCAGTAAATTCAGGTCGCTATTCCCGCTCATTCACCCATATCTTCGGAAATCAGATACGGCGATCTGACATTTCATACAAACTTGTAGAGCGAGAGTTTTTTATTTCTTGGCAAAAGGATTTGCTTACTTTTTGTGTTTTTTTGTACCAAACAGCATCTCGGACCCCTCCATCCGGATACCTTGGCCATTGTTCTCAGGTTTTTGCTAAATAATTTTTCTCATCAAGGCACTTACAACACCAGATTTTTTATCTTATGAATTTTATTCTTATTTCCGCCAATTTGCAAACTAGTTTCGCTGTTTTGTATTTCGATGGATTCTAACGACTTTTTCTCAATGTCAAAGTGTTTAGCATGGACCAAAAGTCCTTAGCACGTTCTCATTTGACGATACATTTATCTAAAACGAACTATCAAAACTATTTATAAAATGTCTTAAATACAATTAATTAAGAGGAACTTCTGCTCAAAAACATTCATATGTCGATCGCCAGTGTTTAAGTACGCGGTATGTGCGAAATAATAAGTACGTAACGTACATACTTAGAATGGCTTGCGTATTGTTACCAAAGAAGGGCTCGAATGTGGCTGGATCAGGCTGGATGGCGCGGCGCCCATGCCCAATGGCTATCATCGCCCATCGCCCATTGTGTAACGAAACTATGTTATGGTTATAGAAATGTAATCGTATGTCACCCAATTATTACAATAATCGATGATCTAACTAAATATTTACCAAGACAATACTCGTTATACCTTTAAGTAAATAAAAGTAAAGTAAGCCGGTAGAGCCCTCATTCGTAATACGTGACATATGAGCTGTCTTTCAAAATCTTCAATGAATTGAAGAGTCATAGAAGTAGCTTTGCGAAAAACAACTTCACAACCCCCTACATATTATTGAAGGGTAGGGTACCTATTACTGACCGTCACAGCAATTACCCTGCATTTAGTATTCATAAGCCGCCAATCAATGAGCGTCGGCCAGGCATGAACTGTACACGTTTATCCATTTTGAGTAGCAGAACTACAAAGGAAACCCGGAACAAGCCGATTTAGATGATTCAACTCATTGCAATGCAGATGTTTTATAAATTCTTAATCGTTTCTCAGAATATCAATATTTTCCCCTCACATGAGTATATCATCTTCATTAGGTAGAGTTGAGTAGATTATTGTTTTCAGTTCAGCAATAGATAAATGTTGTACTGTAATCTGTAATACTCTCAGAACATTAGATTTTTCGCATGTGGAAGTGAATCGAGGCGCAAATAGCAAGACGCGTGGGGGGTATCGGAAAGTGGGATCATGAACGGCTTTATGTGTTCGTTTCTGGGTCGTCGATCTGTGCTGACCTGTCTCGTTCCACCGCTGGCTCCTTCACCCCGTTTTGCATAATTCACGTCAATGTGAATACAGGAATATTGAGGAATGGTCCTTGATTCATATCCATATTACACTGACTCTTTGTTGTTTGATAGAGATACTAGTTTAGCAGTCATTGATTCTTTGTAAAGAGGAAGTTGAAATAATGGCTGAAGATAATTGGCTTGATACCGGCAGACAGTATGTCTTTCAGTTCATTGTACGGCTTAACGAGGTCGCAAAAATAACACAAACGGAAACTCATGTGTGTCAAACGCGTTTGGTATGCGCATCTTCCACCGAGGAAACATTAAAACCGACGACATCGCCGCTGAATATAATATTCTAGCAATAATTAGTACCTATATGAAGAAGCGTTTTAGTCGCAGTATTCTCAGGTACTAACGGCAACACATAAGTAAATATGGGTAAAATTTATAAAACCTAATTGTGGTAGATGAAAACATAGTTTCAAAATTCACGCAATCTAATATAAAGAACATAGTGGTCAAATCAACTAAAGTTTGACTTGTACAAATGATTAATCAACGTTAGCTGAGAACTAATGGAAAGGTCACGGTGTCGATGTAACTAGCAGTATCCGTAATATTTATAGACGGACCAACACGCGGTTTTATTTATCTACTGACGCCCCCAGCCGATCTGTCGCGGCGTGTTCGTCGTGCCCCGTCCCGACGACTGAGAGTCGCACGCGCACAGGAACGAACGTACGAAACTTGATGTAGCAGAGTAATATACGTTTATGTATACTTACGCGCTATGCAAATAATACTCACATGTATCTAAGGCGATTGCAAAACCTGACCAATGACTCATTCCTGCACAAAACGGAAAAAAAAGTTACATTGTCCGTGCTTTTCACGAACGGGAATTCCAAGCAAAAGCCTAACAAAGAAACAACGTAATCACGGCTTTAAAACTATGGTATGGAGAAACGCGGCAAATATCTGATACTCAAATATAACTGTTCTTGTTCAGCGTAAATTTCTTTAAAATTCAGATTATAATAATTATGACGAATCGTGTGTTACCACTCGCAGCTTGGCTCTCGCTAATATGAAGAAAGGCAGTATCGTGAAAATCGTCACACAAAGCGGACGCGTCATCCCACATTCTAAGAAAAGCTTCTAAAGGATGCGAAAGCTTATTTCTACCTTCGACTTTTTTGATCTCCTTTGGAAAGTTACCGCGGTAGAGTTACGTAGATTGTGAGAAGTGCGTTCGTTACATTAGTTTCTAAAGTTTAAAGTAAAATACTACACAAAGCACATTTTATGTGATCTCTTCAAACGTGAAGTGAACATGTAAAGTTATCGATACAGAAGATAGACTAGCTAGTGTACTTAATTGACCTACGTACACCACATGGATCGTCGTTGCCCCATTTCTAGTGCACGGTGACTGTTTGTTTACACGATAAATAGAGTTTCAGATGTGTTTGTGTTTCGGTGTTTTAAAAGTGATCAGTCTGTTAGCAATCGAGGAATATAGTTCACTTTATTAACTTATTCGTCGAATTTACATATTCAATTTTTCCGCAAGACTTCTGTGTTGCATTAGATGAAGTGTACATAGGACTGCAATGTGTTTTCCACATGGATAGTGAAGGTCGACTAGTATTTTGGAAGAGTGGGGTGTGGGAAGGAGGGGCTCCTACTCTGAACTGTAACACTTGCAAAAAACGTCGAGCTGACAGAATGAGCGCAAACGAGTGCCCTCAGGGGTGAGTTCTTGGGCCCTTTACTCTTCATTATGCATACGTGACTAAAAGTTTGTAGGTTCCTCGGTAGCTCACATTATTTTGCTCATACGTAGGTACTGAAATCAGACTGCATTGCTTATGTAATAGTAGCATTATTCAGACAGGGAGTTGGACTTACACTGTCATTAAAGTGCATTTGAGCTCCGTCACTTGAAAATATCTGCACAATGTTAGACTTTATAAATAGGCTGCTATTTTAGTTTAATCGTCGCATTGTTGGATTCATACAGTTAATTTACTCTCTCTCTTAATCTGTGGAAAATAATTTATAAATGAATCATTCTTGTTAAATATTTTTTCATTATCCTAACTGATGTTTCCTCGGGCTCCATAAATGTTGTAACCTGTCAAGTAATTAAAAACATATAACAAATTACGCAATAGGTTTACATGACGCTCGCTGATTGAAAATAACTTTCAGGAGAAATAAACAATTTGTTGTATTTGATAGTAGACTCCCTATTCATTATCTCATCGTTCAATTCTAAGTAGTTTTCATCAATCACAGTCGCTCGATGATATTATTTAAACAGTTGTCTAAACATCTATTCGAGATCCAATCTGTATTTCAATTGATAAAGTGTTATCTGAGGGTTTTATAACAAGATTTAAACGACTCGGTAATGTTTTGATAAACGGCCGCAATACGTTTTTTTAGCGTTTGTAAATATTATGATGTCGGCCGACTCGGGAACGATCTTTGATGTTTTCAATTTTAATTTTCTTATTTTTGTTCTTGACTCTTGTTTTCGCTATGGATTCTCTTCTCGTCCACGCCTTATCCGTACATGCCATGTTTTTACTATTTATTTATCGATTGAAATCGATAAATAAATTTTACAATTTAAGGTTACTGTTACATTTTATTCCGTATTATTGTTATTTTATTTTTTCTTGTTGGTGGCCCTCTAACGAAAGAGGTGATAGGGTATGAGGGTGAACTACCATCGACTCTTAATAAAAATGTCTTCACTTCAGTCAGTTGGATGAAAGGTTAACTGAGTTACATAAATAGCGGCACGCGTCTTCAAATAATAACTCCCGTTTGCCGCGATATTATTAGCTGTCATACAAAGTGTTATGTATTCTGGACGAAGGGACATTCCACAAGTCTTCGTATTTAATTACACCACCGCACGGTTACATTTATTTTAGTTTTTATACGTAGTTAATGGTTCGGTCGAGGCACATGTGGAAGCTTTTTCCTTGCATTGTATTGATAGATGAGAGGTATACGCCTCTGATAAAAAATATTCTGATAAAAAATATATTATAATTTATATTACAAGTATTTATATTATTATTATTTTCTTTTGTTCAGTTTTTAACTTTACTCGACCTGTGCACCCCCGACCATCTTGTATTATCGTAACCGTCTCCATACTGGTTGTCTGGAAGAGATCGCATTGTACTAAATATTTTGTAATGTTTCCTTCTCTTTGTTATTGTTATTTGTCTTATGGTGTACAATAAAGCATTTTCATTCATTCATTCATTCATTCATTCATTCATTATTCGTCTCTATTATGTGTCTGATAGGCAAAGTTCTATGTTTTGTTTTTGAACTGATTGGCATAATAATGATGCATTAAAGGGAATCCTCAAGGCAAATTTCTATACAAAATGTTTCGGACAAATACTGTGCGATATATACTGTGTACTGTACTTAGTAGTGTTAATTTTAAAACACGTATAAAATCTAAATTAAAGTATGAAACCTTACTAATTTTTGTTGACACAATCGGAAAACGGGATAGACGAAACGAATAGTGTGTAGAAATTACTATACGGCGTACTTTTTGAGTATTTGTCCGAAACATTTTGTATGGAAATTTGTCTTGAGGATTACCCTTAAGTATCTTCTGCGAATTACAATACTTAACGTTCTATGTATGGTATGAGCCATGCATGTTTCTCGGTTTAGTATTTTATGAAGTGTATTAACAAAGTACAAGTAAAAGGTACGGATGTCTATGGCCAAGGAAAATAATCCGCTTATTATATTTCAGTGGAAGTCGTAAAAATTAGGGCGATTACCGCAGGGCAGGCCCCCCTTCACATGATAACGTGTCATTACCACACGACTGTTGTGGCATTTTGTTTCCTATTTTATCGACAATTCTATTATGTCAATGCACTTGCTAGTTATAATAAAGTTGTGTATGACCATGTATGATTTATGTATGTAGTAGGTCTATATGTATAGCACAACAGCACATGAATAACGGTAGCATGTCCGCCCATAAACGAGGAAAAAGATAAGTTTTATAGTTCTATTTTATATGTTCAAAGTCATGTTTCGATCGCAACTCGAAATACAGTGTGATTGCCGGAAAATTGATTAATAAAATGGAAGAAGATCCCTCTACCCTATCGAACCCTTCAAGGTACCCAGATAATCCAGGTGTTACAAAAACATAGGCAACTGGACTCTTTTAGTGACCAAACAAAACCAATGAAAAGTCACAGAGAAGCAAAATACACAATTTCGTTTACTTCGACGACTTTTTTTTTTAAAGTTATTTCAATATAAAAACTAAACTGCTGAACTGATTTTGATAAAATTTCTATGGGACCAATCTGAAGGTATATCAATTCAAAGAAAAAAATATTTCTTCAAATCGGTTGATAAACGTTCTGAACTAAAGTCAGTTAAGTTAATAAAATTCTAACTGAATTCATAATCTCCTCTTTTTTTGTAGTCTGTTGATAAAATAAAGTATCACCAGTCTACACACATGAAAAACCTTAACTACTTTGATAGTATATATATACTTTTGATTCAACCGTCTGACTGGTGTGTGTACGTCTGTTGCAGCGAGCTGAAGAAGCTGTCGGAGGAGAGTCTGACGCGGCAGCCCGAGGAAGTGTTTGATATCATCTGCAAGCTCGGCGAGGGCTCCTACGGCAGCGTGTACAAGGTTCACTTTACTTACATCATCATCAGCCTATCGCAGTCCACTGCTAGACATAGGCCTCTCCCAATGAGCGCCATCGCGCCCTGTCTTCGGCTGGGCAGATCGTCACCCCACCGGGCCGGAGGGCGTCCTACACTACGTTTGCCGATTCGCGGTCTCCACTCAAAAACTCGGTTACCCCAGCGGTTATCGGTTCTTCGGCAGATATGGGCAGCCCCCTGCCACTTCAGCTTGTTAATTCTCTGAGCTATGTCGGTAACCTTGGTCCTTGGTGGATAACCTCATTTCGAAGAACCTCATTAAAAAGAAAGGAATTACTTACATACTATTTATCATTTCTTTAAATCCTCATCAATGTTTTGAAAATGAAATAATCAAGTAGTGACAGAGAAGTAAAATACGCAATTTCGGTTACTTGGATTTTTTTTCAGTTATTTTAATTTGAATACCAAAGTACTGTACCGATTTTTGTGAAATTTAAATGGGACAAATCTGGAAGAATTGATTAAATCTGTTTATAAACAACAAAGTTCTGAGGTAACAAACATTAAAATAAAACCGAATTGAGATCCTCCTCATAAAAGTGAATTGCACAAAGGACGGGTTTAACGTCTAAAGGTATTTTCTGCCAGTCAATCCTTCAAGGGAAAAGTAGGTAAGGTTAGCAAGCTACTTAGACTGAATAGTGGTGTGCGTTTCCTTATGACATTCCTTTTGAACTTAGTCACTAGGTAAATGACTTTGAAACGGTAGTTTTTACATCGAAATGGGGCAATTTGAGCAATTGGCGATCGTAACGGTAATGTCACGATGAATCAATGCGGTGCATTTCCTAAACTTTGTTATATCTATACTTTCGATATAACATTCATAATATATTTGATTATATAATAAACCTTTAATGAATAAGAATTGCTTTTACATCTTGTCACAGAAACAGAAATTTCGGGAAACACATACTAATAAAAACTGTTAATTTATTACGTAAGACAATTTTAATACATTCGCGACACACAAGCAATGTGAGCTTGTGTGTCGCGTACCAAATGTAGAAGGTTTAGGCCTGACCGACTGACATACAATGCACAAGCCTAACCACGGAACTAGAGACTCGAAATTCCGGGGGTATGTTCGTCTAGAAATGTAGGTATACCCACTAAGAAAGGAAATTTGTTAATTCGCAACGCCAAGGAAGTCGCGAGTGTCAATTAGTGATTAATTTAAATAAGAAAATTATATTATGTGATGCTACAAAGCTATCACTCCCCTCTATAAGAGTAATGCTGCGTTTTTTTTTTTTTTTTTTTTTTTTTTTTTTTTATTAGGAAAACACAGGAAGGGCTGACAGATTACTCCAAAACGCCCAAACGTTATTATACTTAAACTTACTTATTAAGTGTTATTGATTGTTAATAAGGTAAAATATTCATGTCATTTAAACCTAAAATATTTCTGTCATAGAATTATTATTAGAATTACAGTTCTAAAATAAATTTAGTAAATTATAAAACTTGGGGACACTATCAAAGAATACGTCAGCGTCGGTACTGGAGATGAATTCGTTTAGAAGTGCAAGTGCGTGCAAGTTATGGTGGCTTCACACGGCCTGTGCTAGCACGCGCCAAGGTCATCTGCACGGGCGGTAATATTAATATGCGTCCGCCCGGGCAGCCTCAAGCCGTTCGCGTTACTCGGTCTGTGGCGCCAGGCTGCTTGTGCTAACACGGGTCGTGAGAAGCCATTATACAGCGTGCGTGAATTAATACTGAGTAGTGTGTCATTGTTGTGTTGGTGCAGGCGCTACACAAGGAGTCTGGCCAGGTGCTGGCCATCAAGCAGGTGCCGGTGGACACGGACCTGCAGGAGATCATCAAGGAGATCTCAATCATGCAGCAGTGCGACAGCCCCTACGTCGTCAAGTACTACGGCAGTTACTTCAAGAACACGGACCTCTGGGTATGTCACTGTTACTTAAAAAGTATGAGCAGAGCAGACGCATAACGCAGCTCCATCTCTGTCTAGTGGATATCTTACCCACTCGTACGAAACGGTTCTCAACTTTCTTCATACAACCCGCCTTTGACATTATGACAAAGTGGGATGAGCTGCGGTTTCAATTCACTTCAACTCTTTATTTTTATAAACATATTATAACAGGAGATCCAATGCGTTTTATTTAGACAAAAAAAATTAGCAAATTTAAATATAAAAAAGTCACAATAAGAAAAAAAATACTAACATACTATTAACAACTAAATAAGGTATTTTATTATGACATTTATAGCATTATGTATCCCTGATGAACGATTCATTTTGAGAATCCCCAACAATTAGATTTATCTAATACTGACGAATAGGAGCGAAGATACACTGCTCTGTTGCGTTGCGTTGCGTCGCAATTTTGTACTGGCATTTGGCACTGAATGCGTCCAAATCTAGCGCTGCGACGCAAATACCAGTACAAAACTGCAAAGCAACCGCTGGTCCGTTGCGGTGCGATGTGGTTTCGCTCTAACGTATACTCCACCTGTCGTATAAACGTTTTATATCTCTATTGCCTACATCACACGTACCGAGTACTCGACCGAGAGTACTGTCTCGGCCGAGTACTCCGTACGTGTATCTAGGCATTTATCTCTCGAGCTGCTTATGATAGTGTGGGAGGTATTCCCACGCTCTCCAGTGCGAATTATTTTGTCAACTGCATTTGAGGACGGTTCAACGGTACCGGAAGGTATAGGAACACTCTTGGCTCGTACGAAACGAGGCGTGGGAACTGAGACCTTTCACTGAACTGAAATAATTCTCGTGGGCGCCGCTTTACGCCCGACCTTACTTTATAACAGTGATCTGCCGCTATGCGTTTGATGGCAATGTCCTCGTAATTTTTTTACGAGTTCTATGAGAAAAACTCTTTATAGTTATAGTTACGTTGTATGAAATGTCTATGACCTGTGAGTGTCAAGCACAGTAAAAAATAACAAGATTTAAGTTGATAAGTGGTCTTGTTATGTAAAGGGACTCCCTTTTCCGCCATTGAAATGTTTTTGATCCTTTGTTATAAGTGGTGAAATGTTATTATGCATGCATACATGTTACTTATGTAAGTAATGTAATGTAATGACCTACCTATAGAAATTGTATTGCCCCAAAAGGGCTTACATCCGATTTTATTACTTTATTGTTTATTTGAAGTCTATAAATGTATTGTCTATTCATTTAGTATGTAATGTACGTTAAATAACATTAATTTAACGTTTTCTAGATCTTTTTATGAAAATTCATCATATTGTTTTATCATGATTTCAGATAGTTATGGAGTATTGTGGAGCGGGCTCAGTGTCCGATATCATGAGGCTGCGTAAGAAGACGCTCTCCGAAGAAGAAATTGCTACAATTCTCTGTGATACGCTCAAGGTAAGGGATCCATACGGATCATGGACGGCCGTCCATGGTAAATGCTCGATAACTTGTATCTTTAGCTTAATTATTTGGTATATTAAATATTTCTTATACGTTCAGTCGTTCAATTTTCTCCAGGTATTATCTCACTCTTTTTTTGGCCAACTTCATCAAAATGTTACTTTATTATGCAATTGAATCATTAAATTAAGGGTAATCCTCAAGGCAAATTTCTATAAAAAATGTTTCGGGCAAATACTCAAACGTATTTTACGTACGTACGTACATACGTGTTTTTAAATTAGTAGTGTTAATTTTAAAACACGTATAAAATCTAAATTAAAGTATGAAACCTTACTAATTTTTGTTAACACAATCGGAAAACATAGATGAAACAAAAAGTGTGAAGAAATTACTATAATACGGCGTACTTTTTGAGTATTTGTCCGAAACATTTTGTATGGAAATTTGCCTTGAGGATTCCCCTTCAACTACGAAATTCCTATCGTGCTCCTATATTTTGGATATAAGGTTTGGGGACTCTTGCAGACGTCTACCTGTATACTTTGAAAACCCTTCGTGCACGAAAGGAGCCTCTTCGAGGCGCACTTGAAATCCTTTCACCACACTGGTTTGAAAGAACTAGTGATACGATAAGAAGAAGACCGTATAGACTTCACAATCGCCAGTCCTGAAGCTATCGAGAAAGTTTGTTTACGGATTATTGTCGCTAAATGTCTGCTGAAGTTGAAGACTATTTACTATTCATCCGAAGAGAAGCCAGTAGACAAGCCTTCTTGATAGTGATGCCAAGATTCAGATATCGCCAAAACTAAAATAAACTAAACTAAGACATCTCTAAAAATGTTGCTGTCCCTTTTATAACGATATAAATAAACAGGATGGCATAATTTTTAGTGCTGTCAAACTTGTTTAGTTTTGGCGACATCTGACTTGATATTTATTTATGGTGATCATACTTGGGGTGCAGTCATAAATAAATAAATATTTTGGACACTTCGCACAATACCATCTAGCCCCAAACTAAGCAGAGCTTGTACTATGGGAACCAGATGGCTGATAGAATACTTAAATATTTATTTTTTGTAAATACATACAAAGAATACATAGAAAACACCCAGACTCAGGACAAACACCGATGTTCATCACACAAATGTTTGTCCTGAAGCGGGAATCGAACCCGCGACACCGGGCGTGGCAGTCCAATACACTTGCCATTCGACCATCCGTGTCGTCAGAGTCATAATAATAAGTAGTTGAGTAGGTGTGTAATGTGTGGTGTGGTGTCGCCAGGGTCTGGAGTACCTGCACCGGCGGCGGAAAATCCACCGCGACATCAAGGCGGGCAACATCCTGCTCAACACGGAGGGCCACGCCAAGCTGGCCGACTTCGGCGTCGCGGGGCAGCTCACCGTGAGTATTCCTACCCCATATCCCACGTGCATAAAACTATGGAAAACACATCAAAAATGCCTACTAAATCTTGCAAAATAACGAAGTTGGGAAGTGATTGCGTTCGTGGTTATTTTAAGTTAGAAATGACTTGACTTCCACAAAAAACTAAATATTTTATGTTCCTGACACTACCATACACAATTGTTCGACTACTCACGCCATCTAGTGTTGAGTAGCCGAACTGCCTTCTCATCGGAAAATACCGATAATGTTAACACATCGTACATTCCATATTTGATATGTCAATGTCAGATGGATAGTGCCATCTGGCGACAAAACGGAGAGCTCTCTCTACTGGATCGATCGCTGAACTGTGAACACCAACTCGCACAATATAATCCTTCTTACTGCTTCAGACCTCTTTCTCTGCTCCTGAATTTACATTTGGTGGCCCCGACGTGATTTGTCTGGTTACATATTTTTACTGCAACGTTGTACTTCCATTGTATTTAAGCGGCTTTTGTGAGTATAAATTTTCCATTTATACTCACAAAAGCCGCTAACCCAGCGGGTTGTGCCGCGCTTGTTCAAAAAGAGCCTGGTTTCTCTTGGCGAAATGTACCGCCGGAGCCGGCGGCTTTGGTGTGTAGAGACCTTAATCTTCCATAACCATTGTTTAGAAGACGATTGGTGGTAGCGCGTGTGAGCATACGAAGTGTAATGTGGTGTGGTGTGGTGTTCAGGACACTATGGCGAAGCGCAACACGGTGATCGGCACGCCGTTCTGGATGGCGCCCGAGGTGATCCAGGAGATCGGCTACGACTGCGTGGCCGACATCTGGTCGCTCGGCATCACCGCGCTGGAGATGGCGGAGGGCAAGCCGCCCTACGGCGACATCCACCCCATGCGCGCCATCTTCATGATCCCCACCAAGCCGCCGCCCTCCTTCAGGTAACACGACACCCTTGCAACCGCCTTCCTTGAAGGCTTCAGGCCAGTGGCATCTTTGAGTACATCCTCCAAGCTGCTGGCATCTTTGAAGACAACTTCCAAGGTGCTGGCATTTTTGAACACATATTTCAAGGTACTGGCATGATTAATTACAACATCCAAGCAGCTGGCATATTTTAATACATCCTCCAAAGTGCTGGCATCTTTGAAGACAACTTTCAAGGTGCTAGCCTCTTTTAAGACAACTTCCAAGCCGCTGGTCTCTTTAGATACAGGCTCCAAGCCAGTGGCATCTTTGAATACGTCCTCAAAGGTGCTGGCATCTTTAAAGAAAACTTCCAAGCCACTGGCATGTTTGAATACATCGTCCAACCTGGTGCTGGCATCATTGAATACCATCTCCAAGCTGCTAGCGTCTTTGAAGACATTCTCCAAGCCCCAGACATGTTTGAATACAACCTCCAAACCGCTGGTATCTTTCAAACAATCTTTATGACAAACCAAGCCAATAAAATGGTGTAATACCTTGCAGAGAGCCGGACCAGTGGTCGCCGGAGTTCATCGACTTCGTGAGCCAGTGCCTCGTGAAGATACCCGACGAGCGCGCCACGGCCGAGTTCCTGCTGAACCATGAATTCATTGGTAAGTTACCCAACCATTTCATTCGTAGCTAAAGTTACCCAACCATTTCATTCGTAGCTAAAGTTACCCAACCATTTCATTTGTAGCTAAAGTTACCCAACCATTTTATTCGTAGCTAAAGTTACCCAACCATTTCATTTGTAGCTAAAGTTACCCAACCATTTCATTCGTAACTAAAGTTTCTTTGAAACAGATTCCAGTTTATTTCTTGTGCTACTGATTAAATTAGCTTGTATCGTAATAATTTGTTAGCTATTTAATCAAAGGCATAGACATCAATAGACATCCAACTGAATGGCTACTTCAACCAGCTAGCTATGACTCGCTTCTTGGCATGGAATGTCATTTGCGCAATACAGGATACGCGCTGTGATTGGTTAATGTACACAGTTCTGTTTTCATTATGCTGCATTAGGTCTTTGAATCGACGTCAGTTAAACGACTCACTCAACCTCAACCCTTGAAACAAGTTGGCCCGATTTTGGGCCTAGTTGTTTCAAGTGTTCCGAACAGCCAAAAAGCGTGTATAATCTCTGAATGCATTCATACATTTTGAACGCATAAAATATCTGGAGATGCTCTGCTTCCTGCTATACTAGTCTTATTAAGTATGTAGTTAATGTTTAAAACTGTCTGACACTGTACCATCCCAGTGGGAATAGAATTGATCCGTGTCCCTCAGACGCAGGCAACGCCAAGAACCCGGCCATCCTGAGCACCATGATCGCGGAGGCGCGCGAGGTGCGCGACACGCAGGCCTTCCGCGCCGCGCACCAGACCAACAACGCCAAGACCTTCGGCGCCAACAACAAGCAGGTACCGTCATCTCTTTTTTTCACCCGACTGCCAAGGAAGGGTTATGTTTTCGCGCGTATCTTGTATGTATGTATGTAAATTTCTGGGTTACCTCGTATCTTCCAAACGGCTGGATGGATTTTGACACTTAAGGTATCGTTAGATTCATCTCGATCACCCGAGTATTTTTAGATGGGTTTAAAAAAATGTATTCAAAATGGTGGATTTCTGGAGCTAAATAGGAAGTCGTTAATAAATTTTTGTTTATCAAACTCATCGTGTAGGGTATCAAAATGAAAGTATTTTATAGGAGATTAAAAAAATACACATAATATAACTTATTTAATTTGGAAAGTTGTTTAAATTTTATTTGGAATAATGAATGTATAAAATTATTTCGCAGTCGGGTTTTCAGTTTTTGTATACTTTAAGCTTGTTAGATATATTAGATAGATTATTTATTTATTTTCTTTCACAAAAGATTAATATAATTATTAATTAATACACTTTAAGCTTAAGGCTCCGGTCTGCAAGCGTGGGAACTTTTGATTGAACACACACATAGATATTTTCTACTCATACAGACTCATCGCGCACTCATAGTATACCACCCTGGAAAGAAACAAATATACTTTCGGTGCTACGCACAAGTTACATTTTCATAACACCTTTATCTATGTAGGATTAAAGATAAAGATTTTTTATTTTGCACGAAACACGGTATGTATGTGGTATGCTGAAGAATGTCATAAAAAACACGCAATGTATTGTGCCATTAGCTTGACATCGCGACGCCCGTTGGCCAGTAGTGAGTACTACTCATTAGCCAGCGGCAAAGGGTGGGGTCAGAGTGTACGATTTTTGGATATTATCTCAATCTATGAAACAAAGTCAACAAAGAGTTAGTTACACAATAATGACTCGAAAATGGTCCCCACGCGTACAAAGTCGCGGACGTTAAACTAGTCAAGTACAGTCGCGTGCAATAGTATGTACACATATCGACATTTTCAAAATTATGTTTTCATACTTAGTTACAATAATATGTACACACCAAAACACCCATATTATTATGTTGCCATCAACTTATGTCATAATATTGTCAACAAGTCGATGTCAGAAATAAGTAAACACTATTGACTACAGACTACAGACTGAATTACAAATATATGTAAACAAGTTGCAGTTGCATTAGAATGTAGTAATTCATTCCTTGGATCTTTATTAGTCCGAATTAAAATATTTTTCTTTTATACGTTAGTTTCGTTAGCTTTATATAATGAGAAAAAATCTTTATAAAATAAAGCTGCATTACCACTGACTGACTGATTTTTTCCCCAGATGCAGTCTGAATTTTAAAAATCTAACATAGGAAACGTATAGGAGTGTAGAGATGAGTTCAGGAAAAAAATGTATTTTCACCCTTCTTCACCCCCTTGGGGCGTAACATGGTATCTTGAAAAGTGTAAGTCGTACAGAGAGTATGTAAAAAATAAAAATCAAATAAAATAAAATAAAATAAAATAAAATAAAATAAAATAAAATAAAATAAAATAAAATAAAATAAAATAAAATAAAATAAAATAAAATTAAATTAAATTAAATTAAATTAAATTAAATTAAATTAAATTAAATTAAATTAAATTAAATTAAATTAAATTAAATTAAATTAAATTAAATAAAATAAAATAAAATAAAATAACCAAATACCTATGGTGAAAGTTTCAACTCTGTACGACTTACACTTTTCGAGATACCATATTGCACCCCGAGGGGGGGTGAACACTCAGGTTACTGCCTCGCTTCGTGGAGGTCGCTGGCTTTGCAATAACGCACTTCATCCATAATAATAAGTACAAAAATCAGGCCTCTAGCTGCAACCGTTTACGAGATACAAGCGTTTAAAGTTTTTATGAAAAATATTTTTTTTGTATGGCGGCCATATTGGATTTTTCAAAATTTTGAAATTGGAGCAATAAAAGTACCTATGGTGAAAGTTTCAACTTTGTACGACTTACACTTTTCGAGATACCATATTGCACCCCGAGGGGGGGTGAACACTCAGGTTACTGCCTCGCTTCGTGGAGGTCGCTGGCTTTGCAATAACGCACCTCATCCAAAATAATAAGTACAAAAATCAGGCCTCTAGCTGCAACCGTTTACGAGATACAAGCGTTTAAAGTTTTTTTTTTTTTTTTTTGTATGGCAGCCATTGGATTTTTCAAAAATTTTAAATTAGAACAAATAATATACCTGTGGGTAAAGTTTTAACTTTGTACGACTTACACTTTTTGAGATACCATGTTGCACCTCAAAGGTGGGTGAAAGGGGGTGAAAAGTCGAGGTTTTTTTTGATCTCACCCCCACACGCCCTATACGTTCCCAATGTTAGATTTTTAAAATTCAGACTGCATCTGGGTGAACAATAATGTAATTTTTTGTGTGTGTAATTTCCCGTATGTTTTCCATATCTACCTGAAATGGGTAGAAAAAAATTAGTAACGCTTTTTAAGGTACGTAAAAAAATGATAACAAAGCTCATTTACCTAGATCGTCTACTTAGTCGAAGGGTACATATTAGCAGTTGTGTCCGATACTCCTGACGTCGCGACGCACCCTTAGTGTCATCCCAACCACAGATAAGTCATAGTCTACGTTTGATCTCAACGGACGTGCAGTCACCTTGAATACTAAGGGGGTACTGAATTTTTTGCGGGCACGTTGTCATTTTATAGCGAGTCAAGTTTTTCATACTAAAATGTATGGACGGCGAGGATCGAAAAATCAATGATGTTTAAGCCTGGATAATTGCTTTTTGGTTGGAATTTCTGAAAAAAAGGCGTGGTGTCTGAAGTATTTATACTTTTGTCTTACGATAACACCAAAGAATTTTCAAATATTCTCAATGATATAGCTTAAATCGTTCAAATACAAAAGGTCGATTTCGATGTTTTTGATCAATATAAAGATTTTTTTTCTCGTAAATTAAGAATAATTTTAGAAATATCACGCGGTGTAAGGGAACACTTGTCTATTAGGCAGTTGAGATATTTTTGTAGTGTCATTAAATGCAGAGAGTTCTTCAATATTTTTCAAACCAAAAGTGCCTATTCGCGCGTTTATTAGGGACAATCCTCTTAACTAAAAGTAAAGTTTATTTAACCTAATTTGCGAGAAACTGGTGCCTGAAATAGGTTTAGAAAATGTGTATTACAGGTCACCAGTGCCCTGCTCCGCTGACTAAACTAGACTACTACACTAGTATTAAGATACTATGTCCAGCAGTAGACTGCGATAGGCTGATGATGATGATGAAGTGGTAGTGGGCATGCCATATAATATGATATGAATCTATATTCGTTGGGGAATAAAGGTTCTCGAATGCCGACCACGAACTGGACAACGCAGTGTGGAAGACACCCCGCGCGATGGACTGACTAAATGAATGAATGAATGATTCATTTGTCTCAAGTATGGTTAGTTACAGACAGGTCTTATGAATTTGTAAAGTAGAGTCAAGAACTTTGTGATTGACGATATTTTTGCGGTTGGAAGTCGGTGGATATGGAAGAATCGAGACCGATCGTCGTCGTTGCGAAATATGGGGGAAGTCTATGTCCCGCAGAGGACGTCTAGACGCTCGTGATGATGAACCTTGTAATGTAGAACAGCAGCTGATGATTGTGATCTCCAGGCGGGCGACTACGAGGAGGCGACGATGCGCGCCGCCACCGACGGCACGCTGGTGCCGCACCGCGACGCCGGCGCCGGCGACCTGGCCGCCGACCTCGGCACCATGGTCATCAACGAGCCCGACCTGGACCTGCAGACCATGAAGCGTGAGTGTGTAGTGCACAGCCTCCCTACCCACCCACCACCGCACCGCGACCTCGGCACCATGCTCATCAACGAGCCCGACCTGGACCTGCAGACTGCAGACCATGAAGCGTGAGTGTCCCCTGCTTCCCTGACCTACCCAGCGACCATTTCTGCTGTCGGTGTGATGGCGGCTCTACACTAGTGACGTGAAGCTCCGTAAACAGGCGTTAACGAGAATGTGGAAGGTTTTCGCGGGGTTCATGTCTCCTTCGCGCGGCGTTCACGTGTACACACCTACATTCACGGCCCCTTGCCAGTTTACTCCTGACTACAAAGGCGTGCGGACGTGTGCTGTGCATTAAAGATCGCGTTATCCTTTTTATTGTTCAAGTGTAATGCGGGCTCTACACTCGTGCGCGAATTTCCCGTGTGATAACACTCGTAGTTTCTTAGTTACGTTCGCGGTCGCCCTTTGATACGGGACAAAAAACCGACACCGATTGGGGAACGGCACGAAACGCGACCGCCTTACTGCGAAACCATCCACTCGCGGCGAGAGTGTATAGCGGGCCTAAAGTGTCACGCTCGCACAGATGCAATGACCGCCGTCCGTGCGAGCGTGACGCAAGATATTTATTTACGCATGAGCGACAGAGACAGGTATTAAAAGACAATGTACGAAATTCTTCCTGCTCTGATACCGCACTAAAGTATGTGCTTAACATCGTTTAAATGTTTAATCGCCAGGGCACGACACGGACCCGATGGACACGAACAAGCCGAAGTACCGGCCGCTGTTCCTGGAGCACTTCGAGAAGAAGGAAGGCGGCCCCCCGCCCCCCGCCGCCAACGGCGCGCCCGCCTCGCCCCCGCCGCACGCGGACGCGCTCGGGTACCCTAAAATTAAGATATATTTTCATAAGCACCACCTATCCTACCTATTTTGTGTCGCTGCGCCCCATAACAGGGCGCATACGATACGTTAAAGTCAACGCAAAAAATGCTTGTGTTACTGTGATTATATTTGTAAGTAAAATAAATAAATATTTTGGACATTGACACTTGTACTATGAAAACCAGATATCTGATACAATACTTAATAAAAAAAACTTTATAAATACATACTACAAAGAATTCATAGAAAACACCCAGACTCAGATAATTGATTGATTCAACACGTGTCAACAAATTATATAAATATATTTAGTAATAAATCCGCTTAATTTCTAAACAAAGGTTTTAATTAACTTAACTTTAGTTCAACTAAACCAAAGAGTCAACGAACAGAAAACCAACCAAAGTTTAAAGATACGACACGTGTTTCGCCTCTATACGACTCTCGTTTCAAACTTCGGCGAGTCCACACCTCCTGATGATGCCTCGTGTAGAGGCGAAACACGTGTCGTATCTTTAAACTTTGCTTTTCTGTTCGTTGACTCTTTGGTTTAGTTGAACTAAAGTTAAGTTGATTAAAACCTTTGTTTAGAAATTAAGCGGATTAATTACTAAATATATTTATATAATTTGTTGATACCCAGACTCAGGACCAACATCGATGATCATCGCACAAATGATTGTCCTTAAGCGGGAATCGAACCCGCGACACTCGGCGTAGCAGTCCAACGCACTTGCCACTCGACCCATCGTGTCGTGTACTTGTCTAATTGTCACAAATAAATGATCTTTTACATTACTTTACTGCAAAGCCGGGTCCAGATAATTATGATACATACTACTC
This sequence comes from Lobophora halterata, assembly GCA_932526365.1. Classification (NCBI taxonomy): domain Eukaryota; kingdom Metazoa; phylum Arthropoda; class Insecta; order Lepidoptera; family Geometridae; genus Lobophora; species Lobophora halterata. Next base: position 12,334,294 of record OW052002.1, on the reverse strand, counting down.
GGGCGAATTAACATGTCACCTGGCTCGAATAACGTTTGTGCAAAGTACGGCGTGGAATTGGATAATCTTGATAGAGAAGAGGTCCTGTAATACTTGGTAATGATAAGTAATGATAAGGCTTCGCAGTTAGAGGAAGAAGAAACACAGAGGGCGCCGCGCGGGGTAGCGGGGGACGCAGCAAGTTCCGAGCGAGAGTGTCAGCCAGGTGTCATGTTCATTCGCCCGAGTAGTATGATGCATGGTGCAAACATGGATGAATAACGGTGGTCCTATAGAACAAGATGGACAGTACGAAACCAAAATGGATGCGGTTTATAGGACCGAAAATTTTCAGACACCGTGTCAATAGAAATGAAATGTCTTTATTTTCAAATAATGTTTGTTACTTTTTACGATGTAGTTTTATTGACAATGAACAAGCCTAGTTGTTTTAACATTTATTAGTTATTTAGCCCTATTACTTCTCTTTTTTGAAAATTTGTATCGGACCAAAATGTACTAGAAGTTAGCCAATGTGGCTCCCTTTTCTTGGTCGCATTTTCAAAGTACTACATTGTGTTTCTGTACTTTAATACTTCTATGGGTGCAAATGATATAATTATGTGGTGTTGCAGCTCGGAGGAGGGCGCGGCGGGCGAGGGCGGCGCGGCGACGTTCCAGCGCGCCTTCGTGGAGGAGGGCAACTTCGAATTCGTAAGTCAACTGCACGTCGTCACTCTGCTAGCCCTAGCCGCGCCGCGTAAGTCCACCACCCTCACTCCCCACCCCCCTTACCCCACTGCGTGAGATCATTTGTGGTGAGAGTAGATCACGATGGAGGTTTGCTCCTTAATCACGCTAAAACATAACCAATTGAGCTTGAATGTAGTTTAAATGGTATGTAAGACTAGTAGGCTGGTCAAATTAGGGATTCACTTCGGAATGAGAGATAAGCTGTAAACTCGTATACACCTTCATTTGGTGTTCTAAAATTTATTGCTCTACATTTCATCGATAACATCATTGACCGCGATAATCGCGAATACCGTGATATTTGACCTTGAATAACTAACGGCGCAGACACGACATTTTATGTGACTTTAAGATAAGTTTTAGAGCACTAAAATGAAGGTGTATACGAGTTTACAGCTTATTATCTCTCATTCCGAGGTTATACCCTATTTTCCTTATTTGAAGCACTATAGGAAAAGGATAAAGGGTACTTTTTACCCCCAACAAAATCCTTAAGCGAAGCAGGCAACAGCTACAAGTACATTATGTTGAGTGTCTCAATAAGCATGTGCTGCGCGTCTTATAAATATAGTTTTAAGGCCTGAAAAAGAAGCAAATGGTTTCTTGTTACCCCGACACATCTCCGACGCATCCGCGGTCATTACTAGTACATAATAGTACAGCTCGTCCCCCCGCAGCTGGCGTTCCTGTCGGAGTCGGAGCTGGAGGCGCGCGTGTCGCGGCTGGACGCGGAGATGGAGGCCGAGATCGAGCAGCTGCGCGCGCGCTACGTGCGCAAGCGCCAGCGCATCCTCGACGCCATGCAGCGCAAGCGCACCCGCCAACAGAACTTCTAGTGCCCACCCGTCCGGGGGCGAGACAGTGCACGTCTGCCACTCAACTCGAGTGAACATGACGTCGATAGTGCAACCAGTGCCCCCCGCAACCAAGCGGGAGCGAGAAGGTGGACGTGTGCTACTGATCGCGAGTGAATGTGACGTCGATAGTGCAACCAGTGCCCCCCGCAACCAAGCGGGAGCGAGAAGGTGGACGTGTGCTACTGATCGCGAGTGAATGTGACGTCAATAGTGCTACCAGTGCCGCCCCGCAACCGCGCTGGAGCGAGACAGTGGACGTGTGCTACTAAACTCGAGTGAATGTGACGTCAATAGTGCAACCAGTGCCACCCTGTAACAGAGGACATCTACTACTGAACTATAGTGAATTTGACGTCGATAGTGCAACCAGTGTCGCTCGCCCGCGGCCGCGAAGAGAAGGATTATACATGCTGACGCGAGTGCGAGTGAAACTTGAGACAACTTTTAGAACAACAAAATGAAGGTGTTTAAGAGTTCTCAGCTTATTATATCTCATTACGAGGTGAAACCCTAATATTACCGACCTAAAAGGTTTTAGGTCTGTAAAGAGACAAATCTAATGCACATATTATATTAGTGCGGTGGCGAAAGGACTCATCGATGTAGTGTATAAGTGAAGTGATAGCTGCTTCTTTATAGTGCGGCATTTATCTGATTCTCTGATAATTAATGAGAGAAACAGTTTGAGCATTTTTAGTGTATGACTTAGAAATAAAAGTGTTTAAGGTGGCCTAAACGATTACATTGTAACTCTTTTTTTGAACAATTTATTAGATTTTTACTTTAAAATATTAGAATGTTAAACGTCAATAATTAATTTTACTTTAATTCAATAGATTAAGTAGGAAATTGGGTGCTTCTTCATAGCGAATGGTGCCAAATAGATCACTCGTTGTTGTCTATAAGATGGAGATGGATAACATGTTCCTAAATTGTTGAGGTTTTCTGCTGTTTAACCGAAATTTTCGGCCTATTTATTTGATGATTAAAAAACCAAGAGATTTTCCAAAATCACACTACAAAAAAAGCATTGGAGAGTTTCCTTTTAAAATAACGTGATTTATACTTTATCAAATTTAAATCAACGAATTTTCTTTTATAGGTACTTTGTATAAAAATCAATTATAGATGATTAAGCTCCGTTTGAAAGAACTAGCTTGTATAGTAGATCGTTATTGACTACAAACTATGATAGATAAATTTGTAAGGGCGCCTTCAAATTAGATGCGTGAGGAAGCGCCACTGTGGCGCTTCTACTAGTCTTCATACAATATCTAGAAACGTCACTATGTCACGATAGTGGCGCTGCACCTGCGCGTCTAGATATTGTATCAAAACTAGAAGAAGCGCCACAGTGGCGCTTTCTCAAGCCTCTAGTTCGAAGGGGCCCTTAGATGATGCAACATATCTCTAATATAAATCCATACTAGGCGAAGCTAAGTTGGTTACCTACTTCACACACACGCTACATGCATACATGTAGCGTGTGTGTAGTTCGTTGGCTACTGTATGCAGTACACAACACAGCTTTGAAGCGATGTTATGTGAGCCAGGCGTAGCTCGCGCGCTTGTGTGAATGGCGCCTACTGTAACTGTATAGCTCAATTCACTTATATTTATTTATGTGACATTGTTGATCATTTACTTTTAGAATACACGGCGATATTGTTGTATGGCATCAATCTTCGAGAATCTAGCAAAATGAGACGTCAAACGTCAGAATCTGCAAATATAAATTTCTGCCATTTTTTACAGGGGAAGAGGTAAACATGCATTGCACACGCGCCTAACAAAATCTTATTCATGAAACGCACACTGTAATAATCTCGCACACCATCTTAAAATATGCACACAGTTATCAAATACAGCATATAACTTTATTTAACGTGAATGGCCAAGAAGGTTATATGGCCAGCAGAGGGGTACGCTTTGCATTAACATCTCCTTTGGCTAGATTCTCGAAGGCATACATAGATTGCGTTTCACAGCGCGTTCTTCTACAGGACGCACGGTTGCGCATTCGTTCTACACAACTTGTCAATTTATCTGTCAATATTTCTTGTACTTCATATCAGTATGTAGTGTAAAAAAGTCACACATATCTTTACTACTCGGGCGAATCAACATGCCACCTGGCTGACATTCTCGCTCGGCACTGGCTGCGTCCCCCGAGGCCCCGCGCGGCGCCCTCCGTGTTTCTTCTTCCTCTAATTGCGAAGCCTTATCATTACTTATCATTACCAAGTATTACAGGACCTCTTCTCTTTCAAGATTATCCAATTCAACGCTGTACTTTGCACAAACTTCATTCGAGCCAAGTGTCATCTTGATTCGCCCGAGTAGTACTTATCGGCTTGTGTTTGAGCACCATCTCTCTGTTGTCTGTCCGTTGATAAATGACTTCAAATTATGTAGTAGTTATATATATATATACATAATGTATTAATTCATGACAATATTTGTAGATAATTAGTATGATTTACGTGGATTTTGTTTCGTTTTGATGTATTTGTGTTTGAACTAATGTGACTTTATTGTTTAGTTCCTTATTATTAGATCTCAAATGTAGTATCTCGCTAAGTGTATATAATATTATTAATATCTTAGATGTGTGCAGACATCTTGTGATACCTCGCTATCAAATTACTTTAACTGCTTTCTTCAAGAATCGAAGGCTAAAAAAAAAAAGGTTCGAAATCCCCACTAACACCAAACCACAGTGTGGATTTCGGGAATGTTTTTGTCTCGAAATTCCCACTATTATGAACATATTATTAAAATAATACACATCCTTAGTAAACTTTTTACGGTGGAAATGATAGTCTGTGATGGTAATAAAAATATCCGTAGATGTGTATTATTTAAAATATGATCATTGTTCGTAATAGTGGGGATTTGAGACAAAAATATTCCTAATCTGTGGTTGGTGATAGTGGGGTTTTCGAGACTTTTTTTCCCGAAATCCCCAGTAGCGGGGATGGCTTGTGGAGATTTAGGGAATAAGCCGATTTGAATCATAAAGTACCTAGTGTACCGGTACATTTTTAATAGCATATTTCGAGTCTGCACACTAACATATTAAACATTTTTTTAAATCTTTGTTCACTGTAGTGGGTTGTGAAATATGAATTTATTCTTTGATGGCTAATATTTCATACAATGAGTACAAATTAATTTCATTCAACTCTTTGATGCATTTAATTCAAGAGGATACTTATTATGCAAAGATGCGTGATCTCTAGAGTTAGGTAGCGTTATGTAAAATATTACTGCCATCATAGACAACAAAAAGCAATAACATGAATTCAATGACTGCCTTATGAAAAGTATTTATGAGTGCAGTAGATTCAACCGATTATAAATTAATAACGAACTTTTATAAGTGCCATTATAACAGAGAAAAAGTATTTTTATACTGAAGCCAATAGTGATCATTGTCTATAATTTTTGTTAAGGAATAAAAATTGGAAAGCATATATTTTTGTGCCATTGAAATGTATTAAAATGTATACAATTATTTTGATATTTGGAAAAACGTAAAATAAATTCTTCAAAACTTTGACAACTTAATGGCAACAAAAAAGTTACAGGGTAAATATTATTCATACGTAATTGTAAGCTTCGACTTTGCCGCTTCTTCAACATTCATTAATTCAGCCTCTAAAGTTTCAATTAACCCATAAGTTATTGTAATATGAACAGTATCGTAACAAATAGTCTTATTGTGAACAAAGTATTGTTAAGTTGTTACGAATGGTTTTGTTATGTGTAAAATTGTTGGACGAAGACTGGCTTCGAAGAAGGCGGTTCAATATGGCAGCCGGCATGCTAAGCTCAAAACAAAAAAAGCGCCTTTTAATGATTGTTATGCCAACTTGCACCAAACTATCAAAGTTCCTAAGCAATTACTTAACTCGCTTGACAGTTTTTAAACAGTCTGAATTTGGACCGTTAAGAACTGGCAAGCAAGAAAAGTAATTGCTTAGGAGTATTTGACAGTTTGGGTAAGTAGGCATTAGTAGCTCCAGGTGCCGCCTGCCTAAAGGTTGAAAGAATAATTGTGTCGCGTCAAGTCGGGCTATCGATAAATTCACGGATAGTTCCATGGAACTAGTGAGAATACATTATTCCCAGTAGTTCCATAAAAATGTTCCATGGAATTAGTGGGAATAAATAATTCCATTGTTTGATTTGTATGGATCTTAAGACACTCTTGTGCGCTTCGTGTACGCATTGCGGCCTATTTGCTCTGACGTTAGTCAACTCCGACATACCTCAGACCGCGACACAGTAATGTTTACGCCTTGTATTGTATAGAAGTAAAGTAGTAAGAATGAAGTGCACTTTGTAATACTGTAGCCTGTTGATGTGTTGATAGGTGTACGCATTATATTTTTGGACAGACTCACTCATTAAAAGAACCATTAAAAAGTACGATCTTTTATTTCTAAAATACACTATACTTTTACAGGAACAACTTATTTCTAAAATACTAATCAAAAGCCTTGTGATTAATTTTCCAAAAAGTCAACAACTTGAATAAAAATAACTACCGACTAGCGATAAAAAACTAGAATTTATAATAAAACAAAATTGCACATAAAAATACATACAATTGTGGTTAACAAAGTCTCAAAACAAGATCGTAGTCAGATCAAAAAAGGAAAATAGGCGAGATAGGAGTATACAATATTTTTCCAAACTTTACAATTTTGTAAGTCGTCCTATAAATAAAATAAACAAAGTATTCGGTGGGTAGAATAGAATGTTAATGATATCAGTCATTAACCCATTACATTAGCACCTATGATTAAATAACATTAACGTTAACGATACTGCCATCATTAATAAAACTAATTACAGTACTTACAAAATAATAATTAGGTATATTGTGTATTTTCTTAAAACTACAAAAATACTTAAATGAATAACAAAAGGAATCTCTGTGTAGGCAAGAATTAGTGCCAATGCTATACAATATAACAAAAAAAGAAAACTAGATTTCTTTGCTTTCTAAGTTTTCATTCAAAAACACAACTGTTTTAATTCATTGCATGAATCATAATCTCTATAATTTCAGGTACCTACTTACCTACTTTTGATAAGCCCATAAATAAATAATTTAAAATGCATCAATTTTTAAGTAAATAAAAATGACGAAACGAACAAAACGCTCTTCTGATGTTATGAGATTACGCTTGCCCATGACCAGAACAGTACATAGGTTTTTTTTTCTTATTATAAAATAAGAAATTGCAATTTGGAATGTTGCAATGGAATGGAAAGAGATAAATAATTTTAGAGAGAAAAGGTATAAATACTACAAACTTATTTGTATAGTAAGCTTCAAACAAGTTGTCCTCTGGCGAACCACGTGACAAAGATGCTCAGAACTCAATTCTTAGGTCAAATTGGTTCTTCGCATCTTTGTCACGCGGTTCGCCAGAGGACAACTTGTTTGACGCTTAGTATACCCATTGCGAACAAGACAAGTTGAAACACGATAAATATCGTATGTTAGCACCTTTGTTAGTACAGTCAGCTGCACAGACATGTACCTCAAGTTTACATTTTTATTAAACTCCTTATTTTGCAAAGACATTCTTCTTCTGACAAGTAAGATAACTACAATAATTTGAAAAATGAAGAGTAACATAAATGTGAAAGCTCGCGAATGTATACATGTCTGTGCAGCTGACTGTACATACGTAATTAATCACACAATTTAAGCCTGTTCCCACTTGTGTCGGACCCTACAAAATGGCGGGTGCTCTAAGTGGCTTAACCTTTTATATGAAGCTTTTGACATCTACGATGTTTTGGATTTACAATAGAGGAGCCGATATCTGATAAAAATACGGAAACGACACCCGACAAGTGGAATGGGCTCTTTGGGTTTTTAGGAGGCATTTTTTTCAGCCTGTATTTTTGAATACTATTATTTGTATTTTTTAATTCAATAATAAGTATTCGGCACAACACTTTAAAAGTGTTTGGTACTAGATAAATCTAGTTATCATTGACAAAATCATAAAAAATTCGAGCTTTGTGATAACCTATATCTACACTTTGTACAAAGTACGTAAGATCACGTGAATAGCTCTTCGGGATTCGATAAATGCTTTGAAATATCTAACTTACTCGTAACTTACTTTCGGGAACATTCATTTGTAATGAAATACAGTACAGTCAGCTGCACAGGCATGTATACACTCTCAAGCTATCACATTTATATTACCCTTATTTTGCAAATAAAAGTGCACGCAAGCATCTTCCAATTAATGTAGAAGTCATCTTACATGACAAGAGACTTGAGTATAATATAAATGTAAAAGCTTGGCAGTGTATAAACGGCTGTGCAGCTGACTGTACCTACAAGTGAGTTAACCTTGATCACTAAATCACCCCATTTTATTGGAGTGGTTTGAGGATCAGATTTCATTGATCTTATGAGTAGGTTTAATTTTTATTTATTTTGTTAACTATCAAACTCGAGGTATGTCAGCGGGCCATGGAGCGTAGCTTATTAGGGGTTAAACTCACCGACCGAATAAGAAATTCTGTTTTGCGCTCTAAAACAAAAGTTCAAGACGTTACCCAAAAATCAGCCCAGCTCAAGTGGGATTGGGCCGGCCACGTTTCCCGTATGCCAGACGAGCTTTGGGCCAAAGCCACAAACGATTGGGTACCCCTCAATGCTAAAAGGCGGCGTGGCAGACCGAAACGAAGATGGCGAGACGAGCTAGACGCATACCAACTAGACTGGCCCACTGCAGCACAGGACAGAAAGTTGTGGAAACAAGGGAGGGAGGCCTTTGCCCTGCAGTGGGACGATACAGGCTAATAATAATAATAATAATTGTTAATTAGCACAAAATATATATTCCCATCTGTCACCCTGCTCTGTCCGCCTAGGTGATAGATGGGACAAAAAAGTTCTCTTTATCCCACCGTTGCTGATAGGGGGACAGATAGAACTATTTTTTCCCATCTGTCCTCCATTTAATTTGTATAGAATTACAATCGAATGTCCCCGATCAGATCTCTTAGCTTCAATACTACCTGGTGGAGCCCTAAGGCCGTATATTATAACGGAAGCGAAGCTGTGTAGAGGCGAGCCCGGTCTCATTGCTTTTTGAGAATCACTTGGCAATACAGCAACGAGTCCAGCACTGGAACAGAGAAGCGCAGATTATACACCGCAAATTTTTAATCAGTTGCCGTTACTGAACACGAATATGGCAAAAAAAAACTTGAAAAAATTAAGTCGAATTTTTAGTTAGTCGTTTTCTTATGGCCTTGCGTCAATCGGTACCCATCATTGATAATAATTTAAGTTTCTTTAACGTTTCGTTTCGGGTAGCTAGCTCGAGCAAGCTCGCTGCAACTCGGCTCGGGTCCAGCTCTCTTCTTGGTCTACAGCGGTGGCGTGTTTTTATTTATTTTATTTTATTATGAATAGACAAGGGTCTATTCCCAGAGGCTACCAATCTATACGTATACGCACGTGGATGAGTAGTGGAATAGATGAGGCCCTTACCTTGCGATTTGATGGTCGAAGGTTCAGATTCTAGTAAACAATCCAAGTAATTTCACTAGCTACAGTGCCCTTCAAACCGGAACACAGCGATGCTTACACATTACTGCGGCAGAATATGTGGCACTGCGTTGGTATCCATCTGGACGGCATCCTGCACGCCTCCCAACGGTGCTGTGTGTGTAGTCAGCGGAGCGACCTCAGTTGCCCGAGGGTTTCGTGTCGTTGTGCTGTCACTCCCACGCATTCCAGGACTACGTGGGCAGCTGATTCTTTTTATGTTAAGCAGCCTCTGCAGAGTGGGCTGTCAGTGTTACCAGTGTTGAGGAGATGTTTGTTCAGTAGACAGTGTCCTGTGATCGTACCCACAATCACACGTGGATTGTGCCTCTTCAGGGTTATGAGACGTTTTGTTAGTGTCGGTATTATCTGATGATAATGATACTTACAGTACTGAGCTCCCCCGAGGATCATGTCGTACATATGCACGGCGCCCAGCGAGCGCAGCAGCACCTCGCTGACGAACAGGTACAGCACGCGCGCCGTCTCAAACAGCGAGTGGAACAACAGCCACTTGGTGATGGCGGTGCCGGAGTTGAGCGACGTGGTGCGGAACATCACCGCGCCGCTGTTCACGAAGCCGATGCACGACGTCACCACCATCAGCCCGCAGGTGAAGTAGTGCAGCACTGCGGGAGTTGGCGAGTGAGAACACTGAGGCTTCTCTCTACATAGTCAAGGTTTAACAAAAACGTAGACAACAGACTTCAATTGGGCTGTTTTGGTGACTGTTAACACCACTGAAAAGTCACAGGGAAGCAAAGTACGCAATTTCGTTTACTTCAACAATATTATTTTACAATTTGATATAAAAAATAAACTACTGAACCGATTTTGATGAAATTTCTATTCTATATATATATTCTATTTGATGATATTACCAATCTGAAAGTATATCCTCTCAAAAAAAAGATTTTTTCAAAGTAATTGATAAACAACAAAAATCAGAGGACTGAGAGAAACAAAAAAAAAAAACTAAACCTCATTTTTTGAAGTCCTTTGAAAATGTATCAAATATCATGTGACACCAAGAGTTGTTAACTCAGAATCTGTTGTTATACCTAGTTTGTTTAGCTAGTACCTAGTTTAATAGTTTTTTGGGGACAACGCCCCCTTCAATGGGAAGCCAGTGCAGACTGATGTAGGTGCTTTGATGCTCTCACTCACACTTATACCCTTGCACTAAGATTCCCTGCAGACACATCAAGACACCACAAAATACAAGACCCAAAACCAAATTTAGGGGTAAAAGAAACATAACAAGATACAGTGGTATGGTTGTAGAGTATGATATAAATATTACCTAAGAGACTTCCAACCAGTTCCTGTTGATAGAACAGATGTGGATTTAGCAAGCGAATTATTGCAAATGAAAATGCTGTAGCTGCTGACACCTGAAAACATAGATATAAACATGAGTTTTAAAACAGGTCTGTTTTTATTACAAGCAGGTACCCGCGACTTCACCTGCATGGTGTGAGAACCAAAAGTAGTCTATATGATTTGCCATTTATGACTATTTTCATACTTCAGCACAGTTTTGGACAAACATACATCCTTACATAAACATCGCAAACATTATAGCCTTTGGTCTGGATATATCTAAATCTAGTAATAAATGTAATATAAACTATCTATGCTAAGGTACACAATAGAGAACTTAATGCTTATATTATATTTTATCGGAAGTAATGAAGAATAAATACATGATAAACAAGTCAATTAACAATGAGACATATCAGTTTACTAATTTGATAAATCTACATGCCTAGCTTTAAATTTAGGTACCTAGGTACCTAAGTAGTAATTGCACACATACATACAATACAGTAGGTACCTACCTATACAATAATTAATAATAATATATAGTATGTAATAGGTAAACAGATTTTCCCAATTACAGAACAGAAACCTCAAAATATCAATGTATTTGTAAGTGTGTAAGAATTAAGAAACCTTTGATTAATGAGAGTAAATAATCAAAGTTAGAAACCCAGTTCAATATGAGCAATGAGCATGTACTTAAGACTAGAGCCGATGGATCAACCAAAAATATCGTAAGATTATGTAGGTAGCTGAGTAATATGCGGATTCACTTTCACATTTACGAACAATCCAGCTATAAAAATAATGTTTATTTCTGTAATTTCAAACTTACGGAGAAGACAACAGCGACGATTCTCACAAACATCGCATAATCAATTTTAGCCATTGTTTCACGTTTAAATTACACTTTCTTGTAATTAATCAACTCCTCGGCCTAATTATCAATAATTTAAAATAATTACAGCCTACCAGCGTAAGTGATTCCTCAAAAATCAATAAAACCGAAATCCGTATTTACGCGCTACACGAAACTAAAAACGGAATTAAATTCAAAATAAAAAATATCACTAAAATCAAAGGATATTTACAGATCATAGAGAATTTTGTTTTTAGAGTTCCAATAAAAAAGAAAAAGTAAATCAACGAGTAGTAATGGCGATATTGGCGATTGGCGACTTGTGTAATATCTTAAAATTTAAGTTTTTAGCTCCGATGCCATCCATTTTTAAGATTCCAAAAATAACATACTTACCGTATAAGGAATAATTAACAATGTTAGGACATGTTAACACAATGCCATCTAGCCCAAACTAAGCAGAGCTTGTAAAATGGGATCCAGAAAACTGCTAATATATTTATTACTTTTTTAAACATCATGCTCGTCACTCGATCTTCCGTATCGCAATAAATACTGTCTATAACAAAACAAAACAGATATTTAGATCTGGAACACTAACCAGTAAATTATTTATTCACACTTGGCCAAAAAACTTGATGTACATATCAATAGATGTGTCAAAAATGTCATACGAATTAAAATGTCGTTGTCAATGGCAAGTCAATCATTTGTTGTGCTGCCATTTAACGTACACCATGCAAAACGTTGTCTTACGCTGCCATCTATTGTTGGGATAAGACCTTCAGATACACAGCTACTCGTCAAGAGATGGCAGGATAATAGTCTCGTAGCGTCGTAGCACTGACCGTAGCATCGTACGTTACTCACCACTTACGTTACTTCGATAGGAAGTGTAACAAAATTAAAGAAAACTAAGACAAATCAAAGCCTATTTGGGGCTTTGTTATTGATAAGTAAAATTTGTAGTAGGTATGCCATATAGGTAGGTACTAAGTAGGTATATGAACTTACCTGTTCCGTCGCTACGTTTCTTACTGAGTTAAATAATAACATTAATATAATTTGTTGCTCATTCGATACAGTCTTCAAAATGACTGTCAGCGGAGTATCAAACAAGGGAAATGTGAATGCAATTAAAAATTATTTCAACAATTTGTACGGTTGTCACCACAGTTGGACTTAAATTTGCATGACCATTATTTTATATAGCTAGGAAAAAAATACTTTAGTTTGTAGATAAGTGCCGACTTGCACCAAAATTGACAAAGTTCCTAAGCACTTACTTTACTAGTTTGAATCTGGACCCTTAGGAACTGCCAAGCGAGTAAAGTAATTTCTTAGTAAGTTTGAAAGTTTGGTGCAAGTCAGCAAGGTAGTGTAGGTACTTACCTAAGTTACCAAATTTTTACCACCGAATAATAAAGTAGATAAATAAGGTGAATATTATTATATAAAGATAAGAGACACATTATGACTATTCTGTAGGTACCTACTAAGCAAATTAGAAGATTATTTAGGTAGGTTCTAACATGAACGATTACCTACCTATAATACAAAATCGGAGATTATTGTCGCATAATCGTACTTAGTATAGTTTCAATGATATAGGTAAGTAATACTTCTTCGAATAGTTTAAATTAAATTCAAAAGGGGCAGGGTTCAAAATTGATGGGGTAGTAGCCCCAATAATTGGCCACGCGCAATCATTAACTACCATTCATTGCACTACCCAAATCCATTGATTCAATTAATTTCAATTTCAATTCGATTAACAATTTACGATTTGTTGCTTGTTATAAATTTTCATAATTTTCCGAATTCAGATTTATTCTGATTTACGGTTTGGTTACATGTGGCGTACTTTACGATTACAGTTTTATAGTTATTTATCTTATACATTGATGAAATATTCGTGATTCTAGTGAAATTAACGCCCTCATTTTTCTAATAATTTGTATGTTAGAGTATTTGGCTTTCGAGACTGACCATAATTAATTATGTTCAAGTTTACGAGCACAACAGCAGTGTTGCACACTTTGTACAGGCCTAGTAATACAAAGTATTGTGTAGCACTGATCAGGTCATGGGCTGCAAGCGTGATCTAGATCATCTCATCACTTATATAAAAACATAAAAGTGCAAAGTAGATAGATACCTAACACTTTATTGCAAACCACAAAACAAGAAATTAAACAGGAACACAAAGCATATAAAAAGTGAAGCACAATGGGTGGTCTTATCGCTAAAAGAAAACTCTTCCAGAAAACGTTTGGATGGATCTGTAAATGATCGGAATAGATAATGAGATAATGAGACAGAAAATGAGTCTGCATATTTTTTTTGTAGGTAAATGGCGAGCGACTTAGCACTTCTGATATTTAATGGGAGATGCACGAAAGGAGCCTCTTCGAGGCGCACTTGAAATCCTTTCACCACACTGGTTCGAAGGAACTAGTGACACGATAAGAAGAAGAATGGGAGATTATTCCATATTGAAGTAGCTTCAAGTAGTGCCTACAGAAAATATTTATAAAAGCTTTCAAGTGGATGCGATCGATCGTGGTCATAAACTGACCATCAGTTATGATAATATTTGAACTGACCACTTGTTCACTTGCACTGGTCATTGCATGATGGTCACTTCACTTACGATAATGTTTTTTTTATAATTTTCATACTCCATCCTAAAACTGACCATAGTACTATGAAATAAAGCTTAACTTTCCATCGATGCTGCGCTGCATCTAATCATGTAGCCCTATCTCAGAGAAAACTAATTGTTGTGCAATAAAGCGGTATGGTCAGAAATAGGGACCAAACAGGGACCTCCACTAATCAAATTATAATGGTAACGTTTAAAGGGAACATTAATTGCAATTGGTCGTACGATTTTAATTCAATTTAAATTGTGGGCACAATTCTGAAGGCATATTTTTCTGTCACTTTTTCTAGAGATATGATTTCAATAGATTTTTTTTCATTGTTAATTGTATACACTTAGTTTATGTAAGTATATAGAAAAGGCTTGAGATGACTGACTGACTGACAGACAACGCACAGCCACTGACGACCAAACCACTGAACGTAGTGAAGAACATGAAAATTCGAGATTAGAAGTGTTGCGGGCATAGATAGTTTAATATAAGTTTGGAACTTGGATAAGTACTGAATGATACAACAATAGACAAAGTTTACCCCAGCTAGTCCATAATATGAGTAATGGTCACACACACACTCACATATCTCGCGGTATTTGCGGACATCACTCGTGGTCAATGGGGCATACAATTCACCGCCGGTGGACAAATATTGCTATAATTGGAAATATAGCGCGCAATTGTTGCATAAATTACAATGGTACGTTGTTTACTTAGAACCTGCTGTTCCTTGCGTAATTGTACCTAATTTTTCATCACTAACAAGACAAAGTTCCTAGCTCTACCTGGACCTTTACTGTAAATAAATAAACATTCATGCAGTTGTTCCATAAATTACAATTATACGTTGTTTAATTAGAACCTGCTGTTCCTTGCCAATTTGTACATAATTTTTTATCACTAATAAGACAGAGTGTGCCTCGCTCTACCTGGACCTTTACAGTTAGTAGGTAAACTATGTACAGTCAGCTGCACAAACATATATATACGCTTTGAAATTTTATCTTAATTTTACAAAGAAAAGTGCACGCAAGCATTAACAAACTAATTTATAAAATAAAGTCGTTTTACTTGTCAGAAGAAGAAAAATGTCAGTGCTAAAATAAATTGAGAGTGTATATATGTCTGTGCAGCGGACTGTACCTAGTACCTATACCTACAGTTCGTATCATTATGGCAGCCTCTAGACGTCACTGCTGGACGTAGACCTCCCCACCCCACCCCATAGGAGAAGAGGCATGACGAGCGGTCTCGAGCCGCCTCCATCCATCCATCGACTGCAATGACCGCAACAATGTCGTCGGTCCATTGCGCGGGGGCCGTCCACCACCACCAATTTTTAATTACCAAAAAAAATTAAATGGGCAATGCAGACGGGGTACTACGAAAAATCGGCTTAATTTTTTCAAGATTTTTTACCGTATATTATGTTCAGTAACGGCAACTGACTATGCGTATTTTTTTTTATGGTGCTTAAAAATTGACCGTGTGTATACCTGACATGCTAGTGGATATACCTGACTTCTTGCCTGCTGGGGTCGTGTTCCGTCGCTACAGGATGGCGTCATCGAAGAAAAAATCCTAATTATGTTGTATTGTATGTATGTATGTTAGTCTGTAAGTTATATACTTATATGGGCCTATTGCTTTTCTGTAATATTAAGTTGCCTGAAATAAATCGTTAATATTATTATCCCTTTTTTTATCTAATATATTGTTTTAGTAAAACAATCCTTTAAAGTTTTAATGATATTACAAGTAGGTTTCAATAATTCATTATAATTTATCTAATTTGATTGGTTATTGTGTTTCGGCTTGGTTTCGGCACATGTTCACTCTTCCGTGTATCTGTCAAATCACATGATCGATTATTACAAATCGAATGATTGCAATTATTTGAAATCAATCATCGTATTATTGTTACTCTTTCATTTTAAAATGCACTTGTTATTATTATTTTTTGGATTTATAGATCACCAAATTGTTTCCTGGGCCAATTTTAGTGGACATAAGATAATGTTTAAGTTTCTGTTAAGAAAAGAGTTTGGTTTTGGTTTGTGTGTGGTGTGTTCGGTTATTTGGCATAAATTGCATAAAACCAATAGTTATTTTAAGGGCTTTCAGGGGGATCATCTCGGTGGGACCTATGCTCGCACTTGTTTTAAGAAAATGCAGAATAAGGCTTATACGAATATTCTACTATTTTCCACTTGACTAGAACAAAATACTTGAAGTAGCTGCCAGAAATTGTACAACACTTCGTCCCGATATTGAATCTATATAAAAATCTTGATTATAACAGTAAACAAAAATACTTAGAATAAATAATGACCTAAATATTATTATTGTGCTCGAAGCCGTGGGCGATTATGTGTATTTTTTTCTAGTGATTAAACATTTGCGGTGTATACTCGTGAGTAAAATTCCTAGCAGATATTTATAAATTAACATAACTATTTCAAGTTTGAAAAGATCCATAATCCATAAACTATGATTCATTTTCCGACAAGTGCAAGTCGCGCGCCGGGCACGCGCCGCCGCGTGGCGCCGCGGCCGAAGCGCACTCTTCTCTATTTATTTTTTGTCTAACGAGCAAAAATGGTTAATTGCTCTTTGAAGCTATTGTGCTATGCTTAATCTTGCTGAGTGCTTGCTTACCGGAATTGAAATTTACATTTTGAAAGTTTTTTTAGGGTGAGCCAAACGGCAACGTATAAAATGCCTCGTAAAGAGTTGTAATAATTTTGATTTTTTATAAGAATGTGCTACAGCACTGAAAAGGGTAAAAAAAATATGGGTTCATACAAAAATAATATTTGCTTTGCTCTACTTTTATTTTACTTGTATTATCCAGAAGATAATCATTAATAAAAAACAATTTGCTCTTTTATTCTCTAGCACACCAAAGTAACTAGCCAATGAAATTTCATTGTTTGTACCTACATAAATTCGTATGCTCACAAAGCAGAATATGCATGGTGCTATCCTATAATACGAACAACTGTATTTTTTTAATGTATAAACCATATTCGTGAGAATAAAACATTGAATATAGAGTATTGAGCATTCAGTATTGAAATCTAAGATCGATAAAGTCAAAATTCGATGACAGATAGAATGTAATCGAGTAGGGAGGATAGCGTTCGCTGGCACGCGCGGCGCCCCTCGTGTGAGCGGCGGGCGAGCGCTTTCCCACGGAATTCACCACTCGCATGCCAATTTGCACTTGCACACTATCAAAACATTAAGCTACCTATCGATATAGTTTGAGAACGCACCTCTAATATATCATATTTCCTAAAAAAAAAAGAAAGGGGCCTGAACAACGGTTCATCTGTAAACTTGTTTTCATTTTGTCTTGCGTGTTTGTGCATCTTATGTGTAATTTTGATTTTATTTTTCGTGATTTTGTGTTATAATATATAAATCTAGGTATCAAGGTAATTATTTTGAGTTATAGCAAAATGTTATTAATAGCAAAAAAAAGTAAAATGCGCCAAAAAATATATTTTTTATTTTTGCAGCAAGGCTTTTAATATTTTGGCCCAATAACTCGGATAGAAGTAGATTGTGTGAATATGCAGAAGTTAGGTATTTATTGACATTAGTAAAAGTATGAGTCCCTGTTTGCTCGACCCGCGTGCCTTGAATCTGTGTGACTTGTGTGAGTGATCACGTATTCCGTCTGTAAAGGGCGATAGCAGTACAATCGTGTATGTACACAACCCAACGTAGGTAAAATCGTGGCGTGTACACAAACCAAGGTGGGTACAATCGTGTACACAAACCTCTGTGCAAACAACTACAGACACGCGGCTACTACCAATCTATGTACTGCGGCGTAGTAAGCATTTATATCTCTCTCTACTACGACATATTCGAACCCTATTATGGATATTTTGGTTGTCATTTATAACTCTTTGCAAGGTGAAAATATTACTATTTTTACCTACGAAATTCGAAATACAAAATAACCTATGCACTTCTATTAACTCCTACGCTAACTTAATTAATTAATTAATTTCTTTTAACTGAATTTCAGTCTAAAAAAATAGTAGATAGAGTGAGTGATTATTTGTTCCATAAAAAAAGTGTTGTTATCACGCACGAACTCATACACGTAAAAACAATGGTAGAGCCTTGAGAATATAATCAGAGGGTAGAGCGGTAAATCTTGATTGTTATACAAATAATTTACTCCTGCGGCAATATATTTCAACATAACAAAAACAGTTCATCATGGTAGGAATCACATCAGTCTGTGTGTCAAGCAAGCGTCCGCAGTGATCGGTGGAAAGCCGGTGTCGGGTGTCTGCTGCGCCACCAATCGAGCTGAGTGTTTGTGTACTCTCGACGGGTGCTCCGGTTCCTTTGAGGTCATCAGCATTGCCTAAATAAAATAAAATAAGCCTTTATTCGTTGACTCTTCATATTCTATACACCGTCAATTTTTAATCACCAGAAAAAAAATACGCTTAGTCAGTTGCGGATTGCCGTTACTGAACACAGATATGGCAAAAATGCTTGAAAAAATTCAGTCGAATTTTTGTCAAAATTAATTTGATTAAAATTGGATAACTGTTACCGTTAGTCGTTTTCCTATGGATTTACGTCAGGCGGTACCCTTTATTGATAATAATTTAAGTTTTATTCATCGTTTCGGAAACCCGGGTACCTAGCTCGAGCCAGCTCGCAAAAGCTCGGCTCGGGCGCCGCACTCGCAGCTCTGCCACTCTGCCATTTTGTACAAATCCAAAATTCTGACTGCACAGATACAACGTAGTACCCCGTCTGCATTGCCCATTTTTTTTTTTTTTGTAATTAAAAATTGGTGGGGTATATGTATGTATGTATGTATATATTATGTTATGTTGTAATGTGTTACCAAGTGTTACTTTAAGTCAGGTTCTCCTTTGACATAGGCCTCCTCTAGATTGTGTCAGGTGGTTGGGTCAACACTGGTTCTGCGCCATCCTTTGGGCAAATCATTTTCCCGTTTTTTGGATTGTCTCCCTCTACCACTTTTACCGTCTTGCGGGTACCAGACTGTGTCGTAAGTCCATTTGTTTTTTTTTTCACCTCATCATATGTCTAGTCCTTCGCCATTTTAGCCTTCGGATTGAGGTTTTAACATGTCTTACCATGGATTTCTTTCTCATATATGACATTCTTACCCTGTCTCTCAGTTTGACTGCTGTACCTACTTACTTGATTGGCTGTGTAGCGCTTTTATCTTTTTTTTTATGAACACAAGTGACAAGACGAGCTGGCAGCAGTGCTGATCACATAATACATAATGTGGAGTCATATAATACGTCGATGCAACACTGCCACGCTACAGCGCTCTTTCTCTATGCTTAGTCTCGTAAGCTCACTAACTACCTACAGTGACTTTTTAACCGGAACACAGTAATATTTATACCGTAAAATAATGTTTTCTCCTTTCAAAACCGATTTCATATACTTTATGAAATTCATTTATAAAAAATGGCTAAGGCTATTTTCATGACTCACGAGGCTGGTGGCGTGTTCCTCAGATGTCATCCACAACTCTTAGAGACGCGTTTTTATGGAAAAATCCCCTCGGCCCATTGACGGGCACCTCCCGGGAGTCACGAGCCATGCAGCGTGCCACATCGCATGCTTGCTATCTGGATTAAGGCCCAGAATCCCGCGTGCCGCTATCTTGCTCTCACAATTGTATTTTTTTTTAATACAAATCACGGTCAATTTTTTCAGCAGAAACATGGTCAGTTGCCGTTACTGAACACAATATGGCAAAAAAACTTGAAAAAATTAAGTCTAATTTCTGTTTTTACATTATTTAAAATGGATACCGTTAGTCGTTTTCCTATGGATTTGCATCGGGCGGTACCATTAATTGATAATGATTTAAATTTTATTCATCGTTTGGCAAGCCCGGGCACCTAGCTCGAGCCAGCTCGCAAAAGCTCGGCTCGGGCGCCGCACTCGCGCCGCTGTCACTCTGTCATTTTGTAGAAATTCAAATTTCTGACTGCACAGATACAACGTAGTACTGCATTGCCCATTAATTGTTTTTGGTAATTCAAAATTGGTGGTATATAATTTGTCTGAGTAAACATTTCAGAAAAGTGGAGCGGTATTATATTACTACAACCTCTCGAAATGTATATATTTTTTTTGATATGAGTAACAATTTTGCCCAATTTCCTTCGATTCTGGCCCTTAAAAGTAGCCCCTTTATTTGCGTAACACATTTTTTTTATTATAATCTTGCCATCCATCTATTTATATTTATAAATCCGTATCTTTTACCTTATCGTAGAGGTGTACGTAGACAACGCTGTGCTACGAGGGCGCTACGCAAGCTACGTGCTACGGAACCTCTACGTAATTTTCTAAATGTGTTTTTTATATGTATGTGTTTCTGTGACTAGTAATCGTATACACGTATTTATCAGAAGTCAAAAAGTTTTGTTTTTATCAAACAAGGAAAATACTAATAAATTTGTTAAGTTGTGAAATATTCATGAAACTGGAGTTAAATCAAATAAAATGCTAAGGAAAATAAAACCAAACTGTTATGGATGCTATAAAATTGCGAGTTGGTAACTGTCGTAATTATAAAGTAAGGAGGGTTGCGTGAGGCTGTGACGTCAGCGCTAGGTCTCAACAGGGACGTGAACTAGATAGGTATATTAAGCACTATTAAACTAGCGTTTTATGCGCGTATACAACACTCGCGCTTACGTTACGTTCGCTTCAAAACGAACGCTGCCGCACATGCCGCACGCGCGTACATGGCTGAACTCATCGACTTGAAGATTATAGTAAAAAAATATTTCTAATGGAATTGGATGCAATTGGGAAAATTTTTTGGAGCGGATAAAAAGAAGCTACATACAAGTATTAGTACTTGATAAAATAATTCATTCATGATAAGGGTCGACGCAATTTTTTTTACAAAATGGAAAGATATTCACATTTAGGTCATATCTATGGTTTTCTTTTTCTTCGAAGCTTAAAACGGTGCTACTTTTACCCCACGTGACCTTACCTTTACGGTGCCTTACGTTAAATTATGTATTCACTTGCGTCATGCATATGTTAATATAAAAATAGTTACTTAATAGGTCTCCCTATGCAATAACTTCTATTGACATTTTATGTTACTATAATTTATATGGCAGTTAAATAGGTACCAGTATAAATCTTGCAGGTTTATTCGTGTAATTCGTATAAACGTATTTTTTTTTGTGTAAGCTACTAGGTCATAGATAATACTTGGTTACATACAATAACTTATGAAACCGGTGGAAGTGAGAAGCTATATCAAGCAAGTTATTCCTCGTAAGAGATTCTTAATAATAATTTTATTTCAGATTTCTTAGGTACAGTCAGCATCAAAAGTCGATGACCACATTCAGATTTTATAATTCGCTGTCCACCATGTTTTAAATACCAAAATCGCACAACATGACAAGCCAGTATTGAATGAACATCATTAAAGTTCAAAATTAACTGTACTCTACTATTGTCAAACACATTTATGGTGTATAACGATTTTGAAAATTTGAATGTGATCATCTACTTTGATGCTGACTGTACCTTCTAAGAGCAGGCTTACGTCATTCTAGATGTAAGTTTCTAGTTAGCGGCTAGTATTGTCCCTATAAAACGTCTTAGGTATTTCCTTGTATGGGGTATTCTGCATCACTAGAAGGCCGCAGTACCTACGGTAGGTCTCCCACCATGATTTTCCCGCCTTCCGCATCGGCTGTGACGTCAGCCATGATGACCTCATGACGTCACGTGACGTAGCACAGGATAATGGATATTTTTATCAGCATTGAAAAGATTCTTTCTATGCCTTGATTGACGTAATTTTTTTGTAATTAACTTCTTATAGGCCAGAA
Organism: Lobophora halterata; assembly: GCA_932526365.1. NCBI lineage: Eukaryota > Metazoa > Arthropoda > Insecta > Lepidoptera > Geometridae > Lobophora > Lobophora halterata. Next base: position 12,312,368 of record OW052002.1, on the reverse strand, counting down.
GTCGATTGGAGTATTCCTAGACTTGTCAAAGGCGTTTGATACCGTGTCTCTACCTATTCTACTAGCTAAACTAGAATCACTCGGTATAAGGGGAATCGCACTAAAGTGGTTTAAAAGCTATATGTCCGACAGAAAACAAACAATTAAGATTGGAGATCATTTCAGCGAAGAAGCGGACGTGTGTTTTGGAGTGCCGCAAGGTAGTATTCTAGGCCCAACCTTGTTTCTATTGTATATAAATGACCTCTGTGATATGACTCTACATAACGGTAGAGTCATCACCTACGCAGACGATACGGTACTCTTATTTAATGGTAAAACTTGGAATGAGGTGGAACATGTAGCAAACGCGGGACTTCACCTTGTCTCAACTTGGCTGAAACAAAACCTCCTGACAGTAAACACCCTGAAAACGAAATTTATTAATTTTACCATAAACAAAAGTACCCAGCCTAAGCGTCAAATCAAAATAAAAATCCACAACTCCTCATGTACAGGCCATAGCTCCTGTTTGTGTACGGATCTCGAATGTACGGAAGATATTAAATATCTTGGGGTTTTTATCGACAAAAATCTGACCTGGGCTAAACAGATAAAAAATTTATCGGGGCGAACTAGGAAATTAATTTTCGTGTTCAAACAGCTTAGACATGTAATGAACCATAAATCGTTAATTAAGGTTTATTTTTCCCTGGCACAATCTATTTTGTCTTACTGCAACACGGCATGGGGTGGAGCGGCCGGAACTTATCTCATAGCCTTAGAAAGAGCTCAAAGAGCTTTACTAAAGGTTATGACTCACAAACCCCGGTGGTACTCTACTGACGCCATTTACAAAGAGTGCTCTGTACTAAATATAAGGCAACTCTACATTAAATCAATGTTAACAAGGCAGCACTCTCTTATTGATAATACAATACTAAATAAACTCAAAGGTAAACGCAGACAAGATAAAGTTTTCCAAGAAAAAAGTGCACGAACTAAGTTTGGTAGGAAATCGCTAAGTATAATAGGACCATGGCTTTACAACAAAATAAATAAAAACTGTGCGATTGCTACTGCAAACCACAATAAACTCAAACATGCGCTAACTAGTTACTTACTAAATCTAACCTATAATGACACAGAAGAACTTTTAAAAATTATAAAATAATCTGACTCTATCATACGGCTCTATCATGCAGCAGCAAACATTATCAAATTCGTTTATTACTATAAAAGAAACTTAAATTACAATCATTCATTGTAATAGATTCTTTCTTTCCATTATCATGCAGAAACATACACTTACACACACACACACCTACACTCCTTACACACACTTATTCATACTCACACGCACTTCTTTATTCACCCACACATTACATACATACATACAAGCTTACAAACGCTCCTAGTCTATTTTATTTTAAAATTATTTTTTTCTACTATATGTTCAAAGTTACGTTAAGTATAGGTATTAATTTTCAAACCATCTTGCACTGTAAAGTATTTATTGTCCATAAACATTGTGTATCATCTAATTGATAAACTTGAAACCAAAATTAGAGAGAGTCCGCCGGCGTGTCCTTGTGACCCCGCTATACAGGCTTTTTAGACCTAGTGCGGGGAACAGAGCCCACTGTGGTACGATCCTTATTTAAGTTTTTTAGACTTTGTTAAATTTGTATGTACTTGATGTATCATTTTTGTGACAATAAAACATTTTACTTTTACTTTTTACTTTTACTTTTACTAGTTCTTTCGAACCAGTGTGGTGAGAAGATTAAATTATTCCTATCTGTCACCCTGCTCTGTCCGCCTAGGGTGACAGATGGCCCATAAAGTTCTATCTGTCCCCTGCTCAGCAACAGGTAGACAGATGGAACTTTTAAAATTTGAATAATTATATTTGTCCCCCTGTTAGTAACAGGGGGACAGACCGAACTATTTTATTCCTGTCTGTCACCCAATAAAAATATATAGTATGACGATTCACACATATAGGTGAATACATTTAGTCTAACTAGGTAAAACTACATAGAATATCAAGCCATTGGTTATCTTCACTAACTATTTCAAGTTGCGAAGTAAGTTCAAGACTCTGGAAGGCTGTTGCAGTACTCCGCACACGCCATGCCTCTCCCACGCCTCTAGGGTCTTATTATGTACAGTCGGCTCTTTAGTTGTCTTTACACCCAGCTTACGCCAGTGTTCTCCTGTGATTAAAACCTTGTTTGCTGGTAATTTATACATTTTCAGTCATTTCATTCATTTGATTAATAAAACAATTAATTGACCCTCATCCTCTCTCGACAAATAATCGAAAAATAATTTAAGGCAAGTAGAACACGGTGAAGACGTGATGGCCCTTGCCTTGCGATCTGGTGGTTGCGGTTTCGAATCCCGGTGGCAGTCATGCGTAAATGGGTTTTTTCGGTCGAAAAAAACTATGTATGCATCCCACGTTCTCGCAACGGTGAAGGAAAACATCGTGAGGAAACCGGCATGTCAAAGGACAGAAAAAAAAAATGTTCTGAGGCATGTGACATCCACCAATCCGCATTGGGTCCGCGTGGTGGATTATGACCCATTCGCTCTCCTGCCGAGAGTAGGCCTGAGTCCCAGCAGTGGGAACATTATAGGCTGATTATGAAGTAGAACACACGACCAACCTGCTACTCACGTGCATCGAGACATGCCCTATCTAAGACAAGATCATGATAAGGTGCTGACGTAAGCCTGACCGGGCGGTTCCGTATTTAATCAAAGTAGTTTTGAGTTTGCCATATACAGGGCGTCCCACGGCTATGCCACATGGAGGGAAAGTACCTTGAATATTTTAGATGGAACATTTTACTGAAAGAAGACATTATTTAAATTTAAAAAACAATTTAAACTGCATTCATAGATATTTAAATAATTACATGGTTGAACCGGGATTCGAACCCGTTACACGACGAAAATGATCACCTTGTAGCTTTATCATACCGATTGAAAGGCCCATAACGATTATTTTTTGCTAAATAACATAGTGTCACAAATAAAAGGAAGACTTTGAATTTTAACATTTTTTAATAAAAATTAATCAATTTATCAAATACTCAAAATGTGTCCCTTCCTGTTGAATACAAAGTCGCGCTCTTTTGATTAATTCGCTCCTTGTCGATTTTTTGATCTGGTTGTGGTGGATATTTAGAATAATACCAATAATACGTCTAAGTTCTGCTTGTAGCTCGTGGACACTTTCGTAATCATGCGTACTTCTCAAGTGGGTAAATGTATTAGTAATAGGTACTTATGATAATGTCAGTTGTATGTCGTAACGGCGATGTCAGCTTTTCATTATTCCGAACAAAATTTCACATCAAACGTTAAAATTCATGGTCTTCCTTTCATTTGTTTACACTATGTTATTTAGCAAAAAATAATCTTTACGATGAAGCCTTTCGATCGGTATGATAAAGCTACAGAATGACTATTTTTCTCGTGTAACGGGTTCGATTCCCGGTTCAACCGTGTAATTATTTAAATATCTATGAATGCAGTTTAAATTGTTTTTTTTAATTCAAATAATGTCTTCTTCAGTAAAATGTTCCATTTACAATATTCAAGGTACTTTCCCTCCATGTGGCTTAGCCGTGGGACGCCCTGTATAACCTCATGCTTGATGGTACTTGTGCTAGAGATGTCTAGGTAGAGTTTATGATAAAAGCGAAGTGAGAAACAATAACAATAAAAATCGCAAATATGGAATAAAAATAAGTCTTTTTGGTTTAGTCTTACTGCAAAAAAAGTTTAATGTTTTAAGTGTTTTAAGCCTTTTTGGTTTGGACTATTTCAATGGATATAAATAATGGAGAGTCAAAAGTTCTCCCCTGACGTAGAAAAGTATACTCAATACTTAACCTACTACAAAAAAAGTTATCTACAAAGAGTAACTACAATTTAAGAAGATAATAATATGATTATTGTTCTCTGTGTTTGTTTTGTCTCCAGAGGGAACACAATGAAACATGTGTTTGAAATATGTTTACATGATTAGTAAACACAAAATATGTTTAGTTGATCCGCTGTTGAACTAAAATGATAAAAGCCTAGATTTTTTTTTAAATAAAATAGTTTAAGCAATCAAGCGTAAAACAATTCTAGTAAAATAAAATTGGGAGGCAAAAAATATAAAGTAATCAACTGATAAAAAGAACCCGTTCCCTCCGATTAGTAAAGTTTCACAGTAACAATATTTCGAATCGCAATTCAATTAGTTGATTGCATCTTTGTCATTTATAATTCGATTTTCAAGCATTCAAAAAGTCGTATCGCAAATTCCCACAGTCCCTACGGTACCTAGTGACTGGTTAAACAACCCCTAGGGACTAGTGAGGTGCGGGGGTGCGCGGGGGAGTGGGTTTGATAAAACAAAAGGTGCCCCTCCTCCAAAGCCATTCCCTCCGTGACCCTCGGAGAGTGCGCACGTCTGTGAACAGTGAAAATTACGAAGTTACTTCGCGTGAAAATGGTTCTTTCCGATTTCTTGACTGAAACTAGAAGGCGATGGCTAAAGGTGAGTTTTTTTTTATATTGGTGGGTTGTTTTTTGTTGCAAAAAAAATTGTATTACTTATAACTTTTAGTATTGCTTGTACATTAGCAGTAGAACTTCCTTATAGATAGAATATACAGTTTTTTTGACAAAAAACTTGCTCTATGCTTTAGAGTCACGAATTTAAAGTCACCATTCGTTATGTAAGAAATTAAACATAACATTTTCCTGTCTGTTTGTATTATAAATAGGACGTTAGACACAAACAGATAGATTTTAACAATACCTACTTAAAACACGTGTTTGTTCTCGAGTAAAGTTTGAGTTTAACAAAAACATTGTTATCAAATCCCTCTCAAAAATGCAAGATATGCTATTATCTCCGAGATAACAAAAGAAAATAGTTAACTACTTATACATAGTTATAAAACAAACAAACGGCTGCATAACTAGGCATAATTCTATTCAGTTATTTAGTAATTGCTCTACAAAGAAGGAAAAAAAGAAAATAACAGTTCTAGGAGACTGTAATAATTCTCGGAATCTTTTCAGCACGATTATTTGATATAAAGTTGAGTCCGTACCTACATCAAGAAACCTTATCCAGCATCGGTGTTCATTTCTGCTCTACCTAAATAATAGACAATTTACAGTCTCTACCTACTTTCGGTATGTGTAAATCAGTAAAATTCTGTATATTAAAAAATACCAATATGAAAGTGCATTTATAATTACAATTATTAAAACTAAAAAAAAAAAACGTTTTTATTATAAAACTTACGAAGTAAGGAGTAAAGTCATTATTTTATGACACCTCACACCTTGTTCGTCACATTACGGCAAAAAATACAGAAATACCATATATGTACGTAGGTATAATAATTGCAACGGTACTTATGTGAATACCGACATAATATACACATAGGGCACAGAAGGAGCCTCTTCGAGGCGCATTTAAAATCCTTTCACCACACTGGTTCGAAAGAACTAGTGACACGATAAGAGGAAGAGGACCGATAAATAATCGAGTTCGTTCGCATTACGTTATCAAGTGACATAACCCACCCAACTAGGTTTATTATCTTCTATCTAGGTTCACTATGGTACCTACTTTGAAGACCTTCCACACGACCTAATTACCTACCCATTGCAAACCACACGATCAGTCAATTTTATTTAAATTTCATAAGTTATTTATTACCTATATTAAAACTTAACCTAGCACAGTTCCAGTGTAAATTTATTACTAGGACTAGACAAACATACCATTTTTTTGGTTTTTAAGCCGGTATCGTTAAGTTAAAGCTCATCAAACTAACATTGGTAGAGCCTCAGTAAAAAAGTCAATTTGACCAACTGTCACTATTATAGTGACTGTTGGTCAAATTGACTTTTATAGGTACTGCTAAATCTTGTAGAAGGCCTAGCCTAGTACTTTCCTATCTTAGGTACATTAGCCTGCTTCAAGATGTCAATAAGAGTATAATTAACATCTCGGGATCGGGTCCGGGCCTCGAGTTGATTTATGCTCGGGCTGATAGTTGTTGACAGGAGCTGATAGCGGGAGAATGCTCCCAGCTGTCTGGTGATTGTGGATCCTTACCAGGAATCCCTGCAACAAATGCCACAACATGACAATTATATAATGTATTGTTAATACCTATTAGAATACGAAGCCCATGTGCTTCGTATTCTACTTAAATATGTTAAATACTTCTTTCTTCTACTTAAATATACCTTACGTAAATATGCCAATTTTATCACACTTATGCCGACTTGCACCAAACTTTCAAAGTTCTTAGCAATTACTTTACTCGCTTTTCAGTTCTTAACGTTCAGAATCTGGACTGTTAAGAACTACCAAGCGAATAAAGTAAGAGCTTAGGGACTTTGACAGTTTGGTGCAAGTGGGAATTAAAAATTGTTTTAATTTAATATGTAGGTACATGAATAATATCTACTATCGAGATACACAGATCAAAACATAATTCTATCGACTCTTTCCTAAGGCAATTATATTTTCTTGCAGATTTGTGTCGGTCGATTTTAGAACACCGCTCTACTTTTATATGCCAAAATTGAAATTTTTGTACATATTATGCCAGTCTTCTTAGATTTATTTGCCCTTATTTGATAAGGTTGGAACAGGGCAATGACTGGTGACCTATTTACCTAATATTACTGATCTTCTGAGAAGTTATCACATTTAAATTAATTGTCGTAGCAACTGATGAAATTTCATATTTCTAGTGTGGGGCCACCGATAACTGACCTAAGTGAAATGTTTTGTTTAATAAATAAATTGAATTGAATTGAATTGAATTCTATCGCTTTCTGTTTAAACAAATATTACTTTATTCCAATTTATATGAATATTAGATGTACTGCTTCTAAGTTTTATGTAATGACGTCTTGGCAGTTTGCGCATAAGCCTAGATTTAGAATTAAATGCCTAAGTATTATTCTTTACCCTCAATTTTATTAAAAAAGAGAGAGTAGATGAAAAAGCTACAGCTTATTAGGTATTATTAGTATTAGATTATTATTTATAAGGCTAAGAAACCCCTCTACGATACCAAAAAATAAAATAATTGTTTGTGAAAAATTATTCAATGTCTTTTCTTTGAAATGGCTCGTTATTCGACAAAGCTTTCATTTCTATTGAACTTTTAATTTGATAAAAGGAATAAGTAAAGCCTGCCTTATGCCGGGCCTCGTGTTCATGACCTTGGCTACCAGTTTCAAGATTAGACAGGTGTTTTTTTACCTACACCTTCGATTTGGGAAACCATGGAGGTCCTGCCTTCACGCTACGACCTTAATTAATACAGCTTTTATATGCTCTCAAACCTGAAAAAGCTGAAACCTTCTGGGAAATCCTTGCTTACGAAATTATTAATCTCATGCGTTCTCTTGTCCTTAACTTATAAAGCATTAAGCATAGCTGGCTGGTTTAAGTACACATGAATACATACATACCTACCCAAAATTAATCCTATATAGTTTGAATCTATTCAAATAAATAAATAAAGGCACTTCGAATCTTTTTTGGTCGCCCAAGGTTGTATCTACTGATGTGCAGCGATTGGTAAAATTATTTTGCCCTAGATTTTCCGTGTTTATCACTACAATACCGTTACCAAGCCCCTACCCTGTCTGAACCTAAATATAAAACCATTTTGGCATTTTGTATACTTTACGGTGAAATACCAAATATACATAACCAAGTATATATATTCTATTGGCTTATGGTAATTTGCCATTTTTATTATTTTAGTATGGTGTACAAGTAGCTGTACGTAACTTTAGCGCTGACTGTTTTTGCGCAGAAGTAAAAAATTAGGTACCTGAGGGGGACTACACATACAATAAACATGAGCAGTAACCCCCCGCGTATCGTTCAGCGCTAGACTTACGTGCCGCTACTTATAGGAGTGACGAACAGCAAACTGCGTAGCGCGTCACGGGGTAAATAATTTATAAATAATAGCCACAAACGTAGCGTGCGTGAACTATAGAATATCAAATAGTTTTTACCTACCCCGTAGCATGCGAACGCATTAGATGAGCCGATAGCTTGTATGGGACAGGTGGTGAGGGCGGCGAGTGAGGCCGTACGGTTCCCACGAGCCCTCGTGACGAGTGTGACCAAAACATTGTTTGGAAAGTAATGAGTCGCTAAAAATAGTCGCACTAGTTGACTTTGCACACACTACTTATGAGTATTTAATCTTGACACCAAACTGCCTCACATTTAAACACTACTAATATCTTAGATATAGAAGGCTTTCTCCTGACTGACTGTCAGGCTAAACCACCGAACGAAGTTCCATCTGTCATCTGTCATCTGTCACCCTATCGGCAACGGTGGGACAGATATAACTTTTTTGTCCCATCTGTCACCCTAGGCGGACTGAGCAGGGTGACAGATGGGAATAATTCAACGTAGAGACTTGAAAATTGAAGGTGCGTAAGCACGTTTTAGAAAGGAATTTAGTTAAAACAGCGCAATCGAAGTTGTGGGCGTCTCAGCTAGTAAGGAGGTACATATCTTCTTCCATGAGAAGATAGATACCTCCACTGTGTTAAATCAGCCTTTTTACTATATTTTTATTATAAGACTTACAATAATATTTTTTCTGTGTTTTAACGATATTATACAATTTACTTCGAATATTTTTTTCATATTTATTTATGTTCCTAATTATACTAATTATACGACCCACCCACTTGAATTGAGAGAATTTGAGAGAAAGACCTCTTAATTGTTTTTCGTTAGTTTAGGAGCGGGTAGCTAATTATAATAATTACTCGGAGATGTTTAATCACATCTAATTATAACTTGTCTTGTCCCAACAACATTATTTCATTTGAGTAGAATAAAATAAACGTTTAGTAGGTCTCAATTATTAAGTAAGCTTATTTTTTTGAAATTTTTGCTGGATGGTTTTTGTTTGAGGTTGGTAAAAAAAACCACTTGAGAAGTAGCACCATCGCTGTTGGTAGTGACTCGTGTCAGTTAATCTTATTTTTCCATTGAAATAAAATGCGAAACAATTCATTTTAGTAAATGAGATGAAGTAAAAATCTTTTTATTTGAAACCATTGAATCTCGCAATGACGCAACCCCACAAAATCCGATGAGAAGGATTTTATATGAACGTTGCGAAAATCTCGCTTCTAAACCCACACTTAGACTTGAGTAGGTAGGTGTTGATTTAGGTCGGGATTATGTCTGACACCCTTTCGCAGAACCATTTGTGGACCTTGGTTTAACTAAATTGAACCCAAGTTTTCAAATTATTAAAAAAAAAAAATTTAAAGTGTAGCCTTTTTGTAAACGCAATTCTCATCAGTCTTTTACTCTTCGCATCCAGAAATTGCCCGCGACTTTCGTAATGTCGCTGACCCACCACGCCATCGGAATTCTTGGTAGTTTTGTTAAAGTTCGTTTTTCAATCTTTGCAGGCCTTCAAACTGTTCAAACGCAGCAAGAGCCGCAAGACTCCTCGGAACCGTATCTCGCCAGGGCTGGTCCGATCCCCCGCATACAGCGGCACGGTGGACGCGCGAGCTGACATCGACGTCCAGCACTTCTGCGCCTGCCGCGCCTCCTTGCCACCCCAGCCCGAAGCCCGCGAGAACGAGTCCCACTACAGCAGCTTCACCAGCTACACCAGCTCGCGAGTCGACAGCTTCGACAGTTACGGCACCAGCGACTCCAACCGATCCGACTCCGCTTACGATTCCGCGCGCAGTAGTCCAGCTGGAGCCAGAGTCTGCTACGCCACCGTCACCTACTTCAACGTGAATGATAGCGAGGACAGCAGCAGTGTCCTTACCGAGTACACACTCCTGGATGATACGGAGATGGACAGGGAATTAGGAGAAGAGGAGGTGGAGAGAGCGCAGAACATGATCAATGAGAGCATAGAGCTCGTCAGCACATTATGAAGTGATGTAGCGAAGCGGTTGTTAATGAGTTAAACTGTATTTGTAAGGTATTTAATGGGTTCTGAAGAGAGTTTATAGCGTTATTATTGCGGAAGACATCTCTTTATTGTTCTTTGATTCAAACTCTACCACCCTGTACTCGTTGGTAGGGCCTTTCAAATCAACAAAAGTAGTTATTGTGTGATTTGTGTGAACTAAAATGACAAGGTTTTTTTACATTCTAAATAACAAGGAGTTACATAGATTATTCAAAGCAAATTTGTTGATACACGACTTTTTGACCAAAGATTTTAAATTATTTATTGTATGTATGTTACCAAGGTGTATTTGTGATAAATTGATAAATGTTAAATGAGTATACTTTAGATAAGTAATTGTATCTACTAGGTTACTAGTTACTAACTAGGTCTGTTGATCTCAAGTCATAATATTTAATCAATCTTCAAACACATTCAAGTGTAAAGTTAATTTCATGATATTTTTTAAGTATGCAGCATTTTATAAATTAACTTTAAATAAAATAATTATCATTTCAAATTAATTTTATTAAACTATTCCCCGTTCCTCTAAAATACCTAAATCTAATAGTCTCTTGCTTTAGTAGATATCGTTTCATTTTAAAAATCATAACTAACTTGCGTAAGACATTGAAAACTTATATAATAGATATCCTTTCAACAATAACTTTGTACTAATGGTTGATACAAAGATACAGTCAGCTGCACAGACATGTATCCCAAGCTTTCACATTTATATTATACTCCTAATTTTGCAAATATATTCTTCTTCTGATAAAAGTTCTGACAAGTAAGATGACTTCTTTAATTTAAAATTGCATGCGTGCACTTATCTTTGCAAAATAAAGAGAAATATGAATATAAAAGCTTGGGAGTGTATACATGTCTGTACAGCTGACTGTACATAATAATAGCTCTATTCATGGTATTGTCAGCAAGTAAGCCATAGAACACCATAGTCGACTTTATAATGAGGTGTCCGAAAATGGGCCTCTTTGTGCTCGCCTGTCTCACCCCATGTCTCTGGCTGAACTGCCCCAACCGGGGGCACTCGATAGTCAATGGATGGTCAATAGGTTGGTATTTGGTACAGAGGCTGCAAATGTGATAAATCCTGAAACAGGTATTTCAAGTTTTACTACAAAATCAAGATTTGTTGTGAATACCGAGCATGGGATTATATTTGGCAAGCAAATAGAGAAATATTGGAAAAAAATGTTGTATAGAATTCGGTAGTATTAAACATTTAATGAACTTGCAAAATAAAAACTTGTTTAACGTGTTCTTCCGGTCTTGTCTACTGTATTTTTCTTTGGTATTTTACGCAACTAGAATAGTTGCATGAGTACGTTAGTCAGTAATGTTTTTTTAAGTCATTATTAATTATGCGAAGAGACTAGAAGGAAAGCCTTACTTACGTATATTAAATAAAGTAAGTATATTTTATTTAGGTGAAATTTGATCGAGTCTGTGAGCTTCTGACAAAAAAACGACAAGTACCCTGCAGTAAGATGGCTATGTCCGGAATTTTCAAAGTTATGTCTCTTAATTTAATTAAATGTACAAAGCGAGATCTCAAAAATTAACTTGTTAGATAAGTGCGCGCTGTGCACTTCGATACATTTTCTTATGAATATTATGTCCACAAGATTGTTAATATTTTATGACACAAATTGATGATAACATAGTTTTTGAGTTTATGCTGTCTTGATCTTAAAAAAAAGCACTATCATAATCATAAAAATTTGGCAGTAGTCATCTTCGTGCAGACGACTGTACCAATCTATATATTTAACGAAGGACGTCACATAGGACGGAATTGAATTGACTCTTACTTTCTGACTACGCTGACTGAATAAAAAGGTTAACCTAACCTACTTAGGTATCTAGAAGTCTTATCTAGGACTATGATGCTATGCTACATCCACATCTGATGAATTTTTAAAACAGCTTTGCATCATTTGGATTCGCGGTACTTCTTTTGAGGACCGGTTTAATATCTAATTTAGACTAATAATATAAATTTAACCATAAATAAGTAGTCTCAAGTCACAACACACAGTCACCTACTTGTATCAAACGAAAATTAGCGATTAGCTGTCTTCTCAGCTTATTTTTCTTGACTTTTTATATACATGTAGAGTTATCAACCAATTCATTTTTGATATGTAACATTTTTTCTTCTTTCTGTCAATTTGGCAACGTTCAGGCAACGTTCTACGCGTAGTAATTTGTCACGTATCCCTGTAGGTAGAGACCAACCTTGTTACCGTCCCGTAGAGGCGCCAAATTGATTGGCATTACATGCAGACGGACCGAATTACCGAAGCTAATACATCTAGTTTGTATATTATATCATACCAATAACGAAAGGTCGTGAAGATGATCGTGGGAGGTGGCGATGTCATACAAAGTGGATTAGTCATGAAACTTTTTGATGTGCAACATCTTTCCTCTCGTTTTCTGACAATTTGTGACAGTGACTTCGCGAAATGCAACGGAAGTGTATAACAGGAAGTTAGCCGTCAGACGGTACCTCAGAAAAATGATAAAATAGAATCCTTCCTAATTTTAATCAGATGGCAGATGTCATCATAAGCGAATTTTGTAAGGATCATTCGTTTTTTTTATAGCAAGCAAGTGGTGAAACTAGCTAGGCGCTCTCCTGATGGTAAGAGATCACGCCTACCCATAACCATGAGAGTGCTACACAGGATTTTGATTCCCATAGGTCAGTGCAGCACTGCTATTAGCGCTCGTCCACCTTGCGACATTTCGATGGTCAGTTTCGAAGGCCCAGTAATTTTACAAGCTACAGTACCCTTCCAACCGGAATACAATAATGCTAATGCTAGTGCTGTCTACACGATCCCAGATAATTTTAAGCAGTAAAAAAAAACAAAACGCGTAGTCACTGCACACTAGCCTATAGAATACAAGCTTCGCCGGCCACACGAAGCTAGTACACAAGCCAGGATAGTAAAAACGGTGGCGGAGGTCGCTACTAGCAAAACAAGAAAGCTATTCTCTTATACTATCCTAGCTTCAGACACTAGCTTACTAGCTTGCTCACTAGCTTACTAGCCTAGAAATAAAGCTAATTCTGTCTACACGAAGCTAGAACTGCTAGCTTGCAAGCTAGCTATCCTGGCTTGAAATACTAGCCTCGTGTAACCCGGCCATTAAAAGGGCAAATCAATTATACATATACTACATTGTATTATATTTTAACAGGGAGAGTTTTCTGAGAAATAGCTCAGAAACCCTTGTACTGAAATAAAGATGATAGGCCTTTGGGAACTGAAACATTTGAAGTTGATTGGAACCTTTGGAATTGGAAACCTTTTTTCTCAAAAGGGTGATCAAAGAAGTTTGGTAAATACGAGTACCTACTACCCACACACAAGTTGCCCTTTATTGTTTTTACTGGAATGTGTTTTTCTCAAGAATTCATTTATTTAAGTTCTACAGAAGTGTTGTTTTTTGTTTTGAAGTGGGAAAATAAGAAAACTTGTTGTGAACTTAATTATCTCTCCTAGAACATTATTCTGCTGTCATCTAGAAAAGTAGATATCTTAGAATGCCCTTTATTATCGATGATATACGTTATTGTCAGTGGCCTTCTTCCATGTATATAAAAGATGATTCAGGTGGCGGCAGTTTATTTTTATGTCAAACACTGTTTTGAGGCTTAAGATTGTGGTGGATTCTTGCTCTTAATAAAACCACCATTTCAGATTCGATACATGCTTTCTATTGAAAGCTTTTCGTATAGAGAGAAATTACATGATGTGTTCAGTGGCCATTGTCTGTGAGAAGAGATCTGTCAAATTACAGTGTTGCAATAACCTTAATTTTAATTCCGACCAAAAATCATATATATTTGTAATTGCTATTACACTTTGCTACTTCTACTATCCACGACAAAGAGTGTTTTTTTTTAATGCAGCCATGACCCATTTTGGACAAATAAAATTGTCCCTGAATATGTTTCAGGGTTAGCGGCTGAAAGACAAAAAAATCTTAGATGAACTACTTAGATGAGGTGAGACTGAGAGCCTTTCTATTCAGCGGTGTCGTTGGTCTTACTAAGATGTAGCCAATTGAATATTTGCTTGATATTGCAGATAACGACCGCTGAATGAAGCAAACATTAACGTCCATTGAAAATTGTTCTGAATTCTAAAGACCTCGCTTTTCATTGACCCCACCACTAATGAGTTGATCGAACCCTTTTATGAACTTAAAGGTTTTTCAATAGCATCATTTTGCATGCTAGAAAGTCTGATTAACTATCGGCTGCCTGCAGATTTGCTTGATCAATAATCAATAATCATTTATTTAGTAAATAAAATATTTACACGTCTTTACTTGCGCTGCTGGGCTTCAGGCCTACTCTCGGCTAAATGAAACGAACGGTGTGCCCTAATTGCTAAATTGAGGAAAAGAGCTGAAGATCGGGCAAAATGGAGCGGATGCAGTAACCCTAGAATATAAATCCACATTTATGGTGCGCACCAGCAGGGAGTGGAACTCGCTGCCGGCGTCTGTTTTTCCGACACACTATAATCTTGGAGTCTTCAAATCAAGAGTGAATAAGTTCTTACTAGGCAAGCGTGCTTCATCCTCGACCACACCGTCACTTACCATCAGGTGAGGTTGTGGTCAAATGCTTGCCTATTCCATATAAAAAAAAAAAAAAAAAAAATCTGATCATGTTGGCAGTTATTGAAATTGATGCCAGAAAATGTAGAGTACGAATGTAATGCTTAAAACGATGAAGAAATTATTACGAAACGGTAAAGTTCAAAAAATACCGACACACGCTTACACACGAACGTACAAAAACTGTTTTGCACCCTGTCTTCCTACGGAAGTAGCGCGAGCGAGGGAGGCAGATATAATAATTGGTAACGTGTGAGAGAGACAGTGGTCGTGGGAAACATAGGGGTGGCGATATCCCAAGCATTGAAGTGGCACGACCATATAACATTGCATTTATTTAATTTGACCCCAGAGTCAGTAATTACAGTTTTTATGTGCATTTCTGTGGACATCTGGCCAGTACTAATTTTAATTGTTTTGCGACACCTGTGCGATCCTTATCGCTAATTTATTCGTTCATGGTAGTAGGGAGCACGGTCGGTTAGCCAATTATACACAGGTGTTTAAGGGTTGAAACAAAAGATAAGTACGCAAAATAATTTATTTCTCTTCGCAAACAGTATTTACAATATTTACATCTTATATAATAAGTAGGCGCCGAATCACACATGATCGATATTCCAAAGCTTGGTTTAGCTCGCAATACAGGGTTAAAAAACTTGCAATATCTAAGATTATAGAACTTTCTTCTACTAACTTAGTCATTTACAAAGGACTCTATATAAAGCCTGCGGTGGTGGTTCTGAAGCTTAAGACCCGAGTTCACCAACAGACGGTTGAGTTTTAAACAGTTGTTTTGACGTTTTTGACACGAATTTTCATAGATTAAACGTCAAAGATAACGGACGAAGAGGCCTAATCTTCCGATTATCTATTGGTGAACACAGACCATTATCTAGTGACTCCCATAATCTAGTGACTCTTAAAAATAAGTATAACTATCACACAACCTTTATAATTTTTTTAAACAATTTCTGTAGACTTCGATATAATTTTGATAAACTCTGAGATCCAACACAACAAGTTATGTACTTAGGTTTGATTGAAAAAGTTCCCTTTCATACAAGAAATATAACTATTATTTAATTGTGCTTATACTGAATACATACATACATGTAATCTTCCTGAAGCCAAAAGCTATAAATGTCATAAGTATTTGTACTGATAATATCATCATTGGCTAAAATGAGTTCATTTTTGATAATTTCACAATACATTTTCCAACCAAACCTAACACTAAACGCTTATTGCTAATAGGCGAGTTCAGCGCCCCACGGCCGGTACGGTTTGGAAGTGTTCTGCGAGTACTGATGGTGCGGGGGATGCGGGTAGGGCGCGGGGTAGTGCGGGGCGGGGTGTCCGGGCGGACCGGGCGGGGCGGGGGCGGGGTAATGCGCGTAACCAGGTGCTGCCGAAAGAGGCGCTGCTATCGCTTGCGGCACCGCTATCGTCGCGGATGCTGTACTGGCCGGGATCTCCTGCCGCTGGTCGTAAGACTGCTGCGGAGTGGGGGGCGGGTGAGGGTACCAGTTCGCGGACTTGGCTGCTAGCTCGCGTTGCGCCGCGAAGCACTGCAGGTGGCTCATGAGGCGCAGGCGCAGCGGGTCCTGGATGTCGAGCCCCTCGCAGGAGACGAGGTAGCGTGCCACCTCCGCTGCGCACTCGCGGAACCCGATGTTGTGGTAGTCCATGGCGTAGCGTTGGGGATCGTACGCAAACGTGTCCAGACCTGGAAAGATTGAGAATTACGTTTAGTATCACTTTGTTTTTATAGAGAACGTACTCGTAGAAGTAATAATGTGGTCTTTCGAACATGAGTTGAAGAGGACTCAATGAAAATAAGCGCCTGAAGCAACTGAAGTGAGACTCAGAGATGGTGGGTGAATTCTTAAAGTCTTAAATTTTCCAGTCAAATTTAACCAAATATATAACTTCTGAAATGTACTTTTATTGAGCATTAAGAGGCATATCTACATGAACACATATTATGTACATGTTGATAGATACAAATGAGAGAAAGAGATATTATCAAAATAATAAGTCTATTTGGACAGTCATACAGATAATCTGATTGCAATGTCGAGATTCTTATTATCAGTTGGACAAAAATATGTTTCCCAGAGATCCCTCGGTTTTTGTCTAAATCCTGTTGGTCAGATCCAAAATATTGCATGAAATCAGAAACACAAAAGAAGATGCAGATGTATTCCCGGACCAAAAATGGTAATATGAAGCCAAATGGAATTAATTTGCGTATGAAAAGATTTCGACAATGACTCGGAAACAAGACAAGATCCTCAAACGAAAACTACCCCTCGTACGCAACAATTAGAACGAGATACAGGTATTATTGAATTGGAGTAAAAGAGAAAAAAAATCCGGGAATATGTAACGGCAGCCCTAAGTTTCCGGACGTCTTCCGACAGGGTTGCAACGCCAGTTTAGGATGAGCTATTTGTCCCAGTTAGTTTGTAGAATTGTATACGTAAGTTAGCGATTCATTCATAAATCTAAGGGTCAGTGTAAACTGGTAGCTGTAGTGGGGCATTGGGGCAAGAGAGCGAAGGGTGAAAGAAGTTTTTTCATACCGGTACTTGTTTATTTTTTATTATTTGCGTTGATTTGTTATTTGAGACGCATATTCACCTTAAACAGGATTTATTCTTATATATTGTTTACTTAGGTACCAATTTTTTTTTAATTTGACTTTTTTTTTTTTTAATCAAGTAAAAATGAATGATTCAAAATAAAATTACGTTACGAAAAAACACGCTGAAAGCGTTATACGATTTAAATATATCTTACTTAAATTTAAACAACAACACAGAACGTTTTATGACCAAAGTTCTAATACTTATATCAAAATTCTTCAAATCTACACAATCATTGGAACCCATAGAAAATAAACATCTTAAAAATACGCATCTAATTGTGCTCGCTTCCTCTCCTTCCGCTTGCAGACGTCATTACGTTTTTTCATTTGCTTTTTTCCGCGCAGGTGTGGCAGCCCTAACCCTTTGGCGTTAGGGAGCGGAATCGCTTCCGCCTGTCAATGTGAACAATGCACGCGTGATCTTATAATGCGAATGTAGATTAGTAGGTTGGAGTTTAAACCAGGGTTTTATTTGTTAAGTTTCAATGAAATTTATTTTGGTACAAATAGATAATTATTTGGTACAAATACATTTTGTCAATAGAATACGATGCATTTCATTAAATTGGCCGACATAACAAGTCTCCTGGCTTTTAAGATTATGTTTTCTAAATATTTAATATGAGTGCTTAATTTTCATTAACATGAGTCAATCAATATGCTAATAAAAAGACGGCTTCATTCATTTTAACACCAGCTAAAAAAATTAAAAGTAATGTGACATAATGTAAAAATTGTTTTAGAAATAAATAAATTAAATAAAATGATCTTCAGTTATGAAAGGTTTTCTCTGTCCCCTCATTGATCGAATAATTAATTTATCAAAGAATTAATCGATCAAAGAATGATCAATTTATGAGGGTCAACATTAACTTTCGGCATCATATCTATTTCAACTATTAGTTCCATACCATTTTAACTCCTAATCAATTCCAATCTGCACTACCACATCTCCATAATTCGCAGAGGTTAGCTGGAAGATAATGCTAACTAGCATTAAGTTCGCCTATGTACTTGTTTTTTCCTTTGTGCAATTAAGCATTTTATATCTATCTATCTATCTGTGTCTCATATTAGCCGAGCACATTGTACAGCACTGGTTTAAGGCCCACAAATCCTCGTGGATCCTGCACCGTGGACCCTCTCGGAGGGCGGCGCCCCCGGAGGGCTAGCGTACACGGTGCAGGGTGGGACGGCCGGGGGCGCCGGGTTCCCACGACCACCGCTGGTGCTCACCGCTACTGATTGATTTGTTTGCACTGTGACTGTCCCGCTAATCTTTATAATCTACTGAATATGAGCGCTTGGGTTGAAAGATAAAACTAATAAAACGGGTTTTGCTAGACTATTAATATAATAATTTAATTTGAATCTTTTGTTTTTGTATGGTACGGTTTTTTAGTTTTTATTGGATTATTATACATTGAATTGATTAAGTAATTAGAGCTCGAAAGGAGCCTCGAGGCGTACTTGAAATCCTTACACCACATTGGTTCGAAAGAACTAGTCACACGATAAGAAGAAGAAGTAATTAGGTTTGAATAAGTAATTAAAAACCGAATATATTCGACTGATGTAATTATCGTACCGTGTTTAAACATAGACTTTCCTACAGTGGGTTTTACAAAAGAGTTGTCTAGCTAGATTAACTAATTGTAAGTGAATACTTACAATTAGTAAAATAATAATAGTGACGTTATTAAAAGTTGCAGATTCATAAATAGTTAGTAAACACGTTATGTAGAGTTAGGCTAATGTTTCATAAGCTCTACAAATGTAGAGTTTTACTTTTTGAGTCGGGTACTCGTAGAACTGTAGACAAATTGAAGTAAAATCGTCTTAAGAAAAAATCTACATAAATTCAAAGATCATCTATCTAGGCATGATAGTATATTCAACCGTATAACATCGTCGACAGCATCGTCACATTCCTTCAGGTGAACTGGTGATAAAACGTAAGCTAAAACTCATAATTTTGCAATAAACGGAATCCATTAGTTCCATAAGAACGTCTACCAGGTCACAATCCTGTCTGTCACGAAAGGGGAAGTTCATTAGGAGGAGTAAACGACCCCATGCCTTTGCCTTCCGAGCCGCACCCGTCAATAGAAAAACTACACACAAAAACCTTACCAACTCCTATCTAATCTACGTCCGCGTACTATTACATGCTCTGTAGCTTCCTCTTGGTAGTTTTTGTAGGCGCCAGGTGTCTGTCCGTCTGTCTGAGGTAACTGAGAGTTTATTAATCTGTGGTAACCGATACCTGGCCGATGGTCGGTCTTTGGTGGTCGAATTGTTTCACGTGGAGTTTGTGGTTTTCAATCTGATGATCAATTGATAGATTGTATTGCTTTCTTTTGAACCGACGAAATTGAAAACAGATTTTTTTAAGTACTTAGAATACTTAGTGTATGGTTGGTTAACTTTTTACAGGGTCATGTTAATAACTAAGGGTTAGGTATTATTATATATATTATAGTATTTGTAGTTTTTTTTTTTCGTATTAATTTTTTTATTACAGCATAAGCTAACTACTACAATCTATATATAGGTATATTACAAAATTTACAAAAGGAAACAATTGGGCCACCCATAGATCGTTGCAAACGATCTATAGGTAGCTCAACTGCTCCAACTCGATACCCGATGGCAGCGTGCCGAGGATACTGGCTGCATTGCCTCTTTGCATAGCAAGGCTTATTCTTTGGCCCAGATAGCTGCCAGCCCTCTGATCACGCGTCGCTTCGAAAGTTATTTGTAGTTGAATGTGTCCATTTAAGGCACCCACGTATTTGAGAATTAGATTTATTATAAATCGTTGAACTTGTCATCGAAATTCTAGCAATAACTCATTCTGTTGTGATCAGGCTAATGTCAGGGTGGATCAACTTTAATTTCAAAACTAAATTGCCGTAAGAAACACTGATTCCAAGAACAGATAAAACAAAACTTAAATTACTTTCGTTCATCATTTATAATGCGAAATTGCATTTCGTGCAAATCGTTGGCAGGCATTTTTACAACACCCTAAAGAGTATAAAATCAGTAGCTTAAAGGTAGACAATGCTTATGCAAAGTCACGCAAGCTTCGTCTTTGAAAACCATCACGATATTACCCCGGGTTAAGCTCTCTTGTAGCAGTAATATGTGGGAATATACCTCTACGGAGAAGGAATGAAAACTGAGGTTTACGAGAATGCGTTGTTGTATTGTATTAAAGGAATGAGAAACATAATATAAACCGCAATGGCACTCTTCAATATATATAAAAGGTTTGGACCTAACTGACTGACTGACAGAGAACTTACAGGCCAAACCACGGAACGTAGAGTCTTGAAATTTCGAAGGTATGTTCGTCAAGATGCCTACACATCGTGCACTATGAAAGATATTTTGTTAATTCGCAATGCAAGCAAAACTGCGGAAGTTAGCTAGTCATCTTTACACATAAGGATAAAAAATCCCGAAATAAACTTTTCAATAGCTTTGAATATAATTTTTAATTGAAAAATAATGCTCTACATAAGGCTTAAAAGACCCAAAGATTGATTTCTGGTATGATCTGGCATCATCAAGTTGATGATGTCATGTACCTGACAAGAAATTGACCTTTTAACTGTCCCTGAGCGGAAATCGTCATCAAACGCATATTCCATGATATGATGCGGTCAGATCACACACGAGACGCGCTGTAACCACGACCACGAGCCACATCCTAACCACCTGACCACAACTTCATTATTCCACTCCGGATGAGAACGAGTTAGTTTGTGAATATGCCGTGACGTCATTTCATTAATGAAATTGAAGAAGACCCATGAATAATTTGGATGGTTTTAGTTTTTATTTTAAATTGGCATTTAAAAGGCATACATACAATTCAGTAGGTATTACACAGTTCTCTATTGCGTTAAATTACCACTAAGACATTGATCTATAAATTGTACAAGTTACTATTAGATATCTCCGACTTTATAGCTCTGACTGCTTTGATAAGTACGGTATGTTTATGTAATTATTCCGATCCAAAATAAACAAAAATTACATTGATTTCTTTGGCAACAATTCAGTTTCAAAATTTTATAAACCGACCACAAACACATAGAAAAACACCACAAAAGATCTTTTCACGTAGCAAATTAAAAACATCTTATGTCAATTCATTGACAAAGGAAACATTCCAAGTCCTCAAGCCCCGGGGCTCGGGTCACACCGTGGGATCCACCTGTCTTCTGGACCCGGAAGACGGACGTGGGAACGCAGTCAGGAACTCCCGCATTTATGGACGACTTAGAATAATATTATGCGGGACTTTGTCAGAGAAACGTTTTTGTACACTTTTTATAAGACTTTGATGTGTTTTTTGACCAGGTGACCAGGATGTTTACCTTTGTGGTTTAGGTAGGGATGAAATGGTAGGTCAAGGTTTTTTTAACCGATTTAAAAAAAAGAGGTGAATCTAATATCGTTTGAATTATTTTTTAAATTTATATTTTGATTATTAACCGATTTGAAAAAATATATTTTTGTTTGAGAGAATATATTATGTACTTTCAATCGGTCGGTTGTTGTATGTTTTTGTAAAACCTTGTTTTCAAACTATTGCGATTACTCTACATAAATGTAGAGCTACATTATGGTTAAGTTTAAAAATAAACCCTAAAGTTTTTTTTAATTAAGAATTAGGGCCTTTTATGTCTCTTGTTAAAAGCTTTCTCAAGAAAGTAAAATTGCTTGTAACAGGAAACAAGTAGGTAACAGTCACTTTCAATAGTTACAACTTGCAAGCGACTTACAAAGGACCGGAAAAGTGAAACCAGTAGAATCGCTTTTTACTTTTAGCTTTTTTGAAAACCGTTACGTTTTATTAATTTGCGGAAACGGAAACAGGTAGTTAGACAAGTTGAGATTTGATTGTGATGAATAACGGAGGTTTTAAAAAGAGCCACATGCTCTTTGAGTGACAAAGGATCACATTCTAAATCGTCAGGTACGACAAACAGGAAATTATAGCTGGGCCTAGTATTTTGAGTCCTAGTTGTAGTATGTTAAACATAGTTATGTTTTGGTCACGTTTAATCATTTAATCATGATCGCCGTATCATATCAGTAGACACGAAAGTAAAAACCTAGCAACTAATTCTACTTTCAATTCCAAACAAATTGAAATGGTTCTTGTTATTCTAGAAATTGCATTTCTATGATGGCGACATTACGTGAAGTTCAAGGCCTTTACGTTTTGTAACGTTTATTTATTATGAATAAGATTCCATTAATGTTTCCGGGTTTGAAAGGTCAGTGAAGTATATATTACTCATCACGATCCTGTAGCATTTCGCGAAGGGCTGTCAAAAATAGCCAAGAAGCGTGGGTGGAGGGGAATTGTTAAGTGTTTTTCGTGTTTCCTTAAAACTTGTTGACACATATAAATTATTTCTGTTCATTTGCTATGCAAAAGCACCTACACGTAAGTGTTACTTTTCACCAGAAGCAAATGTTTTAGAACTGACAGGTAAATTACAATACCTTCTTTTTTGACCCTGCGCTGCCCAGGACGAAGCAGCAGGTAATAAGTATGTTTAGTTCAGTGTATGCGTGTACGATGCTCATCATCATAAACCTATAGCAGTCTACTGCTGGACGTAAGTCTCTCCCAAGGCGCGCCACTAAGCCCGACCTTTGGCTCTTCTCATCCACCTGGGCAGATCATCGCTCCATCTGGGCAAAGGTCCGGTGCTCAAACCAGTCTTTTCAGTATGAGGAGTATTGGTGCCTACCTTTGGAGTGTATCATCTTGAGATGATCCACGGTGAGTTGCAGGATCTCCGCCTTCTCCAGCTTAGCACTGCCTTGCTTCTCGCAGGCTGCGGGGACCAGTCTCTTCAGCTCGGTGAGTGAGGTGTTGATGCGATCGCGGCGCTTCTTCTCGATGACTCCTCGCCGGCGCTTCCGCGTCATCAGCTGGCAGGAGTCCCCGCCTGGAGACCTGGGGTGGAGCATGTAGGTTAGTTTTGAATATTGGATTGCTAATTATGGAGTCTTATGTATGTACAAATACCCGTTACAATCGAATAACTATGTCTTAGGTATGTTTTGATACTTAATTTAAAACTGAAGATAAGCTATAGTTTAAAATGAAGGCTCCTACGAATGCATGAAAAGAATGTAAAAAAATATGATTTTAGTGCAATGCACTAAACTTGCATGTCTGCCTATGCAGTTAATATACCTATGTATGTGTTGCACGACTTTGTTTATGTAATTAAAAGTTTGACAGTTCTTTAAATAAAAAATATCTCTAGGAAGCCAGTTATTCAATTTACTGTAATCTCTTAAAAGTTTATTCATTGTTCCGTAATCTGTTTAAGTACATTGTTTCATAATCATTATACAATGATTTGTAACTCGAACAATCAAGACAATATGTGAAAACTCGGTAGAGAAGTTTGGAGCGAGCGCTACGCTCGTAGCTCCAACTTCGTAGCGCGTAGCTCATCGAATTACTTTCAGTTCCAAGATAAAGAAAATTTGGACAGGAGCTTTGAAATAAATTCCACATTTTCTAATTGAAAAGATATTTTACATTCGAATATATAAAAGTTCTAACAAGATTTCGTGCAGTGGATCAGAAAAAACTTAAGTTTAACGTTCAAATAGGTACTTACGTAGCGTCTTTACTACTTTCTTCAGAAAAGGCGTCGTCTTCACTCTCGGAATGGGCCCTCTTGCTGCGGGGCGCCGGCACGGGGGCCACGGGTGCTGGAGCCGGAGGCCCCCAGCCGTACTGGTGAGGAGCCCAGTGAGGCTGCGGGGGGCCATGAGGCTGCGGGGGCCCTTGCGGCTGCTGTAGGCTCGTCTGCTCCATGTGGCGGTGGTAATCCATGGTTATAGTCACTTCACTTATATCTGAACACTTTTAAATATTAAAGTTGAACTTTAAGTTTAGTTTTGGTAAAAACAAATATTTCAATAGTCTCAATAACACTTAAACTTTTCACTGTCCTAGTTTCTTCGTCTTGTAATTTGTTTGATAAGACGGCACATGCCCGTGCGCACGCGTTGAGCGCCGGCCGCGGAGTGTGCGCCGCGTGCGGCCCCGGGGCCCCCAGCCCGTGCACACTCCGCTTGCCCACACACCATTTCACCTCACCATGCCAAAATACACTCTATTACAGAGGCCTACACTTTATTGTGACGGTAAATAATCGAGTGGTAGTTTATTCTAGTGAAAACTTTCAGATGAACGAATATAGGCCTACGCGCTTTGGGTTTAGTGTTATGCGTTCGACTCATCAATGAATGCTATGATTTTTAATTGAGTTTTGCGCTCACCCTAATGTCAACTCTAGGGCTATCGTGCTACGAGTGGTTTTGGGGCAGTGGTTGGGAGTTGAATGGGAGTTGCTTTGGCCGCGTGTCGGCAAGCGGCAGACGATTAGGGAGTGCAGTATATTTGGTGGGACGTCGCTCGGACGCGTGGCCAGCGTGGGACCCTTTGGCACGGATTACTGCTATGTGCAATACGTACTATGTGCTAGTTATACTTATGTAATGTCATAATGAATACCATAGTTCATCGAACAATAAATGCACACATAGGTACATACATTTACGGATTTTATTTGTTTAAGTATCGGATAATGCTTTCAAGTTTATTAATAATTTTTTTTAATTATTGCAAGAAATTCCTGTGATTGAGACGTCAAGAGCAGAAATCCATTGGTCGTACGCAGGTAAAACCGTCGCTGCAGATGAATGCTCACGTCATAGACACTTGTTGCACCAACATGCTGAACGAACATTGTTTCCAATAGCTGGACCCCTGACCCATTTGACCAGTGATCCAGTGTGGTGTCAGGCCGTGGTCCGCACGCGCCTCCACGGCTGATGCAGACGACCGGACGTACGGCACGTGGCTGGCGGCGCAAGATGCTGCGAGCTTGAGATCACTTGTTGCTACACTTTGAAGGTAAACCCAGCGCTGTAGATGCTCATATCATAGACACTTGTTGCAGCAACATGCTGAACGAACATTGATTCCAATAGCTGGACCCCTGACACATTTCACCAGTGACCCAGTGTGGTGTCAAGCCGTGGTTCGCCACGCGCCTCCGTGCCACGCGGCGGCTGAAGCAGACGACCGGACGTACGGCACGTGGCTGGCGGTCCAAGATGCTGCGAGCTTGAGATGACTTGTTGCTCCACTTTGATTATAAGGATATATTCTCATTACGGTACCAATCTGTAGGCATCGTTGCGAGAGGCAAAGCTTTTTTCCTTTGCTTTTCAATAGATCGAATACAATTTTTTTGCTACTGCAAGTACATAATACCTATTTTACTGTATAAGGCTATGACTTTAGTAAGTACCTATCTTAAATGATTACCTACATAAAGCCCTTACATTAAACGGATTAGATTGGACGACTGCAACGCCGGTGTCGCGGGTTCGATTCCTGCTTCAGGTCAAACATTTGTGTGATGAACGTCGGTGTTTGTCCTGAGTCTGGGTGTTTTCTAATTATATTATATGTAGGTATGTAGGTATGTATTTAAGTAGGTATTCTATCAGTTAGGTATCTGGTTCCCATAGTACAAGCTCTGCTTAGTTTGGGGCTAGATGGCGTTGTGTGAAATGTCCTAAATATTAGAGGGATAGGTAATCTAAGTTTCCGTTTGTATAGGCAAGCAGTAACATACCTTAAAGTCAACTATTATAATATTCAAGAAGGTAGGTAGTACAATGCCACCGGTATTCTGCATCACGTTACCTTTTACAAGCAAATAAGGTAACCATTGTTACGCAAAAGTCAATCGAGGCGGCAAAACACCGATCTGTTTCGGCTCAACTCTACCATCTCAAGATCATTCCGCTCAGATTTTCATCTACAAGGACTTACCGGCAAATAGTACAAAAGTGTCGCAAACTCAAGTTTTTAATCCGATCAGATTAGGAGTAAAAAGAGGAGTCTTTAGATTTTGTATTGTAAGATAAGTAATCCGATTTCTACCTCCTTGTACCTATACTTGCAAAAAACACCCTTTGTAAAGGTGTCTAGTGACAGTATTGTAACTGGGATTTTGAAATAAAACGCATAAGAAATTCTAGCTAGATAGAAGGGCAGAGTTAATTCAAAATTCAATTTCAAATTATTGATTGCACCTTATACTTAAGCCTAGATACAGTTGTTGAAAACTTATTACTAAGTGCTTAAACTATAAAGACCCTGTCAGAGTACAGCAATCTAATATACCTAAAAACTAATTTGTTTTAGCTCTTTACTTTTACACTCTAGACTTTTTTTTTACTGTAGTGATACAGCCGGAACTCTTAGCAAATCCTAGCAGTGATTACAAAATCATTAATATACTAATTAAGCTCTTTCTTACATTCCTAATCCTATAAAGAATTAATGCAATACTTAACAAACTTTCGTCCCAGATAACGTGCGGCCAGCATGACTGATTATTTCGAAATGATACGAAAGAATCGTAGGTAGCCTAGGTAGGTACCTAATAAAATGGGTTTATCTGCTGGACAAGTGGGTCAGCAAAAGGCAATTCTGGATAAACTAATGTGACCTGAATCCTGCGACCTTGGACCACTGGGCTGAATGTCCTGCTGATGACGTGGACAAGGGTCGTCCTACATTCACTGATCGGTAGCTCAAACATGAACTTTAGCGTTTCGTATCCGTCGCAGAGAAGTCAACAGTTTGTATGATTCTTTTTCAAACGTGTAAATCTGTTGACTTCTCTGAGGCGGATACGTTAACGTCAACGCAAAAGTTCATGCTTTAGCTAATGAAATTTTATGCGTAGGAAGAAAACTTCGACAAAGAGAATACACTCGTTATTATTTTATGATTAAGATTTTGGGTAAAGGTCTATTTATTGATATCAAAATTATACCTAAAAGATGATAATAAGTACCTAGTAGTATTTACCTAGTTTATTTGTGATTGAATAAGATAACAGCATCTGAAAAGGATGTTATTACAGTAATAAAATAAACAATAATATATTGTTGCAATAATTAAGTGCCTGCGTTTGGTTTTAATTAGTACCGTAGCCCCCAACTTCCACGGTGATCTACCCAATCATAAAATACTCCTTGCACCTACCTGTTGCAACAATAAACATGTTCAAATATCGATCAATAGGTACCCACAACGGACTATAATATTCTTTTGAAGTATATAAAAAGTAATTCACAAAAGACGTGAGTTTTTCTCCTAACCCGTTTTTTGTAGGCGTGAGAAGAACGGAGTCACATGGGGTAGAGCTATGGGACTTTCGGACAGGTGTGCCTATGTGTTTGCATCTATTGTTGTCAGTTTCACGCAAAATGATGAAATATGTTATCCAGGGCTAGGACCGTTGACTTTATCTACTAGATACCTAGTATTCAACTTATATAGAAGTTTTGTGTCAGAGCGTCTGGTCGAAGCGACGCGTGATCAGAGGGCTGGCAGCTATCTGGGCCAAAGAATAAACCTTGCTATACAAAGAGGCAATGCAGCTAGTATCCTCGGCACGCTGCTATCGGGTATCGAGTTGGAGCAGTTGAGCTACCTATAGATCGTTTGCAACGGTCTATGGGTGGCCCAATTGTTTCCTTTTGTAAATTTTGTAATTACCTATATATAGATTGTAGTAGTTAGCTTATGCTGTAATAAAAAAACTTATATAGATACCTACTAACTTTTATTATTTTGTGACAGAGTACCATCAAAATGTCTAACAGACTTATGCCTACTTGCACCAGACTGTCAAAATCCATAAGCAATTACTTTACTCGCTTGGTAGTGCGACTGTTAAGAACTGTTAAGCGAGTAAAATTGTAGCTTAGGAACTTTGAAAGTTTGTAGCAAGGGCAAGTCAGCATTATCTCTCTACCATCATGCTCTACCAAACGCAGAGTTTCTGCTACGATAAAAAGGTAAAGTAGGTTGATTTTCTTAGGCTTGCTTATTGCATTAGTATTAAGGTACCTATTTGGTTCCAATAATAAGTATAACTTTTTGGGGCAAAACCCTGTGAAAAGGCATAAGACAAGTTATTGCTCTACCGTACATACTTCGTCTAGAATCTCACGGATTCGTCCCCACGGGCGACTCTAAATTTTTTTATTAATCATGGGAGTTTGTTTTGCGATTGGTGGTTTGCGAAGTTATCAATATTAGTGTTTCATTGTTTAGTTGAAGTTTATCTATTGTGCAAATCGCCTCGAGCTGTTGGCGTTTTAGATTAAATGTTCGATTGTGGTTTTCTTATTCAGTTTGTTTGTTGACTTTGTGGGGCTTTTAGCCAAAAGGCTCTGCATTTATAAATCCACCACACTTATTGTATTTTGTCGTCGATATCCCACGGGTGGGCTAAGGCATTCCCACGAATTTTCTAATCTTTGCGGTCCAATGCCAAAGGCATTTTTTTTAAATATTTATTGTTGGCAGCTAATTGTATAGGTTTTTAAGTATCTAAGTAAAAAGGAGTAAGTAAGTATATGACGACACATATGGTCGAGTGGCAAGTGCGTTAGACTGCTACGCCGAGTGTCGCGAGTTCAATTCCCGCTTCAGGACAAACATTGGTAAGTAAAAAATAAGTATTCCATCAGCTATTTGGTGTAAGTAGGTATGTAATGTCCAAGCCACTGGTCCAAATATAAAAAAAAAATCTTCTTTTAGCTCAGAGATGTGTGGTATGTCCCACAAAGTTTTTAAGTTTCAAACAAGATCATTTTCCATAATAGGGAATGTTTTTATTAGTCCAATACGGGTTAGTACCGTAATGTTTGCGCTCGAATCACAATTACGCACCGCTACATTAGATCAACAATAAAAAACATTACTTTTATATTACTGTATTAAATTTCACCCACTAGTCCACGATCACCAAATATTATCAGTCTTTAAGTCAATGGGGTAGAGTTCAGTATCGTGGGGTTTGACGGCAGTCGAGGGTTTATCGAGGGTGGTTTCCAGTTGTTCCCGTGTGAACCCGTGGACGGGGGTGGTCAAAGGCATTGTTTAACTTAATACTGCGTTTGATATTCCAATGTCGTGCTACCATTAATAATGTGAATTGTGGACTGGATTGCGATCGCGGTGTCAGTATGATTTCATTGTGAACCCATTTGTATGCGGACTATTCATTTGTATGAAAATTTGATGATTTGAATGTGTTTTAATTGTGAATGGAGATGGTTTATGAAGTTTTAACGGTTTAATTTCATGTGGACGTGTTTTAAGGCCGCGTGTATAAGTTTATTTAATTGTTCTTTTTATAATTGATTAATTAATATATTTAATTGTTCGTGCTGCATGCACGAAAACGTTGACGTCATTGTCCGGTAACACTGTATTTGTCCGGTAACGCTCATTGTCCCGGTACGCTGGTGGTCACGTTAAACTATCGTCCGTAAACCAACTTTTTTTTTGCCTACACAGCATTCAATTTGGTATTTTTTGGTTTGTAGGAACGTCCGTAATTTTTATTACAAAACACATCGATGTAGGTATAAAGAAAACAGATTAGCTTGAAGCTTGAAGGGGCATTTGGTTAGATAACGAAAGCAAAACGCGTACCTACCTACTAGATAGGAACACCTCTACACTACACTCATTAGAAAATTTAGGGGCAAATAAGAGTATTTCTTCGGCGCTACAACCCTTTATGGGTCTTGGCCACTTCCACAATGGACTGCCACTCGCTGCGAACTTTGGCCTTCCTTCTCTAGGTGGTAAACTTCCCTATGGCCTTGAGATCTTCGTCGATGCACTCGCACCATCTCTTCTTCGGCCTCCCACGCGGTATTTTCTGCTGCGGCTTCCAGTTAGTGATAAACTTTGGGCGCCCTATCCTCTCCCATTCTCTCTACGTGCCCGGCCCATCTCAGACGCTATGATTTAATAAATCTAACGATCGTCTCCTGATCCATCAGAGCATCCAGCTCATGGTTCAGGGGCAAATAAGAATACTTACCTACTTAACTACTAACCACCTAAAAAGTTATGGAAATATGGCCTAAACTTCAAAACCATAAATGAACAATCTCAAACGTTCTTCCTGAACAAGCAATAATTCAGATTGATTCGAGTCCCCCTCAATGGTAGATGTCAATAAGTGCTCACCATTGATGGATGGGCGCGTGTGAGCGTGCGCGCGCGTCGGTCGCACGCGTTCGAGGGGCGCCGCGAATTCGCATAGCAATTACCTACACCCACTTGAAAACGGTGGATTGCTATCTGATTAACTCTTTTATCTCTTTACTAGAGTTAGTACCTACTAGCCAATCTAGCTACTAAGTACCGACAGCGTCAGAGATAAGTATCCTCCTTGCACAAGACACCCATCTATAAATCCTTTAAAAAAATTGTAATAATTAAAATTATTTTTAGGCTTACATACGATTATACAAATATAATCTATTTTTTAAAGGCAAAACTTCTACATACATCGCGACGGTGATTTAAAGGGATCTGAAGCTGGGTTTTATAATGCAAGGGGGATACTTATCTATGACGCTGTCTGTACCTATATGTATGTGACTCTGTTCGCGTGGTTTCGGGCTACTAAGTACCTATATGTATGAGACTCTGTTCGCGTGGTTTCGGGATGAAAAGTAGCATAAATTCAGCTCATACATTATATTTATCTCAATCAAGGTTTTACAAAAACATACACTACCGACTTCAATCGGACTGTTCTAGTAACCGTAGGCACTACTGAAAAGTAACAGGGAAGCAAAATACGATCAAATAAATCGAATAAAGGATATACTTTCAGATTGGTCCCATAGTAATTTCATAAAAATCGGTTCAGTAGGTACTACGGTTTTAAATCAAATTGGCTGAAAAAAAGTCCTTGATGTGAACAAAAGTTGCGTATTTTGCTTCCCTGTTACTTTTCAGTAGTGCCTACGGTTACTAGAACAGTCCGATTGAAGTCGGTAGTGAATGTTTTTGTAAAACCTTGATTGAGATAAATATAATGTATGAGCTGAATTTATAAACAACAGAATTCTGAGGTTACAAACATAAAAACATTCATCCGAATTGATAACCTCCTCCTATTTTGAAGTCGGTTAAAAACAAGGGAATATGTAAATGTCCAGCCACACCTGTCTAGTGCGCGGGCGCAGGGCGGGGCGCGTGTGAGCGCGTGCCGGCCCGCTCTCACACGCGGCGCGGCGAATGAGGGGCGGAACGGAACTAACAAGTGCAATTCTCATCTCATTTGGGTACGAGGCCTGCTGTCACATTGTCGTCAACACGAAAATCAAATCAAATCAAAATATTTATTTCGGACAACTTTAAATGTAGATCCATATAAAAACATTAATTAATTACTTAAAATAAAAAGGGTTTGAAATGTTCGTCAAGAAGTAGATAAATGTGTAGACTAGGTGCGTAATAAGTAATTTTGATAAAACGCAAACGCAGTTGTCAGATAATCAAAATTAAAATTGGCGTTAATACCTACATCTAATGATATTTCAATCTATCTAAAAACTATTAAAACTATTTTTCTAATATCTTTCGGATGGTTTCTATAACATAATTCAATGAGTATTTTTGATGGAGTTCACAGAGTACTTACTAACGTAATGGAGTTCCAATTTTCATGTTGTATTTTCTTGCCTAGCTAGACCTTGGCTAGACCATCGCACGTGGCGCCAGCTAGTGATTGCCTTGGGAAGCTATTTAAGCTTTGATCTGTGCTTTAGGAATAGTGCGGGAATTTCGCAGCGACACCTAGGATCACTCGTAGTAGCATAAACAGTACAAGCTTCAAAAGATAGAGGGCGTCCATAACTTTTCAACCGACTTCAAAAAAGGAGGTTATCTACTCGGTTAAATTTTGTTTTTTGAAAGGATATACCTTCAGATTGATCCCATAGAAATTTCATGAAAATCAGTTCATTACTTTGGTTTTGATATCAAAATAACTGAAAAAAAAGTCGTTGAAGTGAACAAAATTGCGTATTTTCCTTCCCTGTGACTTTTCAGTGGTGCCTACGGTCACTAGAACAGCCCGATTGAAGTCGGTTGTTGTATGTTTTTGTTAAAACTTGATTATTGTAAAAGGCCTTGTCTTGCACTATACAGAATTTACTTCAAATCACTTCCTGCGTACTGTAAAGCGTCGATGACACAGGGCTAGTTTAGAAGCTACAAGCCGGCGAGTTTAAAAGCTAGCGAGTGAGCGTAACTTTCGGGAAGGATTGTCAATTACCAGATTGTTAAAAGCCGATAATACGGGGCGAGTTTACAAGCTACTAGCGAACTCGCTGGCTTGTAGCTTGTAAACTAGCCGTGTCATCGAGGTTTTAAACACTTCAAATTACTTTCTCCATACTGTAAACTTTACAGTATGCAAAAGGTAAACACGGTTACTGTGTAAAGACTTGTGAAGCTAATTCAGGATTAAAACTGTTCTAGTGACCGTAGGCACCACTGAAAAGTCACAAGAAAGCAAAATACGCAATTTTCACTTCAACTACTTTTTATTCAGTCATTTTTATTTAAAACCTGAACTACTGAATCGATGTTGATAAAATTTCGATGGGACTTTGAAGGTATATCCTCACAAACAAAAAAGTTTTTTTTCAAATTGGTTTATAAACGACAAAGTTCTAAGGCAACAAACATGAAAAAAA
Organism: Lobophora halterata; assembly: GCA_932526365.1. Classification (NCBI taxonomy): domain Eukaryota; kingdom Metazoa; phylum Arthropoda; class Insecta; order Lepidoptera; family Geometridae; genus Lobophora; species Lobophora halterata. The sequence continues at coordinate 12,279,392 of OW052002.1, read as the reverse complement.
ATCAAACGAATTGAGAACCCCATCTTTTTTTTTAAGTCGGTTGATAAATAAAAGTAGCTCATAATTTTCATGTCACAGACATCGTATATTTGCTATCATAAATCAGTAATGTGTTACGTGCTAGATTGTACCCTATGTTGTAGCTGTTAGAGTGCAGTTTCACTTGTCGTGGCTGGAGCGCGAGTCAGGCTCGGAGGCGGTGTCGCGCGGCTCCTGCATCTCTTCGAAATCGTCCACCGCCATCGGAGTGTCTGAAAAATTCCTAACATTTTACTACTTACATATGTTTCAGTTAATTTTAGGTTCCAACCCCTCTATTACATTATTTCGATAAATGGAACGAAGTAAATGGAAATAAGCTGTCTCTTCTCAGGCCACCCGCCCGCCTTACGACTACTACCGTCAGGCCTCTCTGGGGCTTTTGTGTCTGTAATGAGCGGGAAAAAAAATACTACGAAACGAGCGGGAGGCGCCACGTTAATGCGCGTCGGGCGACCGCGACCAGCGACGTGTTCGCGCGTCTTGCGTTTGTATCAAATGTTGGCAGAACGTACTACAGCTTGGCAGTTTTGCAGTGGCAAACGCAGCAACCTTGGTTTCCGCTCTCATCGCAAACTCAAGACGCGTCGCCTCAGAACGTGACCTTCCATGCCACGATCTACTCCTGGGCCTGTTGATGAGTACAGGAAGGTACTCACCGAGATGGTCCAGCGTGACGCCCATGGCCTGGCGCAGCAGGCGCGGCGCCACCAGGTCGCCGGGCGGCACGCGCGCCGCCATGCCGCGCAGGCACGCCGCCACGCCGCGCGCCGCCTCGCGCTCCGCCAGCCCCGCGCCCGCCACCAGCGACAGGTGCCACGGGGGGTTGCCTGACAGACTGCCCATAGATAAAAAAAGCTTTTAATGCTGTAAGTTACTTGATTAACAAAAAAAAACAATCATAGGACTAAATAAGGAAAAATAAATGTTATAAAATTGTAATTTCAGATCAAAAATATTGCGATTTTTTTAGATTTGGCTGAAGCGTTTGATCACGTTGAGCATACAATCTTGTTCAACAAAATGAAACGCACACGGCATCATAGAGCAATAATCCCATAATCCAATAATCCCTCAAAATCTATGAAGACTATTTACGATATAAATTTATCTCAACACTCCACAATAAAATACAGTGTTCCAAGTGTTGCAAGGGAGCATTCTAGGACCACTTTTATTGATATAATATACCATGTCCCTCCAAAAGCCTCCAAATGCCGCGAAGCCTGCGAATAATACTTCACAGGAAACTTCTGTGCTTGTGGGCGAAGTTAGGCTGGCTTAACTATTAGTATCCGACGCAGAAAGGACCAACAGGAGTCCAAGTGCGGGAAAGGGAGTCCATTTACATTTACAAGCCTCGAAATATAGAATTAGGAGAGGTACATATCCAGCAGAAGACGTACTACTCGGGCGAATGAACATGACACCTGCCTGACACGTGGCGAGACATCTCGAATTTGATACTTCCCCCGCTGCTCCGCGCGGCGCTCTCCGTGTTTCTTCTTCCTCTAATTGCGAAGCCTTACCACTACTTATCATTACCAAGTATTACAGGACCTCTTCTCTATCAAGATTATCCAATTCCACGCTGCACTTTGCATAAACGTCATTCGAGCCAGGTGTCATGTTCATTCGCCCGAGTAGTATATTTCCATAAGGTAGACTCGTATGTCGCTCACCGGTCCCACTGCTCCTTGTACAGCTTCTGTATGAGGTCGGCGGTGTGGCGCAGCGCGGGCGCGAGGCCGTAGTCGCGCTGCGCCGCGCTGATGTCCTCCTCCACCTCGTTGAGGAAGTCCACGTCCACGCCGAGCGACGCCAGCGAGCGCAGCTCCTCCACGTCGATCTTCACCTTCGATAGGTCCTGCTGATCGTGAGGAATGTAACCGTCAGCGTGGATAGGATTAAATACTTAATAAAATAACATGTGTTGATGGAATGTGTTCAAACTTGGCCATAGTTTCAAGCGAAAGTTGATATTAATAAAACATGTAATATAGATTAAAATCATAAAACCACGATTCTATGCTTTTACACTGTCCCGCTTCATCAACGAGATATAGCGGTTGTTTTATGTTTTAGAATGCATTGTCATCGAGTTGTGAGCTATCCTAAAACTTTCAGACGGATCAATCGGACAGTGCCCGAAATTTGAGTTGCAAGATTCCACACGGAACGACAGACAGATAAGAAAGTGACTTCAAAAATCGTGGTAAAAATAATATACACCACAATTATTAATTACCAAAAAAATTAAATGGGCAATGTAGACGGGGTACTACACTGTATCTGTGCAGTTAGAATTTTGAATTTCTACTAAATGTGCGAGTGAGGCGCCCGAGCCGAGCTTTTGCGAGCTGGCTCGAGCTAGGTACCCGGATTTGCCAAACGATGAATAAAACTAAAATTATTAAGTTTTTTTGCCATAGCTGTGTTCAGTAAAGGCAACTGACCATGTGCATTTTATTTTCTGGTGATTAAAAATTGACCGTGTATAGAATAACCTGTTTTGATAAAGTGTATAAAGTTTTAAGTTAGCCATATTTTCGAGCGAAATTTAAAAACACTTGCTTTTTGTGTGATGAATAAAGATAAGAATCTAAAAACCACGTTATTATTCTTTTGCTGTAATACGCAATTTTGTTCACTTCAATGACTTTTTTTTCAGTTATTTTGATTTAAAAACTAAACTACTTAACCGATTTTGATAAAATTTATATTGTGTCAATCTGAAAGTATCTCTCTCTCACCTCTCAATCAAAAAAAATATTTTTTCAATTCGGTTTATAAACAACAAAGTTCTGAGGTAACAAACATAAAAAAAAACCACCGATTTGAGAACCTCCTTGGTTGAAAATTAATAAAATTGTCTTCAATATCCTACTTTGTACAACGTTTAGTAGTGTAGTGTACCTGGTCGTCGGCGGGGGCGACGGGCTGCGGGGCGGGCGGGAAGAGCGCCTCCATGTCGTAGAACAGCGTCCACGGCGAGTCCGCAGCGAAGCGCAGCAGCTCCGGGCTGCCCTGCCCCGTCTCCGACGCTGCACACACCCACAGAACCCTCACACTTCTCACTCATATTATAAAAGCGTCGATGACACACGGCTTTTTACACGCTACAAGCCAGCGTGTTCGCTTGTAGCTTGTAAAATCGAGATTCTTTGAAGGGCCAGTAATAATCTAAATATCACAGTAAACGTTCTCGTATAGTATAGTTTGAGACACCGTGGCTTAGTTGGTAGTGACCCTGCCTACGAAGCTTGGTGTTCCGGGTTCGATTCCCGGCCGGGGAAAATATTTGTGTGACGAACACAAATGTTTGTTCTCGGGTATTGGATGTTGTGAGTGTGAGTGTGTGAATGTTTATTTATTTACATATTTTTATTTTATAGATGGCATGTTGTATGTATGCGGTTTACTCACGCAGCGTGTGGTAGATGAGTTGCGACTCGTCCTTGGTGAGCGTGGCGAAGGTAGCGTCGTAGGCGGGCGCGTACGAGCTGAAGGGCCCGTACCGCAGCGGCTTCACGCCCTTCGCCGCGTTGCGCCGGTCCTCGCGCACGCCTGCGCACGTAACTCTCGTCACATAATCATAAGGGGGTGTGGCGGTATGGGGCATGTATTGTACAACTGTCAATAGGCGATATGCGTCATAGAGGACTCAATGGGGCGTCTAGCAGCTAGCAGTTTGAGGAGGAATGGAGGGCGAGATTTTGAGATTTCAGATTTCATTTTTAATATTACAAGGATCGTTATACAAGGCAAAGATACATGATCTTGATAAAAACTAATGTAAATTATGTGAAAAAGAATCCTACTTCCTACTAATATTATAAACGCGAAAGTTTGTAAGAATGGATGGATGGATGTTTGTTACTCTTTCACGTAAAAACTACTGAATGGATTTTAATGAAACTTTACAATAATATAGCTTATACATCAGAATAACACATAGGCTACAAATTATAAAGATACCTGCGCAGATGAGCCTATCACCTATCAGATTCCGCAGAACTACAAATAAAGAAGAAAGTCACAAACAAGAGATTCCGTGGTTGTTCTCCAACAAGATGGTCAGAACTCAGACCTTATCAAACTCCAGGTAAATAGATTTCATTTTTGGGCATGTTAGGTGTGAATACTCACAGTGCAGAGTGCCGGTGCCGTGCGACAGCTTGCCTAAAAGCTGTCCCAGCGTGGGCGGCCGCTCCCCGCCCGCCCCCACCCCCGCGCCCGCCCCTGCCACCAGGCACAGCGTGGTCTTGCCGTCCGCGTCCATGCGCGGAAACGCTGCAATACGATACACAATGCAATAAGGATATACTGCCTACAGGGCCACTAAATGCGACAACAAACTGCGGACGAGACTCATTACTACTGACAAATGAACATGACACCTGGCTGACACTCTCGCTCGGAACTTGATGCGTCCCCCGCTACCCCGCGCGGCGCCCTCCGTATTTCTTCTTCATCTAATAGCGAAGCCTTATCATTACTTATCATAACCAAGTATTACAGGACCCACGCTATGCTTTGCATAAACGTCATTCGAGCCACGTGTCATGTTTATTCGCCCGAGTAGTAAGCATTTTGCATGGCATCATCGGCTCAAACTGAGTGTTCAAAGACCGCGCCTGAGTCACAACTTGCGGCAACACACAACACCTCGCGCAACAAAAATGCGTATAGGTCAGCCACCATGGGGTTTAGTCGGTAAGAGTCCGACATACCCTGTCCGCTTCCCCCCAGGGGTGGAAGGATAAGGATTACCCATGTTAAAAAAAAGGCTAAAGGCATGTATTACTGATGTGTATGTGCCTACGTTTATGCATAGCCTATAAATACGGATGTAACTATCGCAGTGGCGCGGCCATCTTGCTACCCTTTGTCTAGCAGTAATAAACGACGTAGTGCTCTCAGACGGTTGTTTATCTTATAATGTGAGGGGAATCAGGAAAGGTTTGTAATTAGGAACACCATATTTGTAGAGATGATAATCTTTCGTTTTATTCAGGGACACATGCTACGAATAACAACCCATGGTTACTGTCATTAAGTTCTACCATAGAGTAAATACAATCTCATGGAGAACCTACTTACTAATCTTAACAGTTTACGTTACTAACTTCACCCACCTACTTACATACAGAGCAATTACCTTTCTTGGCGAGCCGGCGACGGTGCAGCTCGCGCGCGGCCTCCATCTGCAGCTTGAGACTGTCGCGGTCGTCGGGCGCCGCGCCGTCGGACACCGTGTCGGCCTCCGAGCCGCCGCTCTTCAGCGGAGAGCCGCGCTTCAGCACCTTCTGCAGGCCGGGATACGGTCCAGGGACACGCCACGCACACGCACACGTACTACGTGCTCAACGATACGTGGGAGATCATTCAACCATAAATTCGCGTAAGTCCTAAGCAAAGGCCTTAAGAATACGTCTCTGGACGTTCTCTTGTCAAATTCCAACCTGAATCTTTTGAGTTCTACTCTTTGTTGAGAACAAAGTTGGCTAGTTTTATCTGTATAGGTCCTTTGTTTAGAACTAAAGCGGATTTATTACTAAATATCTTTCCCAAATATCGTTTTTTAAACTATGGTTTTCCGCAAATTAACGCCTGAATCAATCAACTATGTGCTTTTTATGAAGATGGACTTATTAAATTATGAGTTACGTTAATTTCCTGTGCTAACAGATATGTGCGTCTAATTCATTATAACTCGATATATGATTGAGATTATTAGGACAAAAACCACTACGATATTTGAACTAGCTAGCACATCTGACAGGCTGGTTCGAGAAGTTTATGGAAAATTTGATACAAGGAAAGTTTTCGAGAGTGAGATTTAGGCCGAGGTGTGTATTACCCTCGTCGGGACTCATGCAAAACGATCGAGACGCGTCCACGTCTCGACAAATAAGCTTTTTGTCTACGCTATTTCAAAACGGAAAACTGAACTGAAAATTTTGAAAAAGCCAGTGTCATACCACTCAAAAATTTTTAGTATAGCTGAAAATAAAGTTTGTTTTTGAAGCACTGTATATCCAAAATGTTTCGCTTTTAGTAAACCGATCCATGCACCGCTTAAACACACACACGCGTTACTTCAGACAGAAGCGAAACAAAAGGGACCTTACCACAAAAAAGGTCAAAATCAAACGCGATTAAAATATCCGTTTTATAGGTAAAAGGGACGAGGTAACTGTACGTAAAAAAGCGTTTTGTGGTAAGGGGGAAAGGTGCTATCGCTAAAACATGACACTACTTTCTATAAGAATGCGGTAGGGTGTCACCTTTCTGCCGTACGTCCTAAGCGGCTGCGTAGCAAAAAGTGATTTGATAAACAAGTTTTAGTAAGTGATTTTTGGACACACAAAAACAAACATTTTAATGACCATGACATAATGGCATTTTGCACACTTGTGTTTTTAGTGCCCAACTTACATTTAGTATGTAGATTACATGAAACCCGGTTGTGTAGTATGTCACAGATTTTGCAGCAGTATGTAACTCAGTTTTTCAGAATCTTTCACGGCACAAACTTAAGAAGGTTAGACTAGTTAAGACGAATAGTACCCCTGATTCGCCCTCTGCCTCGCGCGTACCTTTGAATATTTAAAAAATACAAAAATACTACTTGTTATTAAGAAAATAAGATAAAAAATATATATAAAATAAAATTACAAACGTGCAGTAAAAAATCCAAACAAGTTTTTGAGTGTACAAACTTGCACAATCTGTGCAATGTAGGTGCGCCCGAGCAAGAGGGCGAATCAGAGGTACTTTTCGCCTTAACTTACGAACGACGATGCGGTTTACAGGTATTCTCACGGTTTAATAGCGCTAAAAAGCAATTTTTTGGCGGGAACGTGAAAATGTCGCATTCGCGGCATTAAATTATTTGACAAAAATTTTATTACTTTGAGTGTTTATGTGTAAAACGGTGTTTTTTATCCATTAAGTGCTCGTGAACGTGTATGAATGTTGGTGAATAGTGTAATGCTGTAAAACGTGAGTTTTCGTGTTGCCTCCAAAACTTCATAGAAGCCTCTAGTAAAGTCGCAACCACCACTTCTTTACAGGGGCATGACTTGACTAATCGACTCTGATTGATGACAAAATAATCTTTCCATTACTTGACATTGGCTATATACCTTTGATGTGAAGCCAAAACCGAAGAACTTAATTTCTTCGAATTTTTTTAAAATAAAAATAGCGCTAAACGTTGAATGCGCAGACGTCGATTTTTTTATGTGTTTGGCGGGAGGGGTGCGACGCGACGGGGAAGGTGCCCGGCGCCGGCGTCTATTGGTCGCTTAGCCACCTTCCCGCCGCGGCGGAACCAATAGGCGCCGTCTCGCCTCACCTCACTTGCGTAGAGCTCCCCTACACTTTCGTCGAGCGCTATTAAACCGCGAAGACACCTATACCTGCTCTAGCCTTTAGGTAGGTAATGACTGGTGTTATCGGTGTAATGTACCATTCGTAGCGAGCACATTTCGGTCATTACCCACCTTTAGGTCACGACGCATCGTTTCAGTGTTGTCAGTAAATAATTTGAAAATTCAACAACTATTTTCTGATGTGCTAAATTGACGTACCGCATCCATCTTGCCGATGTCGAAGCCGAGCTCCTTGATGGGTATCTCGTACATGTAGGTGAGCAGGTCCCCGAGCGGCCGCAGCTTCTGTGGCGTCAGCTGCTTCAGCCCCGCGTGAAGGAGCCGGCGCGCTGCCTGAACCAAAGATAAATATTTTTTTCACCTCTCCAGCACGAAAAGGATGCTTTTGGTGCGTAAAAACTCGCAGCAAAAAGCTATTTTGCTGCGAGTTTTTACGCACCAAAAGCGTGAGGAAAAGTAATTCGAATATCGAACACCGCTTCGGCGCTGAAAAAACTACACTAGGCGAATGAATGAATTAATGAATGACGTTTATCACGAAAAATTAGTGCATCTAGCTAATTAAAATAAATAAATTAAAGTTAATTGTCTAACTCAAAAATTACCGCACCTGAGATTGAAAAAACTACCTATACATTTTCTCGCTGGTAGAGGTGAAAAGTTGCATGTTTCACACGAGAGCAAATTTTTTTAAGTCTCGTGCCTTTAAATCACTCACTGTGCTCAGTAGGCTATATTTAAATCACTCGCTACGCTCGTGATTCAATTTAGCCTACTTCGCTAGTTCATGATTAAAACTCTGCACTCGTAACAAAAAATAACTTTGCTCACTTGTTGATCAAATAACTATTTCGGCATGGATGGTCGAGTGGCAAGTGCATTGGACTGTCACGCCGGTGTCGCGGGTTCGATTCCCGCTTCAAGACAAGCACTTGTGTGATCGGTGTTTGTCTTGAGTCTGGGTGTTTTCTATGTATTCAGGATATGTATTTACAAAAAAAAGTATATAAGTATTGTATCAGTTATCTGGTTCCCATAGTACAAGCTCTGCTTAGTTTGGGGCTAGATGGCGCTCTGTGTGGATGTCCAAATTTTTTTTTTTTTGGTGAGATAGTATCGATGATAACGAAGGGCTTAATTCGCTAGGCTGTCATCAGCTCTCGTTATCGAATGTTACGTCAATTGATTGATTCATATCTAACAAATCGAACTCTATATTATGTAATGAAAAAACTAACTCTGTATGACTCTGTATAACTCTGTATTTATATAATTTGTTGAATGTTACGTCAATTTTGGCACGAAATGGAAGAACAATATGAAAAAATTGACGTACCATTCGATAACGAGTGTCGATGAGCACACAGATCAAAAACAGCTATTGAGGTCAGACAATAATATTTGGGCGGAGTTAGGCTGGCTAAACTATTAGTCAGGAAATCCGACGTACAAAGGACCAACTAAGAGTCCAAGTGCGGAAAAGGGAGTCCATTTACATTTACAGACAATAATATGGATGGAAGGTTACCTTGTGGTAGACGGTGCCATGTTTGTTGTACTTCATTGCGTTGTTGCACATTAGCTTGAAGTCACTCTGTAACATAACACAATTTTACTACTTTTAAGTGCACGAAAGGAGTCTCTTCAAGGCGCACTTGAAATCCTTTCACCACACTGGTTCGAAAGAACTAGTGACACAATAAGAAGAAGAATTAATTTTTAAAACTTCTACTTTCTAGGCTTCTTGCCTAGAAAGTAGAAGTTTTAAAAATTCAAACCTTAAACTATGAGATATATTTTTATGAGCAATCATGGATTATTATCCTTAGCGATTTCATAGACAATGAATCATCTCAATTTCTGGTCAAATGTATATTGATGTATGAAACAATAACATTAACTATTTAGGTGATTGGTGCTAATTTACCCACTTTTTTATCTTAACAGTCAAAATGACACTTACAATGAAGCAATTGAGTGACTTGTACTCATTGTCGTCAATCTTTTGTTTCATGGTGGAGAAGTCCATGGGTCTTCGGATGATGTTGGAGTAGTTTGGAGCAAAGTTGTCGTTTACTGGCCATGCAAAGAATTGGTTGGGGTCCCGCTTCTCCAGGTTACGCAGCAGCTGTTCCAGTAGACGGGATAGCGGTCGCCGTTTCTGACTGGCCTGTGGGTAGACCCAGTGTGGTTATGATTGTGAATAGCTAGGATAGCAGGAATTAATAAAGAAATCTGTTTTAGTGTCAAAATGGTGAAAATATCATAAGGAAACCAGCATATCATAAAACAGAGAAAGAGTGGTAAATTATTTTTTTAGACAAGCAGCTTTTGCTAATGTATTTATGTCACACAGTGTTGGATTTTTAAAAGCTTTGTGTCAGTTTTTTTAACATCAGAAAAGTCTTATTGGTTTGTAACCAAGTGTAGAGTTTGTTTGAAACCTTGAACGAATTAAGACCCATTTGCTTTCCAGCCAAAACTAGGCCTGAGTAACAGCAGGGGGAACAATACCTATAGGCTGATTATAATAAAATTATAATGTTGATGTTTCGAAAAAACTAGTGACACGATAAGAAGATTTATTTAGTATATTCTAATTCTAATTTGGGTAAGGGGTTGCAAGTGGCCTGCACTGACGTCCCGCTGTGGGGTGTATTGTGCATTGACCCCTTTTTTGTACTAACTTTACCCCAGCCAGCCCAGCTCCCCAAAATAGCGGAGCAGGACCCTGGGTTGATGGATGGTGTGTTCCAGTTTCCCGGTAGGGTCATCCGGACCCGTATCCAGGATTTTCCTCAGCCCAGTCTTCTTTCTGGCCTCTTCTGTAGCTGTGCAGTGCACAACCATGTGTTCTACGGTATTTAGTATATTGTGTAGTACTATTTGTATTTTGTTATAATTTATTTTCACAGACAACGAACAACCGGAGACATCTGTATTTATGTGGAGAGCTTGCACCGCACCTTTGCAGTTACTGACTTGCTGTGTTTGCATTACCACAGATACTCTTTCCTTAGTGCGATGGTGCCGGCTCATCAGTGTCCATACTACTTATTAGGTTTTCCTCTTGTGTACTCGCCTTGAGCACGCAGGTTCGCGGCTCGCGGTGCGCGGCGGGAGAGTGCGGGCCGGGGCTCAGGTGCCGCCTCAGCTTCTTAGCCAGCCCTTCGTCATCAGTCTCGTCCTCATCCAGCTTCTACAAACAACAACACTGGCAACTTTACACAACAACACTCGAAATATCACACAACGCCAGCGGTGAGTTCAGCAATTTGGTTCTCACCAATTCGATTTCCCTCCGTCTCCGATTCCTCTTTTTAGGCTTCTCCCGGGGCTCCTTGTAGTCGTCGGTCGAGTTCTCCATATCACTCAAGTCTATTTCCTCCTCTGAAAAGCCCAAATTGTTCTAAAGTACAAACGAATACCCAACAAACTAAACATTTCAGGTGGGTAGTGTGATTTCACTTACTACAGCTTAGTTTCTCCATATCTTCCATTGTAAAAAAGAATATAATATAAATAAACAATTAAGTTAATTTATTGATCACAGGTCATTTATAAATTTACGATATTTTATAAAATTTTCAATTCAACTTCGGTCTTCCTATCCAAACAAATAAATTACCATAGATTAGATTACCAGATTAGTCAGAGTAAATTACTACTATTTCTACGTTCAAAATGGCTTCGCTCTTTAGTGTACCGTAAATTATTAATAAACGGATTCTTAATTTATTCATTTTATTATTAATTTATTTTATATTTTATATATATTTTATTTTTAATTTATTTATTTTATGGATTCTCTGTTTAGGGCTTACTGCCAGTCCTTCTACTCGAGTAGCCTTTGGCTCAACCACACCCGCCGGGCGGCCAGCGCACTGCGCGTCCAGTATAACAACATCTTTAGGATGCTGATGCGGCTGCCTCGCTTTTGCAGCGCGTCAGGAATGTTCGCGGAGGCGCGCACGGACGGCTTTCAAGCGCTTATGCGCAAGAAAGTCGCATCTCTACTCCAGCGTGCGCGAGCCAGCTGCAACAGCATCCTACAGATGATTGTGTCGTGTCCAGACTGCCCCATCCAAAACAGATGGATGCAAGTATTGCTGGGTGCAGTCCAATATTGAATAAATTATTTAATTAATTAAATTAATATTTTTAAATTCATTTTATTTAGATTAGAAACTGTTATTCATAATTTTATTCATAATTTATTCAATTTTGACATTTATTTGTAGTTTTTAAGTTATCTTTTGACATATTTTACGTGTACTATGGATGTTTTGTCTGAAATAAATAAATTAATAATAATAATAATTTTATTAAAACCGTTAAATGCACCTCGTAGTTTTTAATATTGTTTACTGTTAAAATATTTTGTAGTTTAAAAAAAGTATGCAAACACTGAATATGCATTTCATTAGCTAATGCTTAGTTATACAATTATTGTCACTTCCAAACTTCTAAATTATATCATTAAAAAGTATGATAATATCACTGAATAGTTAAATATAGCCATAGATGCCACACACACAGTGGCTAACTATCTCATATACTTTTATACAGAACACTTGTTTGAAATAAAAAAATACGCTTGTAGATTATTTGAGACCTACAAATAACTACAACACAGAGCTGTCAATTATACTAAATTGTCAGATGACATCGACATACTGAAATCTTTTTAGAAATTGCATTTTTAATTGTCTCAGCACACCGTAAAGAAAAATGTTTATCGAAAATTTATCGATAAAATTTATTAGTACCTATTATATACTAAGTAGGTTACCTGCGTACCTAGTTCCCTGCTGTTGTAATCAATAAAAGATTGGGACATGATGGTCTAGCTAGGTAGATACTTACCTAAGTAACTACCTACCTACTTCTATTTATTTGGTAGGAGGTGGTAGACAAATTAAATTACCTACTATACCTACCTACTAGGGCAGGCAAGTACGGTAGAAGAAGTCACAAACAAACACTAATAAAGCTATAAAACTCCGTCATCCTCTAGGCGCTGCTATGCAGACATTCTAATTTGCATGGCATGCTCCAGGCATTCTCCCACAAGAAAATTCCATAAATTCCTCTCAATAGATTTTTTGTCCATAACTCCGCGTGGACACAATTAACTTTATGAAGGGCTGGAACAAAGGGCAGATAATCTGTGCGGCGAAATTAAATAGTTAAAATAAGGAGTCGGGAATGGCCGACTATGTCCCGGGAATGTGTCGGTTTCTCCAGGAATGCAGAGGCAGGGTGCTTCAGCAAGTTATGCCCGTTGATGAACACGTATTTGATGCTTGCGGCGTGGTCCATGCTGCATGTTTTGCTCAATCTGGTATCCTATAGGCAGAAAACGTAGACAGGGTAGAGAGAAGAGGAGAGATGGAGCGACGACATTGCCCAAATAGCTGGCGTTACCTGGAGTAGAGTAGCTAGAGAGAGAAATAAATGGCAAGACATGGAGGAGGCTTTTGCCACTAAAGGTGGTTCTTGCACATAAAATAAGGAGTAACAATTTAAATAAAAGAAACAAGTAGAATATATTAAGTATAAATAAGATAAACTATGTAATAAGCGTAAAGAAATAAAGAGCTTTTATTATTAAAAGTACTTTTTCACAAAAATATACCTAAAGCGGTAAAAAACACTTGTCACTTTCTCTGTGAGATGCTACAAAAAATACTTTTTTCGGGTCTAATGCCATTGCCGAAGCAAGAGGCAGCATCGGCATTCACCCACCGCAGCAACAACCTGCGTACAATCGCTTTGCATCGCATCGCATAGTCGTCATGTCGCATCGCGTCGCACGTGCTAATTACGAGGCGCAGCCAAACGCAGCCTTCGAATTTCTCAGATAAGAAGTTGTTTGGCTTGTACACGCTAAATAACGCAGGAATTTTCACTAATTCAATTATTAGTGGAGTGTGGATCTTTCAAAGGATTTGAAGAGATTAAATTATTTTCTTCGGCCAGACGAATACAGGCTTTAAAGCTTTATACCCACTATCTTGAGTCATACCATGACCGTGTCAGCCAAAAAAATATTATTTGCATTGAAAAGTATGACATGAAAAGTGCAGTTCAATCACCGACCGTCGCGTTTCATACAATTTTATATTTTGCCAGAGCTGACACGCTCCGTGCATGCCACGCGACGGGGTAGCCAAACATTCTTTGGAAGAGCCTTTTTTTATGTTATAGTTTTCCTAATTAACAGTATACTAACTAAGAAAGAATATCATTCTTTGGTAGAGCACTTAAACGTAGTGGTTATATTCTCTTTGAGAGCACTTTTATGTTATCGGTTTCCGAATTAATATTAACAGTTAACTAAGAACAGTGTCAGTAAGAAATATGCATTTTATCAATGAGGGGACGGCGCGTACGCAGTCCCCACTATCAAAAATAACGCACCCGAGTTATCCACATTAGGGATAATCGCAGAGGTCAACCCTTCCGCAGTGCAATGGAAAGGCCTCGCTCTGGGGGAACCGCCTTTGTGATCACGGTGTCCCCTGTGCCAGGTAAGTATGAGTTTGCACCCTTGTTCAACCGACCTGGATCGATTCTGTAAGTTTTCATCAGCGCGATGTAGCAATTGTGCTGGGTAGTAGCGCCATCTAGTTGTGTTTGAGAGAGTTGTGTTATGAGTTGGTGCTCGCTCTCACCCCTTGGGAACCACCCCTTTGTTAGTTAGTTTTCTCTTGGGAATACCAACATTGATGAATCTCGTGTTGTTATAGTTTTTGTATTATGCTGCGCGCTAATGTGAGCTTTTACTGCTCTACCTTTGGCTCTACCTTCACTATTTTTCTAGTTTTTTATTATGTATGGTTAATAGGCAAATATGTTTAATTTTGTATTATACTGCGCGCTAATGTGTATTTTACCTACTGCTCTACCTTTGGCTCTATCTTTGACTGGTAGAGCAAGCAAATATGTTTAATTTGAATGGAATTCTTCATTGATGAAGTAACAAACCTAATTCCACTAATTTAAAAATGTGTGTGAGGCTTTAGCTTAAGCAATGCGGGCAAAGCCACGGACAAAACAAGTCAAGCTAAGCTATAACGAGGCTAAACCTAATAGAATACAGAATTATCTTCAACATGGTGTTTAAAACCTAATTCCACTAATTTATTAATGTAAAACTTTTTGTGAGGATGTAAAAATATATGAGCTTAAAATTCGGCGTGAGTATAGCTATAGTATAAGCTGAAAAATAACTAGCTTAGGCAACGCGGGCGAAGCCACGGGCAAAACAAGCCACGCTAAGCTATAACGAGGCTAAACCTAATAGAAAACAGATTTATCTTAAACATGGTGTTTCACAAAACATAATGTCCTATCCCAATCTCAATGCTCAGTTTCCCACAGCTCGGCTGCTGCGTGCCGAATGATCAGCACACGACAGGCCCGACACAGCATCTTACATCTGCGAGAAGCAGGAAAGCTAAACGCAACGATTTATTAAACGCGATTTTCTATTAACGGCGCGGCCACTGGTTAATTTAATTAGCCGATCACACGGAAGGATGGTAGAACAAAAGGCAACCAGAATTTTGGTTAAGTTGAGGGTGTACAGGGAACATCTACTATGTAGAGCAGGTACACACTGATACACAAAGTTCGTATTAATTATAATTATTACGTAGAGTTCAAAGGTTGCTGGAACAAAACTCTTATTAGGGTTAAGCACGCCTTTGTACATGTATTTTCTTTTATGCGTGTTGTGTGTACAATAAAGAAATTATAAGAATTACTAGAGTTGTATAAGTATTGTAGAAATAGTATAAACCTGTTAATAATAAAATATTTGTGTTAAAAAAAGATTAGTTCTTTGTTGCTTGGTTTCAATTACCAAATATTGAAAATGCTAAAGATTGCGCGTACAAATAATCCAGAGTCATGGAACCGATTAAAAACGTTACAAAGTCACTATTATTTGCTGAATATCAGATATCTCTATAACGCTGCCAACGCTGGTACTTGCAGGAAACCTGAATCATTTACGCGTACCATTACATTACTCTGTATAAATAGCTCTAGCTCGGTAACTTGCGTTACAAGATGAGATTTATGCTCATTAGGTTTTATTCTAATCAAGCATAATATAACAGGTGTCAATCCAGATGTCGCCAAAACTAAACTAAACTTATTTGACAGCACTAAAAATTTCCTGTCCCTTTTATAACGATCGAAAGAAACGGCATATTTTTTAGTGCTGTCAAATTAGTTAAGTTTAGTTTTGGCGACATCTGAATTGACACCAGCTGTTATAATCTCTGTGTCTTCAAGTCCAGTCGGAATCAGTTTCTTTTAGCCAAGCGTGCTCCATCTTCGACCACACTGCCAGTTTCAATCAGGTGAGGTGATGATGATGAAGTGGTGGTCAATCAATCAAAATATTATTATAAAATAAAAAAAGTCTTATGTATTTCTTCTATCTGACTTTCCGAAGAAATCTCATCCCTCGGTGGATCCTCGGCCTCGAGTGCAATTAATTGCTCGCCGCAGATACGGGATCGATCACTGCGCCAGGTGCGCCCGCGCCGGTTGTGACCGGCGCGAGAACATTATTTCTATTAATGTAATGGCGAACTCTACCTTGTGAAGTTGTATGAAATCACAGAAGTATTAAAGTAAAGAATCACAATGTAGTACATTGAAAATGCGCCCAAAAAAAGGGAGCCACATTGCCTAACATCTAGTACATTTTGGTCCGATGCTAATTTTCGAAAAAGAGAAGTAACAGGGCTAGAAAATATTTTATGTTAAAACTAGGCTTTTTAATTGTTAATAAAACTACATCGTAAAAAGTAACAAACATGATTTGAAAATAGAGATATTTAATTTTTATTGACACCCTGTCTGAAAATTTTCTATCCTGTATTCCGCATCCATCTTGCTTTGATACTGTCCATCTTGTTGTTCTATAGGAACACCGTTATTGATCTATGGCTGAAATACCTATATACCTACAAGTAATAGCCAAGTCTAGGCCCCGAAAACTGTATTTTGTCTATATTCTTATTTCGAGCAGAGTTTTAGATAATTATCTAATTCTTGTAGTTTGAAGAAAACGACGGTATAAGTTTAGCCTAAGTACAAATTAATTTTAGTTTTATATACCTACCTAAGCATTTTCAAGCGGTGGACTAAAATAAAGTAAAATACAAATTTTAATATTATACAATGAGGTATGCATTATGCAAACATACAAAGACTTGTTTCTTACATTGCACATTAATTGTTATACATAAGAATTATAAGGCGATTACAAAAAAACATTATACACAGTTATATCATAACCCATTATGCATTATTACTTTAATACTACTTAAGTACAATAATAATAGTAAGATCTTCAATTGAGTACTTTAGTATAATAAATATATTAAAAGCTTTGTGATAGTATTTTTTCTGTTTATAAGTTTATTTGTTAATACTTTGTCATATGGTAGTTTCTGAATTGAACGAATACTTATGATAGTTAAATGTAGTAGCGCGCGGTTTTATTTTCAGTTCCCAAGTTTTGCTTGCGTCTCCAACATTGTAAACCGAAGAATTAACACTCATCATCATCTCCCTGCCCTTATTCCACACTTAGGTGGGGTCGGCACAACATGTCTTCTTCTTGCATTCGTCTCTGTAAGCCGTTATCTCTGTACTCACACCTGCTTTGTTCATATCCTCGGAAGAATGAACACTATGGACAGGAAATTAGTAACTCAATAGGCGCTTCAAAGTAAAGGTGGTTTACAGTTGTCATTGACTGTAGTTCCTTATAGAGCTATAGCCATGGCGTCTTGATTCGATCAGAATCCTGTAGGCGTCACTTTATCGTCTTCATAGGGTTGGTAAAACTCTGCTTCTTTGTAATTTTTGCGAATCGATGGTAACAATAAATGATTCTGGTAAGTTATGAAACCATTGTCATGTATCACTGCTATACGGTTTAAGTTGTAAAATGAATAACATCCAAAAGTTTACACGCATGTAGGTGACACGCATGTAGAGCAGGTACTTTGCTTTGCGAATTTTCAAAATTCCTTTCTTAGTACACTTTCAGTTCTTGACAAGCACATCCTCCAAGTTTCAAGTCGATACGTCCACTTCTGGCTTAGCATATATGATGTTTATCAGTGTACTGAGCCTTTTATAGATATTGATGAATGATGTTTATTTCACAACGATCTAATTCTTGCTTTTGAATAAGAACTCTTCAGACCAGTGTCATGCGTTTTATTTTTTATCTAACTACTGAAACCTTCTAAGACTTTTTTTTAAATACAAGTTCAAATAATTCTGTTGTCATTGGCAGCCTTGCTCAAGTGTGGCCATATGTAAGAACAGCGCATAATGACGTAATCATGGCGTGGATGTAAAACGCCGAATCGGTGCCAATTCGAGCATTCCACTTGACCGATCGTGACCCTCGAACAGTTTCTTGTTAGGCAATGTATTTCCTGCCATAGAAAAATACTTTTAATTTATCAATAGGTTATTTCTTAAATGCTTTGCTTCTTCATTTTTTGTGAGCAAGTGACGAAATGATACAGGCGCTCAACTTGTATTAAGATATCACACATGCCCAAGACTTCTATGCTTTTATCTTTAACTGTCCTTGAAGAGTTTTACATTACACCTACTTGGTATTATTTATCTGAAATGTTGCTGTCCGAGTGATACTGATGGTGAATATTTTATTTATATATCATTATAATCTGCTTTTGACATTTGGATCCCGCTTTTATGTAGTAACTTTTAATTCACAATGCAAACGAAGTCTCTGGCTTCAGCTAGTTTTTTTACTTACTTATAATATTACAGGATACTAAATTATAAGCTAACTACTACAATCTTTATGACAAAATTTACGAAAGGAAACTTTTGGGCCACCCATAGACCGTTGCAAACGATGAATTATTCCCATCAAAAACAAAAAAGTTCTATCTGTCTCACCGTTGCTGACAGATGGAACTTTTATTAATTATAAAAGTTCTATCTGTCTCATGTATAGGCAGCTCAACTCTACCCGATGGCAGCGTGCCGAGGATACTGGCAGCATTGCTTCTTTGTATTGTAAAATTATTAAGTCCAAACATGGTAATATCATTTGTATTGTACCAAACTACTTATCGTTATCTAAGTTCAAATTGCGTGCTGAGTCAGCTCTACGGTTTATTCAAAATTCTGCGTATCAAGCAAATGCAGGATGCGGATTCGTATGACATAACTACGAGTATCATACAGGAGTGCCCACGCAGCATATAATAAGTCCTAAATGATTATTGGTATGAAGTTGTATTCTGCATTACGTGGTGAGTACGGAAAGGATATAAACTTGAAGTTTTATTAGACCCCCGGGCTTCCTTGTTAGGCAGGTCGCAAACTAGTCAGAATCTATTTGTGAAATTATCTTTACAATATAATAAGTAATAACACTTTAGTGCTTTGCAAAAGTGTTTGATAAAAGCTTGAAGGTAGTAAATCGTGTTTTAATAAGTGATAATCTTTTGAAAATGAATTGTTGAATTTATTTTAAATGGACCTGAGTACTAGGTATACGTTTATTGTTCTTCCTACTGGGAGAGTCTAGTTAGAATATTAAGTTTCTTTTGACTTTCAAATTCAAATTCAAATTCTGTATAAATTTGCTAAAAGTGGACGACTTTCTGAAATAGGTAATTTAATAATGCTAAGATCGCGTTAAGATTAAATTCGAAAGATTTCTCCCATAACGACTGACTAGCGAACAATTTGCAAATCGAATGCACATACCAAAGAGAAATAAACTAGGACCGAGTCCACTGATGTTCAGGTATGAACTGAATCGCACCAAAGCGTAGCGGTAGGAAAGTTACTGGTGATGAAAATGGCTACTCTTGTAAGCCACTTTCACCATAAATGTGTTCACGATAAGATGGATTTGGAATTTATGAGTTGCGAGTTGAAATGTTGAGCTCTTTAGCAACGGAAGAATATCAAAGCAAAAGGGAGTTCAAAACACTTAAAATCTTAATTGTTGTATGATGAACATCGTAGGTATCCTATGTACATTATGTATTTACAAAAAAAATAAACAGGTATATAAGTATTATACCAGTTATCTAGTTCCCATAGTACAAGCTTACTAAGTTCGGGACAAGATGGCGTTGTGTGAAATGTCCAAACATTATTAGTCTTTTCCCTTTATTTAACTTTTAAATAAAAAATTGGAAATTAAAACAGCCCACAAACATTATGGCAAAAATTTATAAAAATGGTGCATCACCAGCCGCGCAGTAGTTAGGTAAGTATTATTATTTATTAGGTTGACTGGTAGAAAATGCTCAGCAGTCCTTCATTAGTATTTTATTTTTTTAAGTATCTGTACAATTAAGTATTAAACTAACTCTAAAGCTAACCTCGGTTACTCCAAGGCAAGATCTCTCAGGACATTACCATAGCATCAGGCAGTCAGGGCACGAATGTCCTTGACTGAGCTGAATGCCAACAAGGGAGCATCCTGGTGGCGCTGGAGCGAGGCCACGAGAAACCAGAAGCACGGAGAAATTGGTGACGTCGCTAGAAAGAAAGTGCTTAGCTTAGCCTATAGTTAGATATACAGAACGTACCTAAGTATTGTTTCTAATAATGTAAAAAGTTGTATTTGCATGCAGACAGATAGATAGATTAGTGTTATCTTCAGACAAGAATTGTTTTCACGATTTGTACGACAAAAGTTGATGCAGTGACATGTTATGTGTAATTTTTAATATGTTACTAACCTTAAAATAATGCCTTATGTAGGTACTAACAAAATATGGTATATTAGAACCGAAATAAACGATTTCGATTGATTAATTGATTCTAATTTAAAGTAAGACCACAATGTACCTGTATTATGCAAATAAAGTTTCATTCATTCATTAATTAACGCGGAAAATACGAACCTATTTGGGCTGAAATTCGTGAATATAATCGATGACATAAAAGGACCGCTTCTCTCTACCATAATATTACTTATTCTTTGTCTCTACCTCGATAGCACGCGGTCAAAGCACTAGGCAACATATAATATTTAATTTTATTTTAACACTTACATTATGTGAGGGTAGGACTTAATGCTATAATAGCATTTTCTACCAGTCAACCCGGGCGTACAAAAAATATGGTGTGGCGTGTCATTTAATACATTACAAAAACAATGAGTGTAAAAAGTAATTAAAGTGGTAACTTATTAATAAGGTAAAAAAGTATTAATCGCTATAGAAGAGTTTGAAGCGTGATGATCATGATCATCCTTGCAATTTTTAGCATGTATCGATATCGATAATTTTGTATAATAAAAAAAAAAAATGATAAAACGCTTGGTCCTGACTGACTGACAGACAGCCTACAGGCTAAACCCGTGGACGTAGAGACTTGAAACTTGGAATTTGTCAAATACCAATTTTTTGTTGCAAAAACTAAATTTATTATGAAAATAAACCATTGAGTATTGAGCTGAAAGTGCGTACTATACGGAATATTACAAAATCGCAACGCATACCGATATTTTGGGTGTAAGCGAGTAGGTAGATAGATAGATAGATAGATAGATAATTCTTTATTGTACACATGGAAAATAACAAATACAAGATTTAAAACTAATGAGTGGTACAATTGGCGGCCTTATCGCTGAAAGCGATTTCTTCCAGGCAACCAACAGGCATTGGAGATGATTTAAATATAAGTAGCGGGGCAGGGCGTACAACTGTTTCCAAATAAATAAAGAATACTATGTTTTATAAAATCCTAATACATAAATAACCTATAATAAACTAATACATATTAAATATAAATATATGTACGTAGGTATAGATAATGCTTGATGAATGTGAAAAGTATAAGACTTGAAATATTACTTACTAGTCAATGATGTTTTTCTTAGATAGAACTCTTTGACTTTAGCCTTAAAGGTATGGTAATATTAGTGTAACTCATAGATGAATAACGTTCCTATAGAACAAGATGGATAGTATCAAACCAAATGGGAATCGTAACACATAAAATTTCAGACACCTTGTCAATAAAAATGATCTATCTCCATTTTCAAATAATGTTCGTTACTTTCCTGAGGATCTTAAATAATATATAATGAATACCAAACATACACCCTGTGAGGCACAACAAAGTGAAACTTAAAGAGTATCTAGTAATAAAAGTATTGCTAAAACTTATAACTTTAATACTTCTGTGGTGTAACTTTGATGTTCTTCATGTAAATGGGAATATTAATATAATGGAAGTGGTGGTAGTCAGTGAAAGGCCACGATCCACGGTCTCAGTGGTCCTGCCATAATCCGACTTTGGAGCGGGTCGGGTCCACTTTCGCCGCGCAGACATCTCCCATCTTCATTGATACTGCATGAACTGCTTAGGAGAATGCGGCACATGTTTAACCAAAATTTCAGACACTTTATTTTATTTTATCCATTTAACATCAGAGTCACAGTTACATTTTTTCATATATGTATATGCTATGAAATACATATGTATACTAATCTTAAACTAAATCGAGTCTACATTTTGTTTATGACTTTAGAACAGTTTGATCTCATAGACTTTTAACGAATCTTACCCAGACTTTACTCGTGGTAAGCGAGGAACATGTGAATCGTTCATATAGACAATCCAGGTCGTATTCAGCATTCAGCAGACATTGAATGTCTACTGAATACCTATTAAAGACATTTCAAATCCGTAACTTTTTCTTACAGCATTTCACTAACTGTTGCATCTGTTCAAAAATCTATGTGTGCATTAAAACACGTGCTATACGGTGAAGGAAAACATCGTGAGGAAACCGGCATGTCATACAACCTAAAAAGTTCGAAAATATGTGTCAAGTGCAAGAAAGCCTCTTCGAGGCGCACTTGAAAGCCTTTCACCACACTGGTTCTAAAGAACTAGTGACACGATAAGAAGACTAAGAGGAAGACTTAGGCTAATCCTCAAAACCAAAGGGTTAATTTTAAAACACGTATAAAATCTAAATTAAGGTATGAAACCTTTCACTTTTTTGTTGACGAAATCGAAAAACATTGACGAAACAAATAGTGTGATAAAATTACTATAATACGGCGTACTTTTTGAGTATTTGTCCAAAACATTTTGTATGGAATTCGGATTTGAGGATTCCCCTTAATACTACTAGCTTGTAAATTATCTATACTATGTTATGTGATACAAAATTTGTCGTATCGGCTACATTATTGACAATGGTATTTCAACACAAGATGAGCCTAGTAAGCAGGCTTTTTACTCTATGATCAGCGAATCGCTTGTTTTCGAGCGGTTCGGCGCGGCGGCGGCTCGCCGGCACATAACGGCGCGAGAGACCGACGCATGCGCACGTACCGCGGCCCGCTACCGACTACAACCGCGAGTGACAGTGGACTCGTACCGAAACTTACTGTGACCGTGTTGTGCATATACAGTGTTTGTGATAGCAGCTTTGACCTGTAAGTTTTACGCTAAGCTAGTTTTAAGTTGAAGTTAGTTTTATTATAGTTAGGCTCGTTGGAAAATGGAAACGTAGTTTTCTAGGTCTGCGGCTGGAACGGGATGTCGAGATCGCGAGATGCGCAAGCGCATTAAGAAAGTACCCGCGTGCTTTAATTATAATAATGTTATTGGAATTTATTGTTATTTTATTCTTGTGATCGATTAAGTTAATCGAATGTTTTGATAGGGCACAAATGACGAATTTGTGCCCCATCAAAACATTTTCAGAATTTGGCAAATTTCGTATTTTTCTACCAATGTTCTATTTTTGAATAAAACGAAATTCGCGAAAAATAAACTGAAAAATTGGGAACGTTAAGTGTAGCATAAAATGAAAGCAAAGTTTTTTATCACCAGAACTAATTTTTTTTAAATAAAAAAACGTGCTTTCTGAGTTATCAAGCTTTGCGTTGTATAAAATCTTTGTATTAATTATTAAGTTCATTATATATATATAAATTCAATGAAAGAGGTCTTGCCACAGATTAATTAACTGAAACTCATCAGAAAAGCCATCCTAATAAAGCACCGACATTCATGCAAGGTGCATATTGTCAAAGTTACCCTCGATATTTCACAACACAACCATTGAACTCAGAAATACGCCGATTCTATCACAACAAAACATTTATCGAGCTCACCAGTAGTGAAGTTAAATTTATTTAGGAATTAGAAGTTGTTCTTGGTATTGGGATGAAAGTAGTCAATGCTCTCTTTCAACTTTTTAACCATATCCATAATACCGAATTACAGCTCAATCAGTTTAGCGGTTTTGACGAGGTTGAGCTACAAATATCCATTTATCCATCCGTCTTCACAAATTTTCTGATTATTATTAGTGGGACGTGAGAGTCCTATCTGTAGAAGATCTGACGTGGATCTGTAGATCTTTGGAGGTACATAATACTTCTGTAGGAAGGTTTAGAATTTTAGAGTATATAGGAAGGTATACAATCTTCAAGGGAATCAAATCAATCAAAGGTATTCATCAAGAAGAAAGGTTTACATCTTTGATTATTTAGAGTAAATAATCAATACGCCATGTTGCAGCAAATATAAAAAATTAAAAACTTCTAGAGAGAAAGAAAGAAAGAAATCTTGAAAGAAAGAAATAAATCTTTCTTACTTTCTTCCAAACTTCTAAAACAACCGAATTCTATATTTTATTAAAGCTTAGCTCTACGGGCAGCAGCTGAAATAAAAAGCACAAATGATAGTTGAATGGTGCTAGAGATTGTTACCAAGAATCTTGCGCTCTGAATGCCGATTTCCACTTCTTTATTTTTTTGTCTAAATATTGAAGAAAAACCATTTGCTCATTATTTGACAACATCACTAAGAAGTTAGGATTGTTATGTAATTTCTGATTATGTGCAATATTAATATTACATAGGTATAAAATGCTTGCCTCATAATTATCCACTAATCAGAATCAAATTAAAAAACAACTGTCTAAAAACCTCAAGTAACTACGAGTTAAAAACAAGTAAAACTGTAGCTAACCAGAAATTCCACTTCGTTAAATAACTTAAAAAAAGATTGCTTTTACTTTTATTAGAAACTCAATTTTAGTAACGAAAGTCGTTTTGCGATCACCGTAATTAACAAATTTAACATAGCTGTGTTTATCTTGACTCGTTTGTATTCGACACCAGCCGACAGAGAAGCACGGAAATATGGTTTAAATATGGCACAGCTGGTGTTAATATGTACTTACCTATTATATTACACAGTCAGTACGTATTTTAAAAATAACGAGAATTTGGTTACAACACATCTGCACAATACACAGAGGTTAGCTGGAAAATAATACTGATTCGCCTGTCTAGGTGTACCTACTTGTTATTTTACTTATGCCTACTTGCACCAAATTGTCAAAGTTCCTAATCAATTACTTTACTCGCTAGGTAGTTCTTAACAGTCCAGATGACCATTAATGACTGCCAAGCGAGTAAAGTAATTGCTTAGGATCTTTGAAAGTTTAGTGCAAGTCAGCATTAGTGTGATAGATATATTTTTCTGTCTATCTACAACCTCTAGCAAAAAAGGCTACCACTAGCAATCTGTTTTTGGACAAGTTACCTATTTGTTTTTAAACATCTACCAATGACCTGCTAGTTTTAAAATGTGAGACCGAAAACTCGATTTTTTTTATCGTTGACCTAATTATGTCATTATTGTTATACATGAAAAAAAAATGAGGAAAAGAGGAAGGCAGATAAAAAGGTGGGTAGATGACATAAAACAAGTAAAAGGTGCCTCGTGGAGGAGAGTCGCCGCAGACAGGACAATATGGAAGGGGTTGGAGGAGGCCTATGTCGCAAGACAAACTGCAACATAGTACAAACCTAGCATAGAAGAAATATTTAACCCAATGCAGAATAAAGGCTCTTTTATCTTTTATCTTTATCTGTTATACATGAAAATCGCGGAGTTATCTAAAAGCTTACTATAGAGTTTTCTAATGTCCGACACCATTTTTATTATAAATATGTAAGTGAAAATCAAGATAAATTAATTTCACTATTTTAATGTCATAGGCATTCAAATTAACAAGTCAAGTTCGAACTACACATTAACTTTCTTCCATGGAATTCAATATATTATGCGAGAGGCCTTTTTAGGCTTATAAGGTTAAATGTGAGCGAGCACTGAGCATTTTAGAAAAAGTGAAAATGTTTAACACTCGGGAGATTACGATACGACGATTCTATTATAATATCAATGATTATGATTTTAATTATTCAAATTCAAATATTTTATTTCAAACCGTAGTCCTTATAAGTAGTACAACATGGTTATCCAACAAAAACACATATTTTATCCAACAAATACATTAAACTAAAATCACACTTAAAAGTTAAAGTCAAAGTCAAATTAAAATAATCAATTTTTGTATATGTATTTTGTATTTATTTATTTTAATCAGAACGGTCACAGACCACTTACACTAAATACACACTATTAATAAATAGTATAAATATATTTAGTAACCAATCCGCTTAATTTCTAAACAAAGATAACTAAACAAGGATTTATTACTAATTATATTTATACTATTTATTAATATTTATGGATTTCCGCAAAGTAACGCCTGAATCAATCAATTATCTTAAATACATACTAGTCTAAAATATTAAAACGTGATAAAGATAAACTATTAAAATGAAACATTATAAACCTATCCTATATGCAGCTGTATAAGGTGCCCTAGAATTGAGCTATCTACCCTATCGGCAACATAAGAATCTTATTATAACATAATATACAATACATAATAATATAAAATACTTATCGAATTTTATTTGTAACTCGTATTTTCGTCATGTCCTTACTACAGGCAGTTGATCAATATTAGCGAACAAATGTTAATACACGGTTCAAGGATTGCAAGCATAGCATGTTACACGTGGGTTGGCTGTTTTCCAAGGTATTTAATTAATCAAATAAATTACATTTAAATGGTATTAACATCAAAATTGGTGACTAATCGATTTACCTAAGCAGCTGTAACAATGATAACTTTACCCACTGAGCAAATACAATAATACTGTACGAGCAAAAAGTCTCTAATTTAAATCAAAATGAGAACGTGTAAGCTAGAACGGCTCGAATTGCAAACTGAAATAAATAACGGGAAGGGCTCTGAATTCTGTAATACAGTTTATAAAAAGTAAAACGGAAAACAGCGACTGTACGATAACTTTGCCCCTATGTATGTTTTTGAAATAAACAATTTTGTATTTGTTTAAAAGCAGTAGGTAAGCAGAAGTTTGTTTGTGAGGATAGATAGATGTTTCCAACTAAATCAAGCCGAAACTTTGAAAATAATCGTGTAGAAATACTACTGAAAAAGACAATTTAGTCTAGTAATAGCCGCTTCAAAGGGCTTTTAATCCAGAAACATAGATACAAATCAGCAATCAGCCTGTCGTAGCATTATTGATCGATCACACCGCTCTACCACTAGACTGCACTAGCGTTCCAGGAATCCATTACTAACTGCATCTCAGTCGGCATGCAGGATCCAGGACAGGTGGAGCGGAAACCGAACTGGGTTCTGTTACATGTCTACATACCTAGAAGTAAGCTGGTCAGCTTATTTGGCAGAGAGATGAGAAGCTTGACGTGTGGTTGACTTGCGTTGTGGATACGGTAGTATTTCAAGCATTTTCAGATTTGAACAACTCTCTTATTATTATTAATGACACGATTAGTGCACGAAAGGAGCCTCTTCGAGGCGTACTATAAATCCTTTCACCACACTGGTTCGAAAGAACTAGTAACACGATAAGATAAGATAAGAGCCGGTGTCGCGTGTTCGATTCCCGCTTCAGGACAAACATTTGTCTGATGAACATCGGTGTTTCGATTTATCAGTTTCGCTGTTATCAGTCAAATGTCAAAAATATATATTATTATAATTATTATTTAATAAGTATTATTTGGAACAGTCCTATTAATAATTATATTATTCGTTATGTAATTATTTTTTGGGTGCTATAAAACCATGTGTGATAATCGCGAAAGTCTACGAAAGACTAATCGTTGTGGCCACAATATATAATATAATATAATATAAACATTATAAACATTCACACACAACACTAGGATTCCCTGTGTCGCAGGTGGCATGGACACATACAACACATCACAACATCCAAGACCCGAGAACAAACATTTGTGTTCGTCACAAATAATTGCCCCGGCCGGGGATCGAACCCGGAACACCAAGCTTCGTAGGCAGGGTCACTACCAACTAAGCCACGGTGTCGTCGTAGATATGTAGATCTAGGGTTGTGGCTATGAAATAATCTCAGATACAGATATTTATAGGAACAATCACTGAAATCACTTTCTTACACATAATGATCTGTCTACTTTTAATCCACTGCTGGATGTACCTCTCCCATTACTTACCTTACACGTTACTTCATGGTGATCATAAGCCACTATCCATTATGCCCAATCTAATAATAATATAATACATACTACAGCCGCAGTATTTTACCGAATCAACGTAGAAATAGGAATATTTCGTATGGTAATTTCATAGAAAAGATGATAAATAAGCGTCTTTTCTCTCGAATATCTCTACTTTCTATTGACTAGTCCAAATATGATACGGTTCCGCGCCACCAAGCATCGGTTGCGCGACACACGTGTCGTGCAATGCTGTTGCGACAAACCAAGATTATTTGTCGCAACCACTGAGAAGAATTCTGAAATTAAACTTATTTTTTTTAAAATTAAAAATAGGCTTACGTTTGACCACGACTAACCTGATTTTAAGAGATGAGGTGGCCTCTATTTACACGCTTACCTAGAAGATGTTTGTTGCTGCGATTAAAGACACCCAACTGAGTAAGGTAAATTATAAAATCCCTTAGTTATCATGAAACTAAGTTTTGTAGAAATTTGGTTAGTTGGTGGATGGTTATTAGTGTTTCCCCGGTAATACAGAAAGCCGGCGCATGTGCGAAATTTCTCACATCGATAACGATGCGCTAGCGCATTGTGCTCGCAGCTTTATGTCTGAGTGTTACCCGCAGCTAGAAAACAAGTGGCTATGACATGGTGATTGTAAATATATATGATTTAAGTCGTTGTTCAATATCTCAATCAACATTTCAGATAACTTTGAAAACTTATTATGCCATGTAAATTAATTATGTATACTTTTCTGTCATTTGTGTATAAATAAAAAAATATATAAGTTTTACTACATAAGACGTGGTTGTAATTACGAGTAAATAAATAATATAACTTTCTTAAAAAAAATCTTATCTTAACTTATTATCATGAATAGATAGTTTTCTGGAGAGAAGACCAGTCTAGACTATTTGTCTAGAATCTAGTGTAGGAGAATAACCTTCCAATTATGGAGTAATGGAGTAAAATCTATCATCATCAGAGCGACATAATTTGGCTGTAGGAAACTTTAGATAATCATAATAAGATTACGATGTAGGTAGTGGGTGTTTTGTGGGTGTGCGTCTGATAACAAATAAATTTTCAGTTATTCATTATTAGGAATTCGGAATTTCTAAAACAAATAAGTACTCATAATTATTATTATTATGAGTGTGTGAATGTTTATGTTTATGTTTATGTTAATTATAACGAAAATATAAAAACAAAACAACTTAAAGACAAATCTTAATACTTTACTTCTGTGTATAAAATCTATTTAACCACCCCAATTAAATAAAACTGGCCACCTGTGCGATTGCATCACGAAGGAGACTTGGAAAATTATCAACAAAAAGTTGCTTGGGAGTTGAGTAACGCCACACCGGTACTAGATCATTGCACATGCAGGCGCAGCAAGCGGTGAAGGGAGTCGATCCACTTTTCATGGAACATAATCAATGAATGGGTCATAAAGAAAACAGTACATGAGGGAATGTTCCTTTTTTGTTTAATAAGTTGATCCTAAGTTGTGTTATCTCCAGTAACGGTGTTTGAAAGCTTAGAGTTATGTTACTTTGAGCTTTGTATTGCTACTCATCGAGATTAGCTGAAACTACTTCGTATAAGTACAATCCCAAATTATTGTTTTTTTGAACATTGTTTATTACCTTAGAACTTTGTTGTTTATAAACCGATTTAAAAAAATCAGATTAGTCCCATACAGATTTCATCAAAATCGATTCAGTAGTTTAGTGTTCATATCCAAATAACTGAAAAAAAAATATGTCGTCAAAGTAAATGAAATTGCGTATCGGTCACTAAAACAGTCCAATTGATGTCAGTTGTCTATGTTTTTGTAAAACCTTGATTATTTTCCTTCCCATAGATACGTTAAAAATGAAGTTACACCAACAACTTCAAACTTTTATCTCTTTTTTCGTATCCTTTTAATTTGTGCCTCAGATCCATAGACAACCCGTAATTGCCTTATCACACGAGAAGTTGCGTCGATATGTAACAACGCAAGACCTAATTGTGTGCGAATCAAACCGGGCCACGAAATGAACACGGAAAGCAGCATTCGTCGCCTATGCGTATCTAGTGCTGTACTATGGCATTATAACGTGGGAACATTACCAACAAGGAGTGTGCTATGGGAGTATTAGGTAATTAAATAATGCGAAAATATGTTTTTGCTGTAGATCTAAATGATTGATGGTAGCAGATTGTCAGTTTCAACATGCTGTTGCATCAAGTGAGAATGAGACTGATTCAAGATGTGGAAACTTATACGCAGCTGTCTCATCATTTCGCCAACCAAGCCAAGTAACTCTATTTGGTTTGGTTGGACAAAATCCTTCATCATTATCTTCCACCATATAGTAGTCCACCCGCCCGCCGCGGGAATCCGCTTCTGAACCGCACTAGACACAATTCATATGGAAAGGTAAAACATACTTAGGACACCAATTTATTTAAGACCATGTATTGTACTTGTGTTTTGGCAAATAAATTATCTATATCTTTGAAGTGAACCTCAATGGGAAACCGCGTAGTGTTGTATGCAGCATACAACTTCCATATTAATTGTGTCTACTGCGGTTCAGAAGCGGATTCCCGCGGCAGGAGTACCGCCCGTGTTGTCTTATTATTTGGTTGTAATAAAATTATTTTCATCTAGTATTTCTCATAATCAAAATTACAGCTAAATCCACTCATAAAACATTAGAACCGAAATCATAGCGAAATCCAAAGCACAAAAACTTTAGAAGGCAAATCGCGAACAATTTGAAACAGTTGGCTTTTACTAAATCATAACAGTTACAAAAAGTTTGAGAGTAATGGCTGATTGACCAATCAAAGGCATATTTTGAGAAACTCTCAATTTGTGTGTAACGGCATATCAGTCGATTTCTCACGGGCGGCGTGGACACGTCGCTCCGTTAATTTAACTGACGGTTCAAGTTGTAAACTTATCAGTCTCAGTTATCAAGTGCTTCTGGCGCTTATCAGAATTACGATAAACCTGGTTTTAAGGTTTAACTCTTTTCGGGTTTCATGCTCTGACTGGATGTAATACGGTACTGTTTTTACCCGACTGCGACGAAGGAGTGTTATGTTTTTAGAATGTATGTATGTATGTATGTTTGTCGTTGGAATCGTTGGAATTGTCTAGGTCCCGCGAGTTATCTTAAATGTCAAAAAAAAACAATATGGCGACTGCAAGGATCCAAAATGTGTAAATAGTGACAAAACACTAAGAGAACTTGATGGATTTCGGTAAATGTTTAAATTCGTTTTGGTCATGGAAGTGTCATCAAATCATCAACCATTTCTACCAAAAAGCCAGTAGTTGTCATCCTGAGGAATGACACAAAATGAAGCAAGTCACCCCTAAGTTACCCTCCTGACGCGACTTACAACAACTAATATTTGCAAAGGGGATCTATCTCTAAAAGTCCCTCTTTTTTATGATTTTGTTACTCTAAAAAGTTCCTCGGCCTGGTCATTCCTCTCCCCTGCGCTGGTGGAGTGTCTGCCTGGTGCCCGCCGGCTGACCTGCCTTGAGCCAGCCACGTCTAATTGTTGTAACAGTGCTAAATTGCGCAATGCGATGTACACTCACACATACCATGTAGATTTCTTTGTAGTTTTGTAAAGCCCGCCTTGCAGACGATCACAATTACACTTACATTACTTTTGAGCATTAGATTTAATACCAATTGTTATTATGTAAACATTGAGCATTTTGTATGAAGAATCTGAAGATATCTTTGTTAAAGATTTTTGAGTAAAAGCGATTGTCATATTTTTGCATGGTTTTTGGATCGATTGATGATTCTTATAGGCTAACGGGATATAAATGGGATTCGTCTAATCTTTTAATTGTAAATTTTATTTCAATTTATTTATTTCTTAATTAATATGTGTACATACCAAATTCGATAAAAATTGGATAACTGTTACCGTTAGTCGTTTTTCTATGGCTTTGCGTCAGGCGGTTTTCATCAATGCTAGGTAATTTAAGTTTTATTTATCGTTTGGTAAACCCAGGTACCTACCTAGTTCGAGCCAGCTCGCAAAAGCTCGGCTCGGGCGCCGCACTCGCGCCGCTGTCACTCTGTCATTTTGTAGAAACCCAAAATTCTGACTGCTCAGATACAAGTAATACCCCTTCTGCATTGTCCATTGCCCATTTTTTTGCTAATTAAAAATTTGTGGTGTATAAAATACACTTATAAATAAAAATACTCAAGCATTCTGGAGTGCCAAGTCGTATTATTTAGTAGGTATTTGACGCGGCGATCGAACCGCGGATGAAATGCAGCGTGACAGTGTTTCAATGCAAACTGTAACTGTTCTGACTCACTAATGGCGCTAAGCAGAAGGCTCTGCTCCTCTGGGAGCGACGCGATAATATAGTCCTTTAAAAGAGCAGAGATAAAGAATATAAAAAGTGCTTTCTGAGGGTCCGCGCGCGTTATGAAAAAAGCTCAACGTTTTGTTGCAGCTCATAAATACATAATACATACCCGTCAAAATCATAATTAAATCTATGTTGCTACGCCATAGTCGGGTAACAAATAAATACTGATAAACATACCATATATCAAGTCAAAGGGTTTAGAAGTTTCGGTGAGATTGACCAACAAACATTCATCTGTAAATACATCCTCATCAACTTTCGCATTTAGAATATAAGTGGGATGAAACAAACCTTAGGTAGCTCAACTAATACAACAAGAATTAAAACACCAGTGTGCCAATGATATAACCTGTAAACGCCTTTCTTAATTAAAATGCTGACAGACCACTACGAGTCACCTCTTGGGTCATAAGATATATCGCTTAGCTTCGCTTCCAGTACACCGCTACAGACTTTAAGGTCGTCGACACGTCAAAATTACACAGCAAATGAACGATCGATCCAGATTCCGTTATTGTTGTATCACAATCGCAGCTCTATTAGGGTCTTCGAATGTAATCGACGATTCGTTTAGTCGAATTTCTGAATGGAATTAATAATATTTTGAAGACGCTGGGAAATAGGCAAGTACAGTGAACTTAATCTGAAGTAAAGTTAATGGAACGGCTTAGAAAAACTTATCATTGAATGGAAATATGTAATTGTTTAAAAGGACATAATGTTTGCAGTGCTCTGACATGGTCATGTATACCTAAGCTAATAAGATGATCTTACATGTGAGCAAATGATATAAACAATAAAAAATAACAATTACCTTCCTGCATTGCATTAGGCCATAGAAAAATCTTGTCTGATTTTAAGATTTACAAAAACAAAAAACTTTTTGATTTTTTATTAATCCTAATTCTAGTAACAAAGTAAAATAAATCTGTATGTTCGTTATAATATAAGGTACCTATATAGATCTATGGGCTTCTTACTTTGTATGCCAATAATGTGCCTGCAAATAAAACTATTTTTTATTAATAAAGTGATTAGAATGTAGAGGTGACTATTTTTTCAAAATTTAAACTCCATAATACATAATTTTATAAAAATAGAAAACATGTGTTTACAGCTATTACGTTATTTAGTGTAGTAAATTTCAGAGAAAATTAGTAAATTTCAGTATCAATTCTAATCCCAGGAAATTAATTTCGTCATTAGCCGTATTTCACGTGGCGTGTCGCAGCGATGCAGCGATGCAGTTCGGTTCGCATATTGTCACGTGCGGGCCGACCTACTGATACACTTTTGAAATCGGGCATTGTACGAATGTCATTGGATGCTAATTTACTTCATTTGATATTAATGCTTTTGGATTTTGTAACATTTTGGTTGGTGAAATGGTTTTATAGATTACGATGTATTATAGTATGAGGCTGGTAATTTATTTCAGGTGGTAATTAAAAAAATAAACATATACTTATATTCTTTATCCCTTTAACTATTATATTTTTTAAATTTATTTCTTTACACATCTTAGTTTAGTTAAATGCTAAAACATAATAAAACTAAAATTACTTAACTATCTATAAAAATAAAGAATTATCCTATCTATTGACCGAGGTTAGCGCCAGCCTATTTTTAAAAAAATTATAAGTTAACAAAGATTGTACAATTC
Source organism: Lobophora halterata (assembly GCA_932526365.1). Taxonomy (NCBI): domain Eukaryota; kingdom Metazoa; phylum Arthropoda; class Insecta; order Lepidoptera; family Geometridae; genus Lobophora; species Lobophora halterata. Next base: position 12,245,407 of record OW052002.1, on the reverse strand, counting down.
TGAGCTTGATTGCAAATTAAGCATACATATGTACGCACAACTAAACAAAACATAAATATCGAGCAGACTAACTACTTCTAACTTAAACTTAAATAAGTTCAGGGATCACTAAACTGAACTTAAAAATAATAATAATGCAATTATAGCGGCGTAAATATGTATAGGTCTTGATAGGTCGTACATGTTTGAGCCCTTTGGGGTCGAGACCCTAGGTCCATGGGGAATGGGAGCCTTCCGCGTTTTTAAAATTTTGTCAGAGCGTCTGGTCGAAGCGACGCGTGATCAGAGGGCTGGCAGCTATCTGGGCCAAAGAATAAGCCTTGCTATACAAAGAGGCAATGCAGCCAGTATCCTCGGCACGCTGCCATCGGGTATCGAGTTGGAGCAGTTGAGCTACCTATAGATCGTTTGCAACGGTCTATGGGTGGCCCAATTGTTTCCTTTTGTAAATTTTGTAATATACCTATATATAGATTGTAGTAGTTAGCTTATGCTGTATTAAAAAATTAAAGCAAATATGAGAAATCTAATTTCTCACATTTTCCCTATTTATATAACATAAACTAAAACAATCTTATGCTATGTAATGTACTACTGAGCCTATATAATATTTATATTTTTTTTTGTCTAGAAACCTATTGTAAAGTTAAAAACACAATAGGTACTTTCGCACATCGACCAGCCTTAGCATTATCGTGTGTCAAAAACATAACAATATTTAGCACATATTGTATAATAAATTGTGCGGCCGGTAAAAAGTGAAAGATACCTAGTTTTCCTCAGCATGTGAGTTTCCCACTTGTCAAGTAATGGCCTCATTGTTGCGTCAAATACACGTTTTATTGTAATTAGTTGAAGTTACATAACTATTTGTAGACGAGAGTTACAAAGATTACAGCCCTTTTGGAAATGGGGCCACCAATTAACTACTAGCTTGAATTTATAATTTAAAATACGTCGTTAGGGCATGTTGAAGGCATACAACAACTGATTTCAATCGGACTGTTTCAGTTATCATAAACACCACTGAAAAGTCACAGGGAAGCAAAATACGTAATTTTGTTTATTTAGCTGACGTATTTTTTTCAGTTATTTGGATTTCAAAACCAAGTACACAACCGATTTTATTGAAAATTCTATGGGACCAATCTGGAAGTTTATCCTCACAAAAAAAAAAAAAATCGGCTTATACAAAATAATAATAAACCGAATTGATAACCTTCTCCTTTTTTCGTCGGTTGAAAAAAAAGTTACGATTTGAAACCAAATCTGACGCCTTTGTAGCGGTTTATAAACTTCGACAACACGACCAACCATCGGTTCTCACAAGACGAGACAGGTAGAACAAAAGACATCAACGCGCTCTTACCCTTGTAATGATGCATCCATTTATTTATTTACTTTAAATAAAAACGGTTAAACAACCAATTCAATTATTTAAAGATTAAAAATAAAATTATTAAAATACAAATTAAATTACAAATTACTTAAATTATAAATTTAAAATAGTCATCAAATAATAATACACTTAATTAATTATATTTATGTCAAAATTTTGATTGGCAGTACCAATGGAAATCTGAGGTGAGCTCTTTCCATTGATCCGCAAATATGTCACTATATGTCCATATGTCTACCTCGTGAATAAAACTTATTATTCTGTGTGCACGAAAGTAGCCTCTTCGAGGCACACTTGAAACCCTTTCACCACACTGGTTCGAAGGAACTAGTGACACGATAAGAAGAAGAATTATTCTGTGATAAAAATACTTTTATAGTAAAGGGTGGGAGAAAAGCCATAACACACCCCCGGTTTTTCGTGGCGATGTCATCGGTTCATCACTACGTATCCTTTGATTTTGCTTCACTGCGTGCTAGGTACCTCTGTTACTGCACCTATTATATTTCTATTATACAATACTAGTAGTAGTTATATGCAAAATTACAGTAAAAATAATTGGAGTTCATGACGAGCCGATTGTTTACGTGAATGCGAATTCCGCCTTTTGTCCGCGTCGGGTAATGATATCGCGTGCGCGGGCGCAGCTTGCGTAAGGTGCAGCTTTTTGGCGGGTGCTCCAAGATAAAGTGGATGACAAAGAATGCTGATTTGTATTTAATTTTGAAAAAAATAATTGATGATAAAAACAGATTATTGACTTTATTATTATACATTTTTTAAATATTAGTAAGTCAATAGTAACACACGTTTTTACGGTCAAAATTTTACCATAGTTTTAACAAGATTCTTATTATTCTATTAAATTCAAATTCGCTTTATTACATATGTATCTTAGTCAGAGTAAAGATAATAAAGTCAGTCAGTCAGTCAGGTCCAAGCCTTTTATACATAAAAGGCTGACTGACTGACTGACAAGTGACAGACAACCTACAGGCCAAACCGCTAAACGTATAGACTTGAAACTTAGATGTTGTGTTTGTCGAGAAGTGCAAGGCGCGTACTAAGGAATTTTATTAATTCGCAATGCAAACGAAGTTACAGGCATTAGCTAGGTAGTCTAAAATTAACATCTCGATAAGTCCTATCATCTCCTAACTTGGACCACGTCATATCCCACGCCAGGAGCCCTCACCTTGGACCACACAATCGCACAATCTCCGCAATTACCCGATTGTTTCCCAAACTGTCTGAAGGTTGCAGCCGCCATGGGCCGCCGTGAGACTTTCGTAAACGCTTCGGATCCTGACGTGTTGGTCAGAGGTCAGACAACTTGGCTACTGAACTACAGAAACTTGCAAGGAACAAAGTGTTTTTGTAAGATAAAAGCTCTAGTGTCAGAGCTTTCAGATCTCTGAAAGCCATTTGTGAACCTTGACTTCAATTAAACTACTAGGTACCTATAGTTTTATGTGAACTAGTATTAAAGTTTAAAATCACACTGTAGGCACATTGAAAATGCGTCAGAAAAAAAATCTAAATTAGCTAACTTCTAGTACATTTTGGGCCGATGCTAAATTTTGAAACAGAGAAGAAACAGTGCTAGTTTATTCTAATATTTATAGTTAAGAATTATTAGGGTTTTTCATTGTTAAAAAAACTTCATCGTAAACAGTAACAATAGTACATTATAATATAAGTGCGGTAAGTTGATAATTACAGCCGAGGCGATATTGCTAGCCCGAGCCTTAGGTGAGGGCTACAAGAAAGCAGAGGCTGTAATTATCAAAGCGCACGTATGTCATACGACGTTTTATAACACATTTGCGAGGAAATAAATAAAGAAATTCATCATTACTTGACAACATTTTCAAATAAAAACAATACACATACAGCGAAAAAAAACAGTGCGCGGAATATTTTTTACATGTTCTCAAATTAGCGAAGCGCGCGCATCAGCTTTTATTTTTAAGGCAAAGCACAGGCAAAGCACAAAAACAGCCAGTATTACTAATAAAGTAAATTAATATTTTTGTGTTTTGTTACATTTAAATGGTTGTAATTTATGGTCAATATAATTTAAATTAAAGAATTAAATGTTTATTTATTATAATTTATCTCCCAAAGTTAATTTTATTCATAAAATGTTGACATAAAAACTCTTTGCTAAGATTTAAAAAAGTATCGTTTGTTTTAAACGGAGCACCTTGATAAACCTTCCTTTTTTAATTACATTACAGCACTAGTGCGTTTAACATTACATTACCGCACTTGTGCGTAATGAGATACAATACGATATTGAAATTGGTGCAATAATAGACCCTTTACGAGCAAATGTGTTATAAAAGGTATTTCAAAATGGAGATATTTCATTTTAGTGTTCTATAGGAACACTGTTTTTAATCTATAGTGCAGACTAAAAAAAAAACAAATTGACAGCGGTAAACGATGTGATCATCTATTTTAACTATGATACAAATGCAAAATTTTGGTTTAAACCAACCCCAAAATGAGACAAACAAAGGATTCTTCTAAATAGGAAATATATGTTTTTGAACCCTTTATTAGGAAGCTGTAACCCCTTTCAAAGAAAACCCTATTACCGTATGCTAAGGGCTCCTAATCTAAGGTCGGCGTCAAGCCCATAAACTGGGTTCCGTTAGTCGATTGCCTTATCCTTGTCTATCACATAAATACGCGACACCGAGCCAATTACAATGGTGTCCACGCCCACGCGGTGGCGCAGTGTGAACGCAGCCTTATCGCACAAATACGGATATCAGATAAAGATACTCCTAAATTATAAGCACGGAGGTTGAATACTAAAAGAAAACTTTTTTTACATAATCATGATAGAACAGCATGATAAATGAATCAAAAAGACTCCTAAATTAAGTCAAAAATAAAACTGTGATGGGTATATTAAAGGTAATATAATTTTGAGATCGTTTGAATTCAACTACATTCTTCAATCCAGAATAAAGTATGGGTCTTTATTATTATCGTGAACGTCCAGGAAAATCTGAAACTGCGTTATTCAATGACATTTAGATTCTGATATAGCGTTAAAATGGCACGCAAAATGACAAATATCCGACCCGCGCTTGGCCGTTTATGGTAGTTTAGAACTACCTGCGTGCTATTTACAGGTCTAACTTTATGTCTGCGTTCATATTCTATTCTTTATGTCATTTCGTGTAAAATAAACCAAGAACCGAGAGGGAAGTAACGGTGAGGAATAAATAAACTTGAACAACGGAAGATTCGCTTCATTCAAGGGTAGAACTGGATCTGGCAACTGGAAACGGTTGCTCATTTCTCAGGATACGTAAATCTCCCGCGAACGCTTCTGTTGTTCGCGTGTATTACATTTACTGAGCGTAGATTGAGGCGATAGTTAGTGTGTAGAAATGAGTAAGTACCTAACTCGTTTAGAGGAAGGAAGATGGTGAACACTGTAAATTGATGAAAAGTAACTATCCACTTTTTAGTTACTACTATGTAAGCAAATATGCTAAAAAGGTTGTTTGTTGCTCAATCACGCCAATATCACTAAACTGGTTGAGCTGAAATTCGATGGGTATACTGAAGCTGCGGAAAAAAGCTAGGTACTATTTAAATGAAAACAATCTAGATAAATTTTAATCAATTACAGTCTTTATTTAACTTTTTCTGATAATAACCGGACATTTCTAATAGTCTTGAAACTCTACGAAAACTATTAAAAAACTTATTGTTAAACTCGATCGCCCATTGACTTTTGTTCATGGTATAGAAATTAATCTATGACTGCAGTGTATTTACTCTGTAATCAGTCTGCAGTGTTAGCTAGTCTGTGGCCGCACGCTACCCACACGCAGTCGGTGTGAACACGGCCCTATCAAAGGAGATTTCAACGATACAATGTAGATAAATTAAGTATCTAATTAGTTTAGAGTGGGAATAATGTGGTGGGATATTGGGTTTCAACGGGTACGGTCAACGAGATGTAATTGTACCACAGAATAAAAAAGTTTTTATGTGTACCTACATGCGTCACACCATTACATACATTTTCATACTTTTAGAATGAGTTGTTTTACTATCTTCGGCATAATTTGTTTTTGATTAGGGTAACACCGAGTTAGGTGCTAAAGAGAGATAGTTGTCCAATTACTAAAAAAAAATCTTTCGAATACCAAATGAAATTACTTTCATTTAATATTCTAAAGTAAGGTTCTTAGGAAATAGGCCTGAGAACCTTACTATCTTATCCCTTCTTGGGCATATATCCCGTTTTTACCCTATACGTATACTTACATAAGTATATATTTGCAAACATAGATGAATAACGGTGTTCCTATAGAACACCAAGATAGACAGTATCAAACCAAAATGGAGTCAAGACAGGACCAAAAAATTTCAGACACCTCGTCAATAAAAATGAAATATCTCCATTTTCAAATAATGTTTGTTACTTTTTACGATGTCGATGAAAAAGCCTAGTAGTTTTAACATAAAATACTTATGTAGCCCGTTACTTCTCTTTTTAGAAAATTTGCATCGGACTAAAATGTACTAGAATTTTGCCAATGCGGCTCCCTTTTCTTGGTCGCATTTTCAATGTACTAAATTGTGCTTCTATACGTTAATACATCTGTGCCCTATACGTTATAAGTAATAATAATACAAAAGTATAATTTTTCAAATAATTACTAAAGCAAATCCTACTAATATATATGCTATGCATACCTACTCAACAATAACAATAGGCAGGTGTTGATAACAGCGCAGCAGCGCAGGCAGTTCGTGTAAACCAGTGACTAGTCCGCTGGCTAACTACATTAATTTTTAGTACCTATATACATATATTGCAGTGTATGTTAATATTATTTTAATAATTTTGCTACCGTCTTAACTCTTACCATATTTAATATTTTCTCTATCAGTAAAACGTTGTATATTTGTTTATTTTCTTTTAATCTGGTTGATACCCGTGACTCATCTAGGTTCCAGCGGAAGACCAGCGCTGGGTTGCTTACGCGGCCTTGCAGACGCTGAGCTGGAGCCCTTTTGTGTCGGGTGCACTGTTCATTGAGGCGCACACATTGTAAATGATACTTTAAATACAATAATTTTACCTTACTTGGATAAGTTAGAAACATAATATTATACTAACTACCTACCTATTTGCTGTCTGTCGTAAATGTAAACTATCTCTGTTTTTATTCTGTCCGCAGCATGCAGTGTACTTGTACTACAAATAAACAATTTTTCATTTCATTTCATTTCATTTCATTTAATTTTCATTTCATTTCATTTCAATATTATAAACGCGAAAGTTTGTAAGGATGGATGGATGGGTGGATGTTTGTTCCTCTTTCACGTTAAAACTACTGAATGGATTTTAATGAAACTTTACAATAATATAGCTTATACATCAGAATAACACATAGGCTACAATTTATAAAGATACCTGCGCAGACGAAGTCGCGGGCACCAGCTAGTACTTTATAAAAGTTCATGTCATGCAAAATTGTGGACAAAAAGTACATGAGAGTCAGTCAGTATGATCGGGGAGGTATGTGAGAGTCAGTATAATTGGGTATGTGTCTGTAATCACCAGTTAATCAGGTAGTTATTGAGTCAGTTAATCATTATGCAACCTGCCAATAACTCGCCGATAGAAAGAGGTATCTATTTCTTTGCTTATTCAAACTGGCATTTGACTTAGCCTGACTCACTGACAATAATTATGATCGCTATTCAAAGAGCGACTTTTAAAGTATCTGTACTGGTAATCATTTAAAAAAGATAATGCATGTACCTGTACTTTAAATGGTGAGATAGCTTATTTTGGTGAGTAAAATATTTGGAATATTTGGAAATTTTAAAACATTAATTTCGTATTATTATTTTTTGTAGTTTTACACCTAAAATCCTGCAGGTTAGATGTAATCTCAAATTCATTGGACCTATCAGAAAAATCTCCATCAAGCTTCTTTTTTTTTCAAAATATTGTAGATCATTAATCATGTTAGAATCATTCTTAAACTTTTAGCAAGTTTATCACAGCCTTAACCTTTTTTTTACTCCTTTTTATTTGCAATTTTTTAAGCAAAATAGATTTGTCGCGGCGTGTATGTCCAGCTTTATTCCTAGTGAAAGCTTTAGCACACAACCTGCCAATCGATCAATAGGTGTCAAATCTCCTGTTACAGACCCAATCTTATGTTGTTGTAATAGGGTGTTTAATAGCTTGGCAAAAGGTTAGATGGACTGTATGACCGGAACGGATTATGCTACTTATTGTTACCTACCAACCTGACTATGGAATGCTCAACCGGACTATGTAATGTTTATCTTTATACGTAATGTTATTTTTGTGTGGCTATTGAGTAATTTGTTTGTGTTGTTATGCACTAACCAAATAGATATTAACATATAGGTGTTTATCATTTGTTATGCATGTACCTATCGACTGAAGACGTGGTGGCCGAGTGGATGAGGCCCTTGCCTTGCGATCTGATGGTCGCGGGTTCGAATCCCGGTGGCAGTATTGCGTAAATGGGTTTTTTCGGTCGAAAAAATCTATGTATACATCCCACGTTCTCGCAACGGTGAAGGAAAACATCGTGAGGAAACCGGCATGTCAAAGGACAGAAAAAATAAATGTTCTATGGCATGTGACATCCACCAATCTGCATTGGGTCCGCGTGGTGGATTATGACCCATTCGCTCTCCTGCCGAGAGTAGGCCTGAGTCCCAGCAGTGGGAACATTATAGGCTGATTATGTACCGTAGTACTTAATCAGCCTATAATGTTTAACTCCCTCATGCGAATGTAGTACATAAGGAGAAAAACATGCATTTGCATAAAAATGAAAACCATTTGCAAAAAATAAGCAAAATGTGCAATATATTGCAAATTTTAAACACTCTGAGGTGGATTACATTACATTACAACTGCAAGCTCTGCAACCATTTGTAAATCAAGTGTAAACCATTATTTAACACGTTTACCATCCATTGCAACTTTAGTAGATATTTAGATAAAAGTATGTCTTTAGGTAGGTATAAGTTTTAAAATACACATACTCTTTTTATGTAGGTAATATAACTCTATAAGTAGGTATGTGTTTACATAAAAAAGGATTTTATCAGTTAAGTATCATGTTCGCATATTACAGAGCCTTTGTGTGTTATGTCCAAAATATTGATTTGTCATTGTACTATTTTATTCCATAAACTTCCATTTACCAGTGCAAAATGTTATCAACTCCAAGATGTTTTAAAAGATGAACTTATCCTACACATCGATGCATAGGTTTGTAGATCGCGGCACTCAATGTGTTAAAGTAGCAAGTGCAAGTGGCGGCGGCGTTCACAAAGAAACGCGTTATAATAATGTTTACGGAGTGCCCACAACTTAAAGTGCATAAAAAAGCACATTTGTATCCCAGTAATGTCACACTGCGTTAAAAAGTACTAACACACCCCATTTACATATTTACCTACCAGTTTTCATAGATCCAGGTCAATATTTTTAGTATGTGACTAGATTAAAAAACAATCTACTCTTACTACGAGTATTTCGTATTTGATCTTTAATAAAATGTTAATAAATTTGTACATCTTATTTTTTTTTCTTCTATTTAACTGCTTAAATCTAATTAAAACTAATCTAATTCTTCTGTAGAAGTCGCCTCATCGGCGTAGGCCTCCCCTAAATTCCTCCATACGTCCCTCTCTCTGGCTTTCCTCATCCATTCCGGTCCGCATCGTTGTGTAAGTATGTCCCTCCATCTCTTTCTTGGCCTTCCCTGTTTCCTTTCATGTACTTACACCTAATTTCTCCCAATAAGACGATAAGATGTAGACAAATTTATTAACAATAAATAGAAAATTCGGGACGAAACTGTCTTGTAGAATCTTTTTTTGATCTAAACTACCTTGAATTTTAATCATTAAAGTTTTTCTATCACGACAAAATTCAAATTTTTTTTTTTTATAAAAACGCCTGTCAATATATGGTGGCTGCCACAAGAAGCGAGTAGCGGCGGTTTGTAGCGTGTGGCGGCCACCGGCGTCTACCGTGTGCGGCGAGTCCATATAAAATGTATGAAAACTATAGGAAATATGCCGGTGGCGGCGTTTTGTGGTTGTGGACTTGTGGCCGGTGGCTCGTGTACGGCGACACTATTTGCCGTCAATCCGCACGGTGTTTAGCGCGGAATGCGGTCCCATTTCCGACAGCTCGCGCCGCTTGCGCATACGCACATTAAGAAAATAGAGGCCTTAACACATTTTTAAGCTCGTAATATCAACGCATCAGTGGCGGCTTCTTATATCTCGAAGTTGCGTTGTGTTTATTATCGTCTATTTTCCTGGAAGCTGTTTGTAATTCTTGACCCTTTTCTAGATAGGTCACTTTATGTTTCTACTCATAATGCCTAGCAGGTTTTTAAACTATGAGTTTGTTTCTAAAGGATGTAGGTTCAGTAACCTTTGAATGGCTATAGAGTTTGTTTTGTATAATCTAATGCTATTTTTCTCTTTTCAGGTGAATTTTGGAATTCCGGATTCATTCCACTTCTGCTATTGGAAATCAACTGTAAGCAAAGCTTAACTCTTATATTTTTTTTATTTTAATTTAGTTTTAAAAGTCTTAATTTTATGTTATCGAAATCTTAGCAAATTATTTCACAGAAGTATGTATTATTAATAGGTATATCATTATTAATAGTAACTATTCCTAGTAGTAGAGTCATATACGAGTAGATACAGAGTCGCAATATAATTTACTTCTGCCTGACCGTACAAAGAAACTAAAATTACCAACTCTAAACAAAAGAGTCCATCGAAGCTAAATAACACAAATATACACACACCTATACAATTATACTAAACCACGGTCTGCACACACCCCTGGAAATGATCTCGCGGGAAGTGCCCGGAACATCCTGCAAAGTCTGTATTTATAATCAAGAGATTTTCTCCGCCGGATGCTAGCCGGGTCTCGTGCATCATCCATGTCAATGGTAGCTCGTCTATGCATGATTGCTACATCAGCGTTTTTGTACCGCGCTCCCGATGTGCGCCCCACTGACTTTGATGCGATCGGCTCGAAAGCGGTTGATTGTATAACCAATAAATACAATAAATAAAATCTGAACTAAGACTGATCTACATATATGGCTAGCCAAGGTCTACTATTAAACCTTGGCAAGCCATATATGTAGATCTCGAGTCTTTTTTCGGGGGAAAACGACTTCTCCATCATAATCCGGTCTGTACGACCGTGGCTCCTCCATTTTCACATATTATATGTATTTTGTTCAGATATCAATACTTTTTGTAAATAAATCTATTATTATTCAAAGGTATATAGGTTAGGTACCTACTATAATTATAATAGTTACCTTCCTATTTCTTTTCCTTACTTACACATCACCATCATCGCCTCTAAATGTATGTAGGTAGGTAAAAGTCCCTACTATAAGTTAAGTACCTAACCTACCTAAATAGCGTAGATAAGGTGTAGGTACCTGCCTTTGTAGGTAGTACCTATGTGCGGGGAGATTAAAGTGTTTTCCGACAATTTACATTTCCACTAGATTGCGTTCATCTGGGCTCTCGTAAATAATTTTTAAATTATTGATATTAAAGTAAGTACATAAAAAGATAAAAACAACCTTTCATCATGGAAATGGACATATCCTGCAAAAATTTGCAAGGCAATTGCTCTCATAATTTGCAAGGCGCTAAATTTACCTCATAAAATCGAATTATTTGAAAAAAAACAAATCTTATCAATCTACTGTTTTCTGATTTTTTCCTTTGTATACACACAATTACCTAGCTGGATGCCAAATTTGAACTTTCTAGGTCATCTGGAAGTGGGTTAGGCTTTACGTCTATATGTCAGTCAATCAGTGATAAAAATGACGATTTTTGAACATTAATATCGAAATAATCGTTTAAGCTGTGTTTATGAAATTTGAGGTACTTCATTAACTCCGGGCTTTCAATACATAAACCAAATTTGGTGTGTTTATATCGATTAGTTTTTTAGCTATGACAAGGTCTAAAGTGGCTCCAAATGGTTTGTGTAAACTTACACACAGTGCTACTCGCCAGTTCGCTGGGCCTGACCGTGGCTTGACACACTGTCGTGTGTCGAGATTTCACACAATCTAGCGTAGACATCTAGCCCCAAACGAAGCAGAGCTTGTACTATGGGAACCAGATAACTGATAAAATACTTATTAGATACTTCTTTTTGTAAATACTATACATGTGTGTAGTATACATAGAAAACATCCAGTTTCAGGACAATCACTGATGGCCATGAAACAAATGTTTATCCTGAACCGGGAATCGAACCCGCGACACCGGCGTGGCAGTCCAACACACTTGCAACTCGACCATCCGTGTCGTTATAAATGAATGTAAGAAATAATCATTGAAACGTGGCTCATCTATTGAAAAATTTAAACATCGCATGACAATCGGCATTCAAGATCTATAATTCTTAAATCAGTGAAGAGCAGGAAAAATCCAACTTTCATAAATGTGTTGTCACGTGATCAATTTATTTTGAGATTCTTGCTATAGCATAGACAAAAAAGCAATTTTATTTCTTTCCGAGTTCAATACGCTAAAGTTTTATATTTACACTCTATAGAAGGCAATACTCAAAATTTTATACTTACGAACGTCGTAAGCGTCGAATAAAATTAGTCAGTTTCCTTATAAACCTACAGTCATTTCATTTCTGAATGGCAGCTGTCTGATTTACCTATTATTATTATTTTCTCATTATACAAGCAGAATTTCTAGAAAAAAAGTAAAATGAAGCACTTATTCACAAATTCTAAGCATCAGAAAAAAACATCGGCGCCACACGGCCCATTCCTCGCCACATCGCATAAACAAAGTCGCAAATCGTTACATGCACATCTAAATAATCGCATTTTTCCACACTAATACTATCACGTATCGATAATCCGGACGGATCCCGTCACGTACGCATTCCGTCCTCGGCCCGGGAGGTTCCCACGAAATGCAATAGATGCTGATAATTGCCGCGGACGCGCAACCATGCGATATAAATATTATGACCGAGAGATTGGCACTAGGTAAGTGTTTTTCATATCATCAAGCATTTATACACAGACAAATGAATAGAGGAAAATCTGGGACTACATAAGTATGAATGATAAATACATAGATTGTTCATTATCTATTCCCTTTAGCGTCTATAAGCCGTGTTGGCCGAGTGGGAGATGCCTCGACTTACGATCCGAAGGTCGTAGCTTCGAACCCGGTCGTACACCTATGGATTTTCTGATTACAAAATTTCTTCTGATACAAGATTCTGTTCACAAAATCTATTTGTGCATTAAAACACGTGCTTAACGGTGAAGGAAAACATTGTGGGGAAACCGGCATGTCATAGAACCTAAAAAGTTCTAAAAACATGTGTCAAGTGCGCGAAAGGAGGCTCTCCAAGGCGCACTTGAAATCCTTTAACCACGCCCGGCTCGAAAGAACTAGTGACACGATAAGAAGAAGCGTCTATTTCCTATTATTTATTATTCTTAGCTCGCATCAAGAGCTTGATATTCGCAAAAGAATATATGTATTTTTGCCAACTTGGTATCTTATTAGGGGTTAACTGCTAAAGCCAACAGATATTATAACCGGATATTTCAAAGTTTCAATAGGTAATTCGAAAAGTAAGTAGAAGTGATTTCTGTAGACAATGGCACACGTCTGCGGGCGGCGAGCCGCGTCGCTGCTGCGGTCCACTTACCGCCGCCACCGCACAGCTTCCGCACCACTGCACAAGCAGCACACCGCCAGCTCACTGCCAGTTGCTATCGCCACCACCTACTGGAGATGTACGCTACTGGAACAATGAGCGATACGATACGTTGAGCGATGATCGTACTTATGCGTGGGTGGTTCGATCAACTGTGAGTTAAATGATAGTGACAATTCAGTGTCTCCAGTCAAAAGATCTTGGTTTTATAAAAACTTACTACAACCGACTTCAATTGGCCTGTTTTAGTGACCGTTAACACCACTGAAAAGTCACTGGGTAGTAAATTCGCAATTTTGTTTACCTCGACAACATATTATTTTCCGTTATTTTGATATATAAACTACTAAACCGATTTTGAAATTTCTTTGGGACCAATTTGAAAGTAGGTGTGATCCTCTAAAACAAAAAAAATTTTTTTTGAAATCGGTTTTAAACAACAAAGTTCTGAGTTAACAAGCATTAATTAATAACCTCATCCTTTTTTTCAAGTCGGTTGAAAAGAACACAATTCAAAATCGGCACTCACACAATCGGAAAAACACCACATTTTTAATGATTTATGGTATTTGTGATTCACAACTAGTAAAATGGCTACCACAATATTATTTAATGATTTCAATACATATTTATTTTCTGGTTAAATCGGCAAGACCAACAGAACCCTTGAACAGTCAGTGCGCATGAATTTCGCACGGATCTCAATGTCATGATCACACCCTGAAAACTCTCAATTTTCCGCCAAAAAAGTTGTATTGAACCACCTAAAAGTCGTGATTTTGTATGAAGTGAGATGCATTAAATGATTATGTTGTGTGAACAAAAAAACCACCGATTGTGGATCTTGATATCACAAGAGTTGATTGACGATGACGACGTATCGTTTAGAAACGACCAGCGTCTCGAGTCGATCGTCAAACCTGCGTAACTGGGCTCATTCGAATCGCCATTACTATTCTCAAGGTCCGCGAGAAAGCTTAACAACTTTTCCAATGCCTATATGTTATATACCTATAACCATTGCTATAAATCTATGAATATTTAAACATGTTATTGTAAGGTCAACTGATGAAATCATGGTTTGTTGAGAAAATATCGTGTTTCTCAGCTACGATCTGATTTGCTATTAATTCAAAAATTGTAGTTCATTTCACTAAAAATGAATGTATAACACAAAATATTGACAAGGACTTGAGGAGTTTATATTTTCTCATGCCTAAGGTAAGCAGCATAATCAATCAGCCTATAATGTTCCCACTGCTGGGACTCAGGCTGACTCTCGGTGGGAGAGCGAATGGGTCTTAATCCACGACGCGGACCTAATTCGGATTGGTGGATGTCACATGCCAAACATTTTTTTTTTCTGATCTTTGACATGCCGGTTTCCTCACGATGTTTTCCTTTACCGTTGCGAGAACGTGGGATGTATACATAGATGTTTTCAACTAAAAAAACCCATTTACGCATGACTGCTACCGGGATTTGAACCCGCGACTATCAGATCGCAAGGCAAGGGCCTCATCCACTCGGCCACCACGTTCCCATAAGCAGCCTTAACTTCAAATCATTTATAAGTAAAATATTGTTTTTATGTCGCTTATTAATCGAAAGTTATTATTTCTTTCATAACATGTTTCGATGTATGCAACATTTTTATGAACATAGAAAGCTAATCATCGAAAGTGGTTCTTATCGATAAGCGTTTGTGCCAGGTTTTCAAAAACAAACAAGTTTTACAACTCCGAACCTTAGGAAATTGGTTGAAAGTTGAAATTGCTTTCTTGTGCCACCTACGTATTTTATAGACGCTGGTCTAGGAGTGCCTATTACAAAGTTGTGTGATATTTTGTAATTGCAGTAAGAGTTTGTTACGAAACTGATTATGGGAGTGTGTGGGCTAGAGCTTTGCTAGATTTGGCAAGGCAAGCCAATAAAATGTGAAAATAATCAGATTATTTTGATAAGTGAGAAATCCGGATGAGTGAGTTCCAGCAGTATAAACACTTTATGGAAACGATGGCTTCTCTTTTGAAATAGAAAATACCTGTACACTTTCGTAGTTATTTTTTTATTTTAATATCTTTTGGGCTTTATGACTTCAAGTCGTGGATCTCCTTCGCATTCTTCTAGTCTTCCAGTCTAGATAGAATAATCTCCTAATAGCATTCTTCTAGCCGGATTTATATTACAGCAGTCAATTGTTTAATTCCTCTCAATACCTCTGTTACCCTCAGACCCCAAAGAAGCGGTCCTAATATAGCATTTTCTAGCCAATTTAGCAAATCTTTTTCTTCATGTAAACATGTGATAATTAAGTTACGCGTTCTCCTGATTATAAGGTATTTATATGATAATTTAGGATATCCGAACCTGAGTTTATTTTACTGTTACTACGCTACACATATAATCACGGCATAATATTGTAGAATTAATTACTGATTATATTGTGGCAGACTAAGGTCTGTGTTCACCAATAGGTAATCGGAAGATTAGGCCTCTTCGTCCGTTAACTTTGACGTTTAATCTATGAACATTCGTGTCGAAAACGTCAAAACAACTGTTTAAAACTTAACCATCTGTTGGTGAACTTGGGTCTAAGTAGTAATATGAAAGTGAAATGGTATAACTGAGCATCAAAATGATGAGCAGGTATGATGGCCGTGTGGACGGATTCTGAGTGGTGACGAGGTATTTATTTTCTTACTAAACGACAGCTTTACTCTCTATTTTACTACAGAATACGTTTTAATATAGTGAAGAGTGTCAGTTCAGTGCATCAAACAAAAAAAAAACATTATGCCAATCATTGCCCATCTAAAATATTGTGAATGGCTTAACTATTTTTTGCTTTTTGTATTTTAAAAGCTATAGCCCGCGACTTCTATTTTGTGATGTCGAGATAAAAGTCGTCTTTGTTCTTTTCTAGCTCAAACAAACCAATACTAAATTTCAGCTCAATCGGTTGCATATGTTTCAGCGTGATTGAGCAACAATCATCCATATCCATCCATACATCTTTATAAACTTTCGCATGAACAATATTAGGGGATAGGTCAATTTTGCAAAATTTTTAACCTTGATTTAGCTTAGACTCGTGAAAATACTCTCAATGTTTTTTTTCAAAGGTGTCGGAGTTCTAAAGCCACCGTCACACACACATATAACAAAGTGCCACACGTCATGCGCCCGCGCCGCCGGTCGGCTCAGCCCCACGCCGAGACACTGACTAGAAAGTGAAATTGACCACATGCCTCTAAACATACATTTTTCGATTTTACTTTCGCATAATATTGAGTAACAGTTGTATACTTAACTTACAAAATGTGCTAGTTTGCTTACCGCCATTGTACTTATAATGTACAGACAGCGTCAGAGTATCCCCCTTGCACAAGACACCCAGTTATAAATCCTTTCAAAAAATTGTAATACCTAAAATTATTTTTAGGCTTACATACAGTTATACAAATATAATCTATTTTTTAAAGGCAAAACTTCTCCATTCATCGCGACGGTGATTTAAAGGGATTTAAAGCTGGGTATTATAATGCAAGGGGGATACTTATCTATGACGCTGTCTGTACCAACTTAAAATAAGAATTTTGACCACCAACCGAGAATGATGTGAGCAGTGCATTGACCCCTTCACATGTTATCTATCTCTGTTTGTAAGCTAGAGCTGGGATTCCATCCTTTCCAGCAAAAAATGCTAAGCTAAAATTAGGTTTTTATGCATACTTAGCTCTTTAATTTTAATGTTTGTTACCTCAGAACTTTGTTGTTTATAAACCTATTTGAAAAATTCTGTTTGAAAAGATATACTTTAAAATTGGTCCGATAAAATTTCATCAAAATCGGTTCAGTAGTTCAATGTTTAAATCAAAATAACTGAAAAAAAATGTTGTCGAAGTAAACGAAATTTTGCGTATTTTGCTTCCCTGTGACTTTTCAGTGATGACTTGGCCTAGAGCAGTGCAATTATTGAAGTCGGTTGTAGCATATTGTAAAACCTTGATTATTAGGTAATATTTTTACTATTTTAGTTCGGCTAATGGGTTATCAGATTTAAGAGCAAAAGATACGGGTTCTTAAGTCTTATGACTAAGTACATGACAGAAGAACAATTAAATAAAAACCCTTCAAAACTGCATTTAATGGTTGAATAAATTCGGAAGTGTCTGTCGAAGGTGTCAAAATTATTCACCTTCGATCAAGGTAAGGTGTAGTTGATTTTATTAGAATCCTCCAAATTGGATAGGGCAGATTTTATAGGGCTTTTAAGAAATAAAAAACAAGAAGCATTTATTGTTTAAAACTGTGTACAAAAAGATCTTAATATTTAGTAGGAAACAACAGTTTATCCTGATAGGGGGCTACATTATGTAGGTATTTACAACTATAATGAAAAATGATAGTTCCATTGTTGCAACCTCTATTTGACTGACTTCGTGTGAATAGTGAACAATCTGTAAGTAATGAATGATGACGTCAATAATGGAATCCCATTAGATAATTCGTTTTACGATGAATGGTATCGACAACCTGTTAGGATCACTTTCACATGGCACTGACTTTGGGCGCGGCGCGTGCCTTTCGCAGGCCGATCACTCAACAACGCATGTTTAACAACTTCAGTGAATAAACACAAGGAAAACATAGCAAATAATAAAATAATAAATAAAAATATTAAATTAAATATTAAAATTACACTATTAAATTACATAAAATTAAACTAAATTATTAAACTACAACAAATTGAATGAAAATAAATTAAATAAATAAATAATGTAAAACTAATAATGTAAAAAACTTATGTAAAATTAATAAACTAATGTAAAAGTATGTTTTTTTATCTTTTTCTGTTTGTACAATATATAGGCCGTCTTTTAGTGGGTATACGGTTTCGTCTTCAGTTTAAAAATTGATGCGCTATTTTTGATACTTCAGTTTGTAACAATGTCGCTCATAACTTAAGCTATTTGTTTTTACTCTAGTTCTTAAAGTTCTTAATGTACTCGTTAGTTGTCTGGTAACTTTTCTCTCCATCTCATTAACAATTTTGATAAGTTGTCTTGGTAGAGTCGACTCTAACACGCTTTCTGGTTGGTAATTTCAATACCATTGGTTTGTTTACAGCCATAGCGGTATGTGGTTTAAATGTGAAGGCTGGACATTTACCGACACTTTACTATTCACCACACCTTATCCCTACCGACCGATATTCTGTATCTCCGAGAAGGGCGCGGCAGTATCAATCAATATTGATGCATGATGTTTTCAATGTTTGTCTAGGATTGATTCAATGTTTGTTTAGGACGTTTTCCAAGGAAAAATAATACATATATTTGTCCTTAAAAGGTCAATATTTTTGTGTTCAGAGACAATAATGTAGGTATGTAGGTTTTACTTACGTAGGTAACAATAGGTATATACGTGATCATTTGATTCAACATCGTAAGTAGAGGGATTAACAGTAGTTGACAGACGATATCCATTCACTTCGTTATGCTACGGCTACATTAGCAGGTATCGCCGAATATTCGAGCTCGCATCGCGATGTATCCAGGCGAATACGAATACTTATCGCGGCATTGTCGGTAAACTGGCGCGCGTCAAAGGGTTTTCATCAAAGGCGACACTTTGACTGCAAGAACATCGCCGATAACTGAAACACGATGTTTTTATCGCCACAACAAAACACGAAATATCGCGCGATAATGTAGCCTCAGCATAACAGTAGAAAGAGTTATTGTTATTAAGAACTTACCATCAACAACAACGACAAATTAAATTCTTACACACACTTGACCGAATATGACGTCACAGATCACATTTAGCTTCAAGATCAACGTGACGTGACCTACGCTGCCGTCGGCAAGGATGCGCGCGCGCTGACCTTACAACAAAAAAACACTGACAAAAACCAGTAATCGATCGGTTTTACGGTTCAATCGAGTGTTTACGACCGTTTTTGTTGTATTTTTTGCTTTATCGTGTACATTCAATCGCTACATTGACTGGTTTTTATGGTCGTTGTAAACGTTTATTGAAAAAAGTAAATTTGGTATAATGTATTATAGTTTTGGTCCACGCTAGATAGTAGACCTCCATAGTCGATTTTTTTAACAAACCGAGCTAGCACATATCGGCGTTAATCAGTTTTTAAACTACAATACAATACTTAATAATTCCAAAATGACAAGTCAAGACAATATTTTTAACATTTTTTTTAACTAACTGTGGCTTTTAAGGCTGTTTGAAAACTCCGACACAAGCTCACCAGGCTCAACCGTAACTCATGATAGATAAGACTTACCAACTAACCGCACCAGTTGTTCTGTAAGGTTCAAATACTTAAACTACTCGTGATGGCACTAGATCATCCTTACACCTAACGTGCCATAACCATGTTGAAGGTACCGTGGTCATAAACTGTAACTCAGAACCTGCCCTCCGACTTTCTACTCTACCTCTTTTTATCAGAGCTCGGAATCGAATGCCGTCCGTTATTCGAGGATTTATTCTCGAGCATTGACGGCGAGGCTTCTGCGGTCGACGTAGAGTTGAAAGTGGCTCAAAAAATGACTGTATATGTCGTAATGGTTACACACAGTGCAGTTATATGAGAACGTGCGAACAGGCCGGTTCATTCACGGTTTTTGCATAAATAGCGAGAAATGTTACAAAATACGAGGTATTGTTCGATCGTGGCTCGGTTTGTTTTTAGCCGGTATGCGGTTCGGTTTCATTGTAGAGCTTTGTGTATGGGGTCATGGGAAATTATAAGATTTTTCTCGATATATTAGTGAGGTGGTGTCTCTATTTGGTAATGCAGTTTACTAACTTTATATTGCAAAACATTAATGTACCAACACTGAGTATCAATTAGCAGAATCATAAAAATCAAAAATCGTAAAACTTCTATTTTTCGCTTTTTCAAATTTTTTCAAATTTTTTTTCAAAAATTCTTTATTTCATAACTTATTCTAGCATAGTTCCAGTGTACGTGTATTCCTAAAAACTAGACAAACATATATTTTTTTCTGTTTTTTTTAAGTGCAGATGACTTATTTAAAAACTTATAAAAAAGAAGAAAAATTTAAACATTTACATATTAGATAAATAATTAGTGTCTCATAGAAAACGAACAATATAATTCAATAATTACGTAGGCTTTTATATTAGCACTACATTTAGTAACATACTTTTACTCGGGGGTAAAGGATAGGTCAGTAGGTACCTACCAGAGAAATACATTAATACAGAAAAATAAGATAAGTACTATTAACTAAAAATCTTAAACAAAATAAGCGAGGGTGTCAGTAGAAAACTAATTCCATAAAAGCAGCCACGGCGAGAACAATAGGACCTGGCTCGTACCTGGCAATATGAAACTACCCTCGGACATCCTTATGGCTAATAAAACAAATCGGCAATCACGGGTTATGCGTTACAACATATATTCGTACTCGTATATCGTAAATGGAGAGTGTGATTCTTGCTTGGTAAAGAAGGTAGTGTAGAGGCGGAGTAGAGATATTTTAAAGTATTAGATTGAGATTATTAAAAATGAAAAGGTTTAGCTTTTTTTTACTATTATAAATAGCGGCTTTCTTTTGACCAACATCTCACCTGATTGTAAGTGATGATGGTTTTCTAAAATATTGATAGAATAGGATTTTCATCATCTTGAAGTGTGGTGGTTCTTAGGGTTTTCAGGGGGTCTTGTATAATGAAACATCTTCAGGCATTGACACGAGTATTGTTCAATCCTTCGATGGATGTGTGGATAATACAGTGGACTGTGGAACTCTCTTCCTGTAGCTATCCGCAATTCCACCTCCATTGGGGTCTTCCAATCCAGACTATCTTGTCACTACATGGCACTCCAGAATACTTGAGCATTTTATTTACTATTTATTAGTGTATTTTCTATAATATCGTAAGTATTATGTTAATAAAATAAGCTTTATACTATTTTCTAGCACTACCACATCTCCATAATACGCAGAGGTTAGCTAGAAGAGAATGCTAACTAGCATTAAGTTCGCCTATGTACTTGTTTTTTACTTTGTGCAATAAAGCATTTTCTATCTATCTATAATAAAGGAATTTAGACAAGATAAAAACAAATATTAAGCCTTTTCCTTTTTAGTGTCGGTGCTTGGCATTATTTAAAAAAATATGAACCAATACACGAAACAAATTCCACCTTTGAGCCCGATCCATCAGTCCACAATTATTTCATCACCGCGTTCTTGACAACTTAACAAATAGTTTTACGACTTTAAACAGTGCCGCTATAAAATATACGAAATGTGGTCAGTAAGCAAGATGGGGTGATACAGGGTGGTGACACGTGTGTGACGAAGATAAAAATAAAAGCTTGAAGGATTTAAATGTCGGTTCAGATAACTTTAATGATGCTCTAATTTTTTCAAATGCTTGTAAATTACAATATAAAATTTCAGAGAATTGTGATAATGACTGAAATGACAGCGACCGAATCGCATAGACAGTGATAGCGCAATAACACACTTCCTTACCCCGAGGGAAGATGTTAGATTATATATATTTTTGTTGCTCATAAGTACCTAATGTAAGCGACTAATGATAAAAAACCATATTTTTACATATCCTCTAGAGCCACTAATCTGATAACAAAGACAATCAGTGAGAACTCAGTTTTACTCTAATGCTGGACATATCAACGTAAGAATAACGGTCAGCTTATAACGACCGCAATTTCCCATCTGTAGTTTTACTCAGCTCAGTTAGGACCACCCTGTATACACAACTATTCACCATAAAATTACCACAGCCTATGGCATTTCACATACGATTGTGCAACCATCGAACGGTCGTTATAGCCGAGCCCATCGGCTTCCTTTCTATTAATTATTGTAACTCAATTACTCTGTGGAAAGACCATGATTGACCAGTGTAATAGTTTGGAACTTTCTCGTTGATCTTCGCACCTGCCTACGTGATGTTTGAATTTGTTTATTTTAGTTATTTTTTTAGTTATTAACACTTTAATAAAAGTGTATTGGTTAGGCAGGCGTGATCTATTACCATCAGATGAGCGCCTTGTTCACTGGTTATGTATTAACGTAATAATCAAGGTTTTTCAAAACATACTACAACCGAATTCAATTGGACTGTTTTAGTGACCGTAAACACCACTGAAAAGTCACAGGGAGGCAAAATACGCATTTTCGTTTACTTGGATGACGTCATTAATTCGGTTTTTTTATTTAAAACTAAAGTACTGATCTAAAATGTATTTTTAAATCGGTTTATAAACAAAAAAGCTTTATGGTATATTGAAGTCGGTTGAAAAGTAAGAACGTAGAACCGAATTGATAACCTCTACTTTTTTGAGGTCGGTTGAAAAGTAAGTACGTAGAATCAGTCATTCCAAACAAGGGGAAGTGTCCGTGCTCCACGAATTAAGATAACCTAAGATAAAGTTTATCTTCCACGATAACTTGTAATTTCTTTGCGCAACTCATTTGGTGCATCCGTAGTTATGGATGCCGTATCATAATTGTAAGGTCCTGTAATAAATAATATATAAATATTTTTTGGACATTTCACACAATACCATCTAGCCCCAAACTAAGCAGAGCTTGACTATGGGAACCAGATGGCTGATAGAATATTTAAATACTTTTTTTTTAATACATACATAGAATACATAAAAAATACCCAGACTCATGGAAACTAAGATATGAATAAATTATTATCCGAGTGTACGAATTGGGAAGAAGCCAGACAAGGACAAACACCGATGTTAATGACACAAATGTTTGTCCCGAAGCGGGAATCGAACCCGCGACACCAGGCCTGGCAGTTCAATAAACTTGCCATTCGACCATCCGTGTCGTCAAAGTATTACTTTAGTATTTTATTTTTATGTAAACATGCTTATTTTTATAAAGCTAAAAATCCGAATGATTTAAAAGCTATAAGTATTAATAACTTTACTAATATTCCACTAAACTAAATACATATTATACTAACACTCATACTAATATTTTTCATCGGAATCGAGTTGGAGCAGTTGAGCTGCCTATAGATCGTTTGCAACGATCTATGGGTGGCCCAATTGTTTGCGTTAAATTTTGTAATATAGTTTGTAGTATTTAGCTTATGCTTTAATAAAAAAAAATCTAGTGACTCTTTTACATTTTAACCATCTGATTCACATACATATAATACATACACTCAAAACACATTCTTTTCTTTTTGGCAGTCAGGTAAAAAATATAGATTGCTCCTTATACTTGTAAATTGATATCTAAATTTAAAATGATTCAATCATACTGTTTTTATGAAATTTCGTATCGGTTTCGCTTTCGCTGCAGTTAAGTGAATCTCACCCAATGCAGGAACGTGATACCTTTGTACCAAAGACGTGAGGTTTGAGTTGTATCAACAATTCAACAAGTGTACGCGTTTTACACTTAATTTACAAAGAAAAAAAATTGTTTGTGGAAGAACGGGAAAGTTTGAATTTCATCGTTTTAGCGAACGGCAGTTTTGGATTAATGTTTATAGAAGGCTTGGTCTTGACTCACTGACAGAAATGTTCAGGCAAAACCACTAAAGTAGAGCCTTGAAATTTAGAAGATGTGTTTAACAAGAGCTAATTTTTTTTTAAAACGAAGTTTCGGGCATCAGCTAGTATTAAATACCTAAATCTTATGAAAAATTAATAAGAAAATTTTGCTAGAATAAAGCATAGCTATTTACAAATAAAGTTAGTAATAAAGATGTGGCGAAATTTTGGAGGGACGTTTTTCAATTAATGGCACAATACAGACTAATAAAAATAAGTACGAAAAGAAGCATAATAAAGTTATTTTTAAACTAAAATGCCATCTCACGTGTTAGGATGACTTAGCATCGGCAAGAATGCAAGCGCTCATTATGCAGTCACTAATAAGTATATGATTACGTAATCAGAAAAAAACGAACGCATTATCGCCAAGCACGAGAGGCACACAGGTAGGTACTCATTACACGCTATATCGTTAATTTTTAGAGTTCCCTATTTATTTTTCCATTGGTATTTTAATATAACTCACATAACAATTCGATCACGAACTTTCGCGTTAACGTTATCGTAGCTTATCCGTAGTTTGACAAAACCTACTGCTAAACAGTAGGCAATAGGTACAACCTATAAACCTATAACCACTGTAATTTAACTGTTTTATCTGTTTTGTCTAGTTGTCTGGAAGAGATTAGTATCTAGCAATAAGACCACCCTTATAATTTTAGTTTGTATTTGTTTTTAATAAAATTTTTGAGGTGATACAATAAAGAAAAAGAGGAAAGAAAGAAAAGAGGCCGCAAAAGACCGCGACAAGTGGAAGGATTTGGGGGAGACCTTTGCCCAATAATGGGACACCACAGGTTAAATAAAAAAAAAACAATAAATAATATTATATCTATCTATAACCAAGATGCCACTGGTAATGACCTCAAATGGCGGGTAATGTGGTAATGTTAGTTATACCACGATTACGAACAGCCGGGGTCGCCGACTGATTTAATCCTGCACCGTCTGTTTGGGAGTTTCACTTTCGATCGGTCAATGGACGGACCAGCCAGGGCTGTCACAGCCTCTAAACAACTTAAAAGCTATGGAATAGAATTTTAATACTAGGGAGGTATATATTAAATCGATTTAAAAATTTGTTGTATCTCTTGAAAGTTACAAATTTTATGGTAACAGAGATATAATAAAAAAGTTACAAAGTAAAATGATTTTTATTGTTTAACGTGCATATTTGATTCTTTTGCACAACATTAAATACAAAAGGCTGATTAAATTAATTACTTTTTTAATTTTTTTTTTTTTATAATAATACCTTTTTAATACAGTTTAATAAGCTGCATGTTATTCTATTCATAGGGTACAATTTGGCCTAAGAGAATAAGTAAGATACTCAATCAGACTTACACAAAAATATAGCTAGAAAATATGTTTCGGACTATTGCGCATTGAAAGCCCTGCCACAGAAGTTGGTCGGAGTGTCGTAAAAGAATGTATAAGATGTGAAAAAAGTCATCAGCAGTTTCTAATTCCATGAAAGTGTGAACTTGAACCTGCTGTTCCATATACGTACTTGACGTTTCCACTGCGTATGCTAATTAAAAGAAAATTTGTATGCTGTATTCTTCAGTGAAGTATGTGACTCTACTTTATACATTCTTAAGACCCGTCTGTAACTAACCATACTTGAGACAAATAAATAATTTATTCATTCATTATCTGATCTAGACTTTAACTTAAATACGAAATGATAGTACCTAGGCACAGGCACATTATCTTTTTACCAAATCAAGTATTTTGACCTATTAAGAGTGTTTTCTATAATGTTTTTACTATCAGTGTTTACAAATTGCATTGTATAGGTCTCACTCATTTATTTTATTCTCAACTCAATTATTTTTATTTTTCACAACGTCAAAATATCATTCGCTCCTACGAACATATTTAGGAGTATTTTTAAATGGTAGAGCAAGACCATATTATTATAGTTAAACGAAATAACATACTTGAAATTTGTAAGTTACCTGCAGACGGCAGCTTAAGACTCATAAATCACATTCCGCCAAAGGTCCAGTGAAAACATTTTCGCTTTTCGCCGAAGTATGAAGCAAGGTGCGCGTGCGCAGGTGCTCGGGTGTTGCCTCATAAGGTCTGATCGGCGTTTCTTGGCAAAAACGCAGCGCGGCGGTTTCGCAACCTGATGATCTTACGACATGGTGAATTGGTGAGATTTGCAGGGCTTGACAGGTAGGGTCAGTAGATTTACAACCGATCTGGTTTTCAATTTTTGTTGTTTAGACTTTAGTATTCAGCCATTTATTGCCATATTGGGTAGGTAGGTTACATCTCAGGTCTTAATGAGTTGACTAGAACTTTGAGCAGCTACACAACTACCCGTTTTGGGTGTTGCAACCAATAGAAGCGGGCCGATATTAGGAGAGTTTAAGCAAAAAAAAAAGAAAAATATATAAGTATTTCTAACAGGAACACGGAAGCTCCTTTTTCATCTTGTTACTTTTTTTATTTTCGAAGAACGTTTATTTTTCGTTACTGGCTATATCTTTCATCTTTTATGTGACAGCCACACATAGTTATTAAGCAAGTGTCAAGTAATTCATCGCATTCGTGTTAAAATTAGTTCATGCCCCTGTAAAGTGGTGGTGGTTGAGACTTTACTGAAGGCTTCTTACTGGTTTGCATAATAAAGTCAAGGAGGGTCGGACTTCCCGTAGATCCAAACAAAGATCTCCAAAAATTCTAAGGCAAAAGTACATTAGAAAGATTTAGATTACGATTCCAAACGGCATGCACGGTATGAAGCTAGTAGGGTCCACCATTCCTGTGGTTTGTTTTAGAAATCTCACGCATTTTTATGATATAAGATTTGTGTTTGTTGTTCACAGACGCGCCGGTATCGAGTTGCAAAGCCAGCTCTGTACGTGCCACGGCGACGTTCCGCGAGGTACGTACCAACTACCACACACAGCACCTAACTGACGAGTAAATTATCTTCTACATAGACCCCTATTTTTATATTGGCTCTCCACTATTAAAGGAGTCATTAGAAATTTATCTCAGGACCTTGGTGGCAAATTCTGTCCATTGTTGGATGATCTGATGTCATTGTTTCTTTCCCATGTTAATCACCACGTTCTCTCGTTCATTCATTATACAGCATACATTTTTAATTACCAAAAAAAAAGTGGGCAATGCTTGTTGCAAGTTGCATCTGTGCAGTCAGAATTTTGGATTTCTACAAAATGTCAGAGTGACAGCGGCGCGAGTGCGGCGCCCGAGCCGAGGTTTTGCGGGCTGGCTCGAGCTAGGTACCCGGGTTTGCCAAACGATGAATACAACTTAAATTATTATCAATTAAAGGTACCGCCTGATGCAAATCCATAGGAAAACGACTAACGGTTACAGTTATCCAATTTCAATCAAATTTATTTTGACAAAAAATCGACTTAATTTTTTTTTGCCGTATGTGTGTTCAGTAACGGCAACTGACTATGCGTATTTTTTTTTTTATGGTGATTAAAATTTGACCGTGTATACCCATTACGATAAGTTTCAGTCGCTGGCATCTATACATGTATCCATAACTTGTATCTATATCCTTAAATTATATGGTATATAAAGATTCCCATTCATTCATTCATCCCGCCTGTTTAAGAACATGACTCAGACGCAACTTTTCTCCACTTCTCATCAGATAGTAGATCAATATGCAGTCGCTAGTTATTTTTAAAATTGATTTCTGCTCGAAGATACCAGGACTTCATCCTTCCGCTGCATGTCTTAGTTTAGATCTGAAAGCGCATTCCTGTGTTGATTTTATTCACAGTGTTTCCAAATGCACTTTTTGAGTTCTCTTCGTCGATGCGGATGCGCTATCAGGAGCGATCTGCTACTCAACCATCGACTGATTGTAGACGGTGAATACGCTTAGTGATTTTGTGGTGCAAGTTACAAGATATGAGCGTCTTATACTTCAGCTTCTTTAGCTGTATAAATAGGATTGAATGAGTTCACACTTGTAATAATGAACTGGTAAATAAAAAAGAGAAGTAGGTAAAAGGCGTATTAGGAATGTGAAAAAATATATTTAAGTATTTGATTTTTTTACTTCGATATAAAATTTAATTTAACTGTCAATCCACATAGATAATTAGGATTCGTATTTTTTGTAAGAACGTTACCGGCCGTGAAGTATACAAGGTGCGTTGCGCAGAAAAACGTAACGCTTTTGAGTTAACGCTTGTATAAATTTCACTCCTCATGAAATTTCCATACCCGGCTAGCCTTATATTTCCCAAAACAGATTAAATATAGGGAATAAAATACCACTTAAATTGGCTACTTCCCAATTCATACACTCCGATAATAGTTTATTCATATTTTAGTTTCCATACTTTGACTTTCAATTCGTACACTTTGGTTAACTATTGAACACGCTACCGCTTGCTCTTATGGCTTGGGTGCACGCGTACTGGTACCGCGACATCCTCTCATCGCGCGTGGCAATCGCGGCGATCGATCGTCGCTAATTGATCACCGCACCTGCGCGCGCGCTGCCTGACGGACAGACGCATCTGCGCGATCCCATCTCACCGGCTTTGCTTCTTTTGCAAGTCCACACTTAATTTATGACTGTTGTTTCTTGCTTGATATGGGAAAACTACGATATTTCAATCAATTTTAGTTCTCGATTTATAAAATAATTATGCTCACTTCAAACTTGTCCCTTGGAAGTATATAGTATTTTTTTGTATTTATTGAATCTCCTTATTTATTTTGGTATTTGACTAACCCTGAGTTAACAAACCTCGTGTTATTTATTTAACTTCAAGTTTTGGCACAAGTGGACCTAACTGATTCGTTCACTTAGGTCCGGAACATAGAGTGGCTTTAAAGACGTTGGAACAAAAAAAATCTAAGCTCAACTACGATCCTAATAAGAACACTAGAAAAATGGAATCCTAGATTTATGTCTTGAATCACACCATCGCCGGTGTCGTATTTCAGCCACTTTTCTAAGACATGGTCTATCTCCGATCTATCGCTGGACCTGTAACTGTAATTGCATAGTGGTGCACCATTAGATAGAGGTGGCGAAAAGTGAACAATAGTGGACGCACTCCAGGCTAGTAGTGGCGAAAAAGTGAACAATAGTGGACGAGAGGTGCTCTGATACACAATGAACCGCGCCGCGGGCTTAGCGGAGCTACGAATGCACCGCGCGGAATATGAACATCGGACTTTGAACTTGTGACAAACAACCTTAAAATGCACATTTTTAAGTCATTTGGCAATGCTGATTCATTTTTGGTGTGTAACATCTTTCCTTCCGCGCTCTGTCGATTTGTGGCAGTGTTTTCGTGAAATGCAAGGGAAGTCTGTATAGGAAGTAGGTATATAGAATTTTACTAATTTCAATGAGATATCAGATGTTACATGCGACTACTGTAAAGCTCGCTGGTTTTTCTTTTTTTCTACGAGTTTGAAGATAAATTAAAAGAACAACCTGTCAAGTATAAAAAAATTAAGCTGACTGTATCTAACTAAAATCATGGTGGTCCAAATGCTACAAAATGTATGAAAAATAAAAAGCTTGCCAAATGCCACTTTTGCGTAGGTATTTAACAAGGGTAACGAAATGAAACGTTGTCCAAATGGGATGTAGCCAAACATAAACCTAAACAAACCTACCTCTAGCTAGATGTATGTCGTTGATAGTAGAGCTTATAAACTATCAGATTCTTATATTATCATCTATTCAGCAATAGACCGATTGTAAATAGTAAAATATAGCTACTTCTACTATATCGTGTTCTGTTTGAAGCTGTGGTGTTGCGTTTAACGGCTCATTCCCAGAGGTTCATGATTCTTTTGTTTCTCATTTCCCAATTCCCATGAGAAATATTTCTATAATTTTAAATATTCATACATGAACTCCCAATCTCCATGAGATTTAACTAATGTACAGTCAGTAAAAAAATTACAAGATAATTTTTAATTAGTTAGTCTTCATTAACGTAAAAACAATATCTTCTGAACGTTACGTTTAAAGTAAACATATTTATGAACGTAACTGACATTCTTGTGTGAGGATTCCAGGGTGCAGTTCCAACGATAAATTGCCACAAACCGCGGGTTAATCATCTTACAATGTTGCATCTTGTAGATATCTTGTTAGGTCTTGTTGGACCGTGTACCAGGGCATTGTAAGTAATGGATTAATTACCAGATTAAAATGTAGAGAGGTAATTACTGAAAATTGCTACTGTAGAATTGTAGTTTTACTTAGTAAGTGATACTCTTAAACACACAGCGTGCATTGCATTGTTTTACATTGTAATGGTAAAATTAAATTCTGTTAACTATCCCTACTACCAGTTTTGTTTCACATACAGGAGATGTTGGGTTAGAGGATATCGATACAAAAATCAAATCTGCTTAGTTTGGGACTAAAAGGCAACATACCTACTGTATTTATTGAATAAACGGTTCATCGTACAACTTGCCCCATGCCCAAAACCCTGAAACTTTGAAACTGACAGTACTCATAGTTACTAAAAACCCCAAAACTTTGAAAGTGACCGTACTCATAGTTACTAAGAACCCCGAAACTTTGAAACTGACAGTACTCATAGTTACTAAAAACGCCAAAACTTTGAAAATATTCTACTCAACTGCCTCATTGTCACTTGTCACTTGTTATCAATTTTTTTCAACCCATTTCTAAAAAGGAGGAGGTCATAAATTCTGTTTTTAAATGTTTTTTTATGTTTCTGAACTCAGAACTTTGTTTGTTGTGAATCTTTTTCATCTTTTTTTATATATTTCAGATTGGTCCCATAGAAATTTCATCGAAGTAAACAAAATTGCGTATACCCTGTGACTTGTCAGTGGTGCCTACGGTCACTTGAACCGTCCGATTGAAGTCGGCTGGTCTATGTTTCTGTAAAACCTTGATTATTTTAAAAACTGTATTACTTATTAATTTCGCCATATCCATCGCTTCGTGGTGGCTGTGTACAAGGCTAGCTATTAGAGCGTTTGGTAGACAATATGGAAGATGTGAGATTGTGTCCATTGTTCCTGACAAGGCCTGCGCCGACGGACCCGCCCGTGCGGCCACGCGAGCGCGACTCGCACGTAGCGTGAGGGACCAGTAACACATCTTTATTGGTTTTCCATTAAAGTTGTGATGTTTAAGTAAGCAAAGTTGGAGGTCTTTAGGCTGTTTGAAAATCTCTTACACCAGAGCCAGTCAATGATTATTTCATTGCCCCATTCTTCTACATTGGGTAAAACTAGTTATAATTTGATTTTTTATGATTAGTGATTTATGTCTTATTGTATGTTATCTTTGTGATATGTGTTTTTTCTATGGATTTCGCTGTCTAAAAATAAAATTTTAAATAAATAATTGCTAAACTTTGCTTCTTATCTTCAGCTTGATAGGCCGTTCAGTAATGTGCTAACCTAGATTATTATATTACTTAGCTAATGTCTACAGTAGACTTGCATCATCATCATTTTAACATATTTTAATCTACTCTACCAATAAGTTGGTGACTAACCAACTTATTGGTAGAGTCATACGTGGGCCGTGGTCTTCAGAGTTATCTACTGTAGGATTGTTTCTTGTAGGTGTTTTTATACTTATACCATAATAATGATCATAACATGTACGAGAATATTTTCCTCAAAAAAGTTAACGTTTGATGCTGGTATGGAGCTGCGTTACTGCATGGTTCTGTACGCTGTCGTCGCCGGTGGATCGCGATACCGCATTCAATGTACCTTACACAATGTTTTATGACTATTGCCGTGATCGGAAATTGAATGGAGCTGTGTTTGGGCGGCGATAGGCGCCGGCAGGCGATCGCTCTCACTCGTGTAACTGAATGCTGCCCTGTGCTCTAATATTGTACCTAAGGGAACGTATACCTACTACGCGACCCGTTCAAGGGAGGGAGAGAGGTCTTCAAAATACTACCCTTGGTCACAGGGAGGAAGGGGTGCGGCTAAGGTTTCGTCACGTATTAAATATCCTCTACTAAAGGAAATCTCGCGCCTTTTAGAGCTATATTCAAATATGGTGATATTTTTTTCACTTGTACACTATAAGTATGCACTATAAGTATACACTATAAGTATGCAATTATGCATGCACTT
Source organism: Lobophora halterata (assembly GCA_932526365.1). Classification (NCBI taxonomy): domain Eukaryota; kingdom Metazoa; phylum Arthropoda; class Insecta; order Lepidoptera; family Geometridae; genus Lobophora; species Lobophora halterata. The sequence goes on along the minus strand of OW052002.1, from coordinate 12,213,454 downwards.
TTGGTGTCACGCGGCAAGCGCTGTATTAATGAAGAAATTTAAGCCAAATTATTTATTTTTTCATCACACTCATCAAACTGTCTGTGAAAAATAAGATTTTAGATATTGAGGTTTTAAAATTCAAAATCTGACTGGGGAGCTATGATTAGAGTAGTAAATTCTAGGTAAATAGTCAAGTGAAAATGAAAAAGCGTTAATGGAAGGTACATAATATCTTTGTTACATAAAATGCGGTAAAAAAAACAAGGTTAAGAAAAAATAAGAGTTTCATTCAGTATTTAATGATGTACTTATCGAATCTCTTCCAAAGATGCCTTACAATGTAAATTTAAATTCAATATTCCCGGAAAGCGTCGCTTCTGCGGTTCCAGCGTGATTGATGAAACAGATTGTTACTAGAGAAGACGTATGCTAATGCTAGTCACTGGGATTGGCAGATGTAGGAAACTGGGAATATCTAGGACATTGGACAATGCGTGGAAAATATTTGAAAGGCTTACAAGTTGTTACAAGATAAGTGGCTCTTCTTCACCTCTGCTTAGCATTATTCAATTTAATTCAATTCTTTATTTTCAAAATCTTATACTAACATTACAGATTCCTCCAATACGTTAAATAAGCAATTTACAACAAAAATAAAAGATACAATACACGAAATAAAATGCAGGGTAAAAAATAAGATTTACTACTATTTACATAGTATACAGAGATAATTGATTGTTTCAGGCGTTACTTTGCGGAAATCCATAAATATCAACAAATTATATAAATATATTTAGTAATACATCCGCTTCATTTCTAAACAAAGGTTTTAATTAACTTAACTTTAGTTTAGAACTTTAGTACATATTACTATATTATAAACCAAAGAGTCAACGAACATTAAACCAAAGTTTAAAGATACGACACGTGTTTCGCCTCTACACGAGTCTAAACGAGTCTCGTTTCGAACTTCGGCGAGTCCACACCTCCTTATGATGCCTCGTGTAGAGGCGAAACACGTGTCGTATCTTTAAACTTTGGTTTTCTGTTCGTTGACTTTTTGGTTTATAATATAGTAATATGTACTAAAGTTCTAAACTAAAGTTAAGTTTATTAAAACCTTTGTTTAGAAATCAAGCGGATTTATTACTAAATATATTTATATAATTTGTTGATAGTATACAGAGTAATTATAAACAAAAAACAAAAAACACATAAAAATAAACAAATTGTTCAAGTGGGTATCTAAACTAAATTGAATACCAAGACATACTAATCGGGCGAATGAACATGACACCTGGCTCGAATGACGTTTGTGCAAAGTATAGCGTGGAATTACATAATCTTATTTTTTATTTTATTTTATTTTTATTTATTCAAAAGATTGATAGAGAAGAGTTCCTATAATACTTGGAACGCTTTGCAATTAGAGGAAGAAGAAACACGGAAGGAAACGCGCGGGTAGCGGGGGAAGGAAGCATCAAGTTCAGAGCCACGTGTCAGCCAGGTGTCATGATCATTCGCCCGAGTAGTACCTATCATATTTATTTTTCACAGAACTTTATGCATGCCCTCTATTGTTCGCCATCCATCCGCAAATACGTCAAACTGGGGATGCATCTACCCGACCATCTGGTATTAAAGTATAACATACTAGGGTATTAAAATACAATCGATTGGAAATATAAATCAATTTTTACTTTCAAAAAATGTAAAAGTACCTAAACTTACAAAGAGTTGAAAGAAAATAAATCAACTATGGTGTGAGCCGGCCTTTTATTCCAACAAATGTTATCAAAAATAAAACATTAAGACCACTCAAGATGTAATATTCCACTTGATTGCTCTTCACGTGTAAATAACTCTCTCACACTTTCTTCGTCCACTCATGGCGTATTGTCTCTCCATAAAACCAGTATAATGAGATCTCTATCTAAATGCCTAATGAAGAGACCTATGCCAACAAATTGTATCCTGGAAGCTCAGCTCGCGCCGGTCGGAACCCTTTTGTCTGGGATTTTTAATAACACCTACTTGCAAAGTCACTGACAAGGTAATATTTATTTAGTAGGTGCTAAACATTGTAAAATATATCATACTCCAACGATATAAAGAAGGTTATAGCTTGCGGGTGAGCTGGGTATATCGCAAGGAATGAGTAATCAATTTCACGTTGAAAATTATAGCGCATTTTAATTAGGTGCATATTGATCTTAGTTTCATTTTCTTCTTGTTTCACAATAATGATCTGTTAATCACGGGTTGGATAAAAAGTATGAAGAGTTATTGTAAAAGTAAAATTAAAGCAATGAGCGGCAAAAATGCGGCCATGCCAAATAGTAGAATAAGGCATTTCCGAAAAGCGGTTAGTATTGAACAGGGAATAGGTAACATATGGGAATATCTAGTCTACAAACATTTTTCAATACTCAATCGTTTAACTTTATCGTTATGCTCAGAAAGCAAACAATTTTCACCAATAGAACGATATTATTATGGAATCATTTCATATAATGGAGGAATTTCTTGGCTACATCCCATTTGGACAACGTTTCGTTTCGTAATCCTTGTTAAATACCTTCGAAAAAGTGGCATTTGACAATCTTTTTATTTTTCAATCATCTTGACTGCTGTTTTTATTTATTTATTTTTTATTATTTTATGTTTTTATTTTTCATAAAATGGTGTTCTCATATACTTCATCATCATTTCCTGGTCCTTTTCCCACTTACGTGGGGTCGGCACAACTTGTCTTCTTCTTCCATTCTTCTCTATCAGCCATATAAGTGTTCTCATACTTACGAGTTTAAATATGTATATTTTTTTGTGAGTCCTCAGGAATTCTTCAGAACTTAAAAGATATTCCAAAAGGATAATATTACAACGCACTAATGATGAAAAGCTTTATTTTAAGTTATTTTTTTTTGTGTTAAACACATATTACCTTTTTTCCCCTTATACAATTAAAACTATTAAAATATCTCATGCAATAAGGTAGCGTTGAATGTAATGAAGGTATTTAATGTTTAACAATCTACTATTGGACTTCGCACAAAAAATATTTTATTTATTTACTTTGTGCTTGATACGAAGCGACTTATACGTCGGTCTCTTTTATTTGTAGAGTTAATGTTCTAAAGACTACATTGCGACATTCTGTTACAACGTATTTAAAGCTGATTTATTAAAATGGCCTTTTGTGCATTCCCACGAAAAGCAACTCCCAACTAGCAGATTAAACTACAAAATAACGTGACATTTAAATAATTAGTGTACTTTTTGAAATTCCCATTGTTGTAAACGCTACAATTACCAAGTGGAGGAACGCTCGTATAATCACACTATTCGTAATTATACAAAATTATATAAAACAAGCAAAAATTAGGCGCCTACGCGTAATTAGTTCGGGGTATTGTTGAGCCGACCAGCAACTACACTGTAACTAGCATATTACATTACTTGTGTACTTTGTTTTATGTAACATTATTTTGTCATTTGTTTTTATACAACGTGTCCCTAAATTCAATGATAAGCGAGTAGCGGACGTAGCGGTCGTGCGTGACCACGTGACCAGAGAAAAAAATATCGGTTTAATTATGAAATCCTTCGAAATTACTCATTGAATGATTGAATTGATGTTGATTGAAAAAAAGAAATCCTTTTTTTTTCTTGAGTGATCACGACCAGGCCCACCATCCACTACCCGCTTATCGTTGAATTTAGGGACACCCTGTATATGAGTTTAGGCTTTGTTTGTAATGATCGGACCAATTTACATTTGTTTAGTTTGGGCTAGATGCAGTTGTGTGAAATGTCAAAAATATTTATTTATTTATAACTTTAAAAATAGAAAAACTTATCACCGTATATTTTATTTATTATTATACTTATCAGGTCGATATCCTCATAGACAGCCTACACACGGTCCACAGTTAACCAGCGCCCACGCAGACTGCGTGAGAAACCACTGCAGTTGCGTTATAATAACTTCTAAAGTTATAACTTAGTACATACTTATTTATATTATAACACACAAATGTGCGGATCGCCCCACCCTGGCCGCGTCGCTATTTATTGGACATTGTAATTGAGTAATCGGTATCTAATGCAAAGCTATTTAGAATTTAGATTGGTTTTGCAAAGTGTGATCCTGCGTTCCGGTTATAAAACTACTTAATCGCGCCATTTATAAAACTTGTTCTACTGAAAGTGGCGGTGACTACGCGGTAGATAGAAATGTCCAGAGATGCGAGTCTATAACGTAAATTAATCTGATAATTGAATTCTTCTTTTTTCTGCCAATCAACGTTAAGAACAGTGTCAGGTATATCTACCGCCAAGCAGTAATCTGTGTTAAATACTGTGTAAAATTACAGTGTTTTCGAGACTGATCATCAAAATGGCTAAAAATCAATTTTGAATTATCAATGCTGCACTGGTCTTTGTAATTAAAAGTAGCACTGTTTTGAACACGGGCAGTCGTGATCTCTTACCTTCAGGAGACCAGTGCTACGTTGCAAGACTAAAAAAAAGACTGCAAATGTAATAAGAATTTTGCCCCCTTTCATTATCTTTCCATTACCAAATCCACCATCATCTCTATGATCACAGAGGCGACGGCGCTACATTTCACAAGTTCAGACCTCCCTGTAATTTATGAGGTAATAATAAGCATAGTGCTCCTTAGGGGGCGTCCATAAATTACGTGAGGTGTTTAAGGGGGGGAGGGGGTCGAGTCAAATCTCATCTAATCTTACGTTGGAGAGAGGGGGGGTCTCGGCAAATATCACGCAATTTTTGTTTCTGATTGAATCAAAAAAAGACCTACATGCTTAAGATTTAATCTTAAGCGCAATCGTAATACGATTAAGATCATTCACTAATTTGTTCGAAAGTACCAAAATAGTTTCATTCATACTTCGACGTTATACAGCAATATTGATTTTTCTTTTTACAATAACAATCCAACGCGTTTACCTACGTAAGAAACCCACATTTTGAAAAATCTCACGTGAGATTGGGCGATGGGGGAGGGGGTTGAATAAAATCTCACGACATCTCACCAGGGGGGGAGGGAGGGACAGAAAATTTAAAAAACACCTCACGTAATTTATGGACGCCCCCTTACCTGGATTCCCATCGAAATCACATCTTACCCCACCTACACTTCTTTTGTGGAGAGCGTCGATGACACAGGGCTAGTTTACAAGCTACAAGCCAGCGAGTTTAAAAGCTAACGAATGAGCGAGGTAGCGGTCCGGAAGGATTGTCAACTAGCACATTGTAAAAAAGCATAGCATATCATTATCAGCCTACAATGTTCCCACTGCTTGGACTCAGGCCTACTCTCGGCTAAGAGAGCGAATGGGTCTTTAATCCACAACGTGGACCCAGTGCGGATTGATGGATGTCACATGCCAAAGAAGTTTTTTTTTTCTGTACTTTGAAATGCGTTTTTCCTCATTTGATAATAATTAATTTAACGTAAAAGACTCGCGTGACCCTGACGAATCTAACAACACCTCATTATTTAAAATTCGATCATTATTTATGTCATTCGACAACCATACATACACTCAAAAATATAACCCTCCTTCTTCGCAGTCGGACAAACTAATGTCGCATCACAAATCTTATGACCGAAAGTTGTACACAAATTGACATTCTGCATTTCCGTGTGTAGATTCACATGGGCAATTCTCCAGCGTCGATCAAGCCACATGAGCTTCTAGGGCTGCTACTGCTGCACGTCACTTATCGTAATGAGCCTGAATAAACGAACTTCTTACAAACTTGCTTCACAATGCCTTGCTCAATTATGGAAAATGTGGTTAAAATATTCAACACACATCGGCATAGTCTTCTTCAGTAAGTGCACACATTCTCGATAGGCTTGATCGTTGATATCTCTTCTGTTCTCAGTCCTTATACTCTTGGCAGGGTGGTAGTGGCTTTGGCTCGCTTTTTGTTCACCCTTAATTGCTAATAGCTTGAAAAAAACTTGAATTCTAGGACTTATTACTCAAATAAGGTACCATTCTATCAATCTGGCCTATCTTATCGCATTGCTGGTGAATATTAATAAAACAAGTAAAATTTACAATATTATTTGCCGCAGTCAAGAGACCTGTGGCACGCAGCAGCCCTAACTTTTGCTCAGCTGGTGGTGCCTAATCGAATCACGTCCACCAAACACGTCAACGGTACAAACCATCAGCTCGGAAGCACTTCTTCATAATATTAATGTTAGTGAGAATTCCCACGGGTCCCTTACTCATATTACCTAGTTCTTATATAAAACGGGTATGAACAGCACTGTAATTCCAATTTGAAAATTTTATTGTAAATGTCCTACTTGTAGTATTTAAAAACGAATATCCCGTACTTATACTAAAATAAAAGTTTGAGTCAAGCCATAAATGAATTATGCACCTCACTTCAATTCAAGGTATGTCTTTAAATATGGTCCTGAATAAAGTGTAGCAATAAAAGGTTTACATTTAAGAAAAACTCATACCCCTATTTATAATCTCCTCTCTGCAAATGATTGTCTCAATCGGTGATTATCAGAAAGTAGAGTTCTGGGCTCTACCACAGTTATCGCTCATAAGAGAAAACCTAGGTAAATATATAGGAGTTAACCTAGGTAGAAATTGTAATAATAACGGAAATAAAATCATTGTAGAGTCCCATATTTACGCATTAGAACAATTTCGTTGTCTTATAGGTCAAATTGATCCATTAAAACTGGACTTGAAAGTTATGCAGATACACAATGAACGCGAAGATATTTGAAATCAAAGCGGATCGCGTAATCGCCGCTGTTACAAACAGTTAGTCCAATCGTAAACGCCGTGCAATGAATGGACCGTATCATCTGAGCATATGGCGATCCGGATCACCTTGGCCAAATTGTCGTGACTGGTTCCGATCGCAACCGGCAACCGACCAACCTGTGCTGACTCCTCCACTAACTGATCAAAATAAACGCTACCGAACTCCAAAAAGTATTTACCTAAGGTACCTATAATTTTATTATAAAGCGAAACTACTTTTTGTAGAGCTAACATATCTAAGAGGTCGCATGCACTTATCCTGCGCTGGCCGCTAAGAATTTAATAAAAAGTTTTTCGTTAAAATCAGCCAGTGTTTTTCAATTTGAGCTTGAATTAAGAACTCGTGAAGTTTTTTAAAATTACTAAATATATTTTTAAAAGGTTGTTTATAAAAGTTATACCTACTAACCATAAAAGGTTCTATACTTACCCACTTATAGTCTTTTACTGGATCGGTGGCTTACTAATACAGTGTAGAGATAAGTAAATGTTAATATTTCGTTCAGTTCATTTTAAATTGGTCAAATTGGAAGGAATTAGAATCTATTCGGCATCTTATCCGTATTCTTGATCCACTGCTCATGTTACAAAATAATAACAAGTGCCGGTGGTTCAATTTATGTGGTGAGGTTAGCATTTGCAGCACAGCTATTAGCGTTTATTTTGATAACTGAGTCCGTGCACTAAGGTATGTATAAATTTTCTTGGTCTTCAAGTTTGAACTTATCTATAGAAAGTAGGTAGACTGCTGTCCAACCGGACTATCAATTCAGAGATGTCTCAGCTCATGTGACTCATAAAGTCCACACACCGCAAACGAAAGTGGCAATTCGTAGAATCAAACTTTTTTCACTTTCGTGGGAAACAATACCTACTATCTACCTAAAACTTATTCAATTTTTGACGTGACTACGTCTAATACATCGATGAACGCCGGCTGCATGCACGAAAACGTTGACGTCATTGTCCGGAAACGCTGTCATTGTCCGGTAACACTCATTGTCCCGTTACCCTGGTAGTCACGTTAAACTATCCTCCATAAACCAACTTTACAGACAACCTATTTTTTTATAAGTACTACGACCCTACTACGGCCGGCGAAGCAAAAGTACCACATAATAATTACAGGTGAGATTTTTTCTGTTTCTTACTTTTTAGAGCATGATGTTTGAGTAGTCGGGTTTTAGTTTTTGAACTCAATTTTCTAAGATATTTGCAGCTGTTTGCTGAAAAACGTTGAAAAAAAAAGAAGTCGTATCAAAATATTAATTTGGCACAAGAATAAAATCTTAATTGTCTTTGGTCTTTACCACTAACGCAAGTCTCCATCGGCTGATGAAATAGGTCTTGCTCGTTCTCAATTATTTTGCAAAACAAAATAAAAATACTTAGGACGGCAAGTACAAAAAAACATTGTGAAATAAATATTAAAGGTCGTATTTCTTATGAAATTAACGCATTTATCGGAACAGTTGTACACGCACGGCGACAGAACGCGACATCGGCGCTCCTCAAACAGACCATCACATGCCGACTTTCCACAAAAGGTATGATGCTCCATCATCGTATTAAACCTACTCTTTTATCTTGTGCAATACGAGATTCAGGTCTTACGTAATCTGTGTGAATCACATGGGATGTTATAAGAATCAAGTTATAAAACCTACCATTATTACTACTGAAGCTGAGAAAAAGCAAAATAAATAGTATGATAGCACAGAAGTATTAAAGTATAGATACACAATGAAGTACATTGAAAATATGCCCAGTAAAAGGGAGCCACATTGGCTAACTCCTAGAACATTATTCCGATGCTAATTTTCGAAAAAGTAACAGAGCTAAATAATTTTATATATTAAAACTACTAACTACTAGCTTTTTCATTGTTAATAAAACTACATCGTAAAAAGTAACAAACATTATTTGAAAATAGAGATATTTCGTTTTTATTGACAAGGTGTCTAAAATTTTTTGGTCCTGTCTTACAATTCTCTTTTGGTTTGATACTGTCCATCTTGTTGTATAGGAACATCGTTATTCGTCTATGGGACACCGTTTTTCATCTATGTATGATAGTATCTAAATAATAATTAGGTACTAAAGTGTTTTCTTAAAAATCCAGTTCGACCAAGTCCTAAAAAGTTTTGATATCAAAAACACGAAACCCTTTGGTACCTAATTAAGTAGGTATGTTTGCAATGTTAACTCACCGCTTTAGCTTACTTTAATAAGAAGAAATTACCCTGCACTGCCTCATTTATCAAACTGATGATCGAGTAAGAAAAATTATACAAGTTTTCTTTCGTCGTTAAAACCCATAGTCCAACTTTTTGTGCTTAAAATATCGCATTAACGAGTAAAATTAAATAACACATTAAAAATTGTTTTGGACGTTCCCTCAGGTATACATTTGCAATCCGTTTCGAGCATTTTTTTATAATTAAAAATTTATCCGAAAGCTGAAGGTACTTTAGAATTACGCAAGACCTTTGGCGATGTTTAATCAACAGCTGATGTAATAAACACTTGTGGTTTTTTTAGTAAATAAATGTTTTTTGTTACGTGAATTAGTTCCCCATTATACAGTCAACAATTGATAATGTTGGGCCACAAAGATGCGTACGATGACATAACTTTTAATAAACGTATGTTTTTGCTGAAGCGGTCAAGCTATTACGGTGATGAAATCTATAAATCTAATAGCCTATCAATATTTAATGGTTAGATTAGTTTATTTTATTTCGATGAATTGAATTCTTAGAAGATAATTGTCCTATTAGAAAAATCTGAGACTCTTCAGTTGAATTAAAATAAAAAGATGCGTCAGAGAACGTCAACAATACATGGGGTCCTTCTCATCCGCTGCAAAAAAGTTTCCCAATTGCATTCGAATCCAATTTGGTGTATAACAGACTACATTCTCAAATTCTTGAGTCAAAATTGCTAGTTGCATACCTACTAAAAACAAAGCCAAGAGGAACACGCAAACAGAGACCATTACTTAAATGGCTTATTACAAAAATAACTTGCAAATAAACTCATCAATCCACCGCTGCATTACAATAATTGTTAACCCTCCGTAATTGCGGTTAAAAATACGAGGAAAGCAGGTAAAAATCGCAGGACAGATGTGTTTATGTCGACGTGTGCGCAGCCGCCGCAAATAGAGCAATATCTTCGTAATGTTAGTTAAATGAGCGCAGATTTATACTGTCACCGGGTTAAAAATTTACGTTCAAGTTCTTGTGGCAAGAAATGTTGATATTGTTGAAAAATAGCGCTCACTTGTATGATATTGCGTTTTGATTCGTGGTGATGAGCCTAAGAATGTAGGAGGACTAGGCATGAAAGTATGCCGAGTAACAGGTTATTTATCATGGTATAAAACTGATCACACATAACACTAGTTACTTTACCTTTCGCGCCCCGGCAGACGATTTTGTACGCTGTGATGCCATGATACTTGTCACCATTCAGAATTTCATTCATATCATAAATAACAATAAGAGACAGCCAGTAGTGTGCAGAGTGTGAGTGGGAGTGATTGCGTGACGTCACGTTTTGCGTTAATTATTTTAACAAAATGTGACATAACACTTTAGGCCACTGATGAAAAATCAAAAAACTGAAAAAAAAATAAATGATTTAACGCAAAATGAAATAACATATATCACCATGTGACAATGAAATAGAAGTAGCAATCATTTCCATGCCTAAGTGGGACGCTCATCCGTCTCCGTCACGGTCTCATCGGAGATTGTTTAGTGGCGGGCTGACACGAGGGCGCCCGCCGGGAACCCTGTATCATGACAACTTAAAGTGATGTTATCATTTTTTATATCTATAGGCGGGAGTTTATTCACCGCCATCACATTTATAAGGTGAGATAAATTGTATTGCAAGCCGGTCTTGGTTATTGAGTACCTAAAGCGACGCAGTCAGCTTATTTGCTTGGTAGTTAGGAGGTTATTTATAGTAAGTAGTTTGATCAAGCTCATAAAATTTATCGACAAATGGAATATAAATTTATTTGGGCCTTTAATTTGAATATTCTATTATCATTACAAGGAAAAGGAAACGGCCTTGCAAGGATAATGCATATGGCTGTGCAGTAGATAGGGTGTGTAGAAAACAAATTAATGGACCAAAATTAACGATAATAACCGTTTCACCAATATTATAGTACGATAGAATCAGAGTTTTTTTATTCAGGTAAATTCAGGTAAGGTTTTAGTTTAAATGGGAAGGAATTAATGAATGAATGAAAATGATTTATTGCACACCATAAGACGAAAAACAGTAACATAGAGAAGGAAACATTACAAAAAAACAGCAAACCATTAAATCAATGACGGCGATTTTGTTATAATAAATGTTTATTGCACCTGCGCGCGCAAACGTGGGATATCTCCCCCAATCATTTGAATACGTTGTTACAAGGTTATGTCGCTCGGTATGCAATTAGTCGTGTTCATTTATTTGTTTAATCGTTTTTAGGATCTACATGGAATGTCTAGGAGCGGTCTGTAGAGTAGATGAAGGTCGTACAAGTATGGGCAGGGCACTGGACCTCTATGAAATGTCAAAAGTCATAAAAAATCAGGGTGCGTGTAATCCGTGCCCGAGAACCCAGCCACATTTTACCCAACCAACGATTACCAAATATTTTTCACCATGGGTGTAAACGCGACCCACTTTATATGATTTTTATCTCATTAAACTTAGTACAGTCAGCTACATTTAATAGTAGCTGCTACCCGTTGTTCAGTCTGTGTGTGTGTTCTTGAGATAATAAAAAATACTAATTATTCCCATCTGTCACCTCTGTCACCCTAGAGGAGGACAGATGGGCTAAAAAGCCTTTTAGCAATAGGGGGACAGATGGAACTTTTAATAATTGAAATTGTTCTATCAGTAACAGGGGGACAGGCATAACTATTTATTCCTGTATGTCCCCCAATAAAAAAAATATAGGTATTCTCTGATGTATAAACGATCATGGCTTGTTCCATATATTTAAATATTGGTAAGCTAGTCCCTATTAATATAATTTTGTCAGGCACCGTGAGAAACCCGGCTTTACCTACTGACCATTGACCATTCTAAATTCCACTTGCAACCTTTCCGAAATACTATCAACACCAGTTTACCGAATAGTCAGTGGAGAACTAGCAAACATAATAGTAAGGCTGTATGGTCACTACTCACAGCTTAACAAAACCAATCTCTACCTAGAGAGAGTAACTATTAATAATAGCACAGAGTACTAAGATGATAATAGTAACTATCACTTAGAAGTGACAGCTAGTCGATAGAGGAACCGTTGACTTTGAGTTTGAAAATACATATAAAAACATGAAACTATTGGCTTAAAGTAAACATAAAAACTCGTGGATAATAAATTGCTAAGTTTTATAAATGTCCTTTGTAGCACAATCCAGTTCTGGTTGAGCAAACCTCTTACCAGAACGTTTCTTTACAGGCTTTCGGCTAGTTCGTCTAAAAATAACAGTTAGCAGTAGCTAACTGTCATTATTTTTTTATTTATTTTTTAAATGTAGGTACCTATACTATCCTTAAGCGTCGATGACACGAGGTTTTTTTACACGCTACAAGCCAGCGAGTTCACTTGTAGCTTGTAAACTCGTCCAGTGTGCTTGATTGTAAAAAATCCGATGAGACTGGGCGTTGACAATCCTTCCCCTAAACTAACTAGCTCACTCGCTAGCTTTTAAAGTTGCTGGCTTGTAGCGTGTAAAAAAGTCGTGTGTCAACGACGCTTAATGCAATAATAGCCTTAAATTAGGTAAGATCGCTTACAAGCTACACCAGCGTACTATGTCGGTAACACCACTAAATCAAAACTAAGTGGCCGGCGGCGCCGCCCAGCGAGTGCCCAGCGCCGAACCTGCCGCGCCCAAATGATCAACCTACTTTATCGCCATTTTCAATTGACTTACCATGATAAATTGACCGTATTCACAATAATTATGAACATATTTTGTAACCGAGAAGTGAATAGAATGTCAACGGGATATCTAATAATAAATTATCACCTTCAAATATGTATCTACCTACTTAAATCACAGCTCAATTAACTTAGATAAAATGTAGATAAATAAATATCAATAAATAAATATTTTGTACATTTCACACAACGTCATCTAGCCCCAACCTAAGCAGAGCTTGTACTATGGGAACTTGTTAACTGATAGAATAATTATATTATTTTGAACCATAGAAATCACACAGACTCAGGACAAACACAGATTTTCATCGCACAAATGTTTGTCCTGAAGCGGGAATCGAACCCGCGACACTCGGCGTAGGTACTCCAACGCACTTTCCACTCGACCATCTGTGTCGTCGAATTTCATCTAATTATCATAATTTGTAATTTTTAAATTACTATTCATAGTCAAGTAACTGTTTTCAATAAATTCTAGATTATTTTCTAAAGTGCTGTCGTAATGCACAGGCCATAGAAATTCAAATACAAAGTACGGCACACGAACCTGCCATAGTGCACATTGTAAACAGTAGTACAATCTTGCTGAACGCGGTCGATTCGCGCGGTTCTCATGTGTTTATTATGCACATAATTCGCACAAGTCTGCAAACGACTTCCTACAAGTGAATGAAGTCGCAGGGCGTGCGTAGGCGCAAGGTCGGACTGGCCACGCACTCGGCCGTAGGAAAATTGTACAGTAGGCTAATTTCAAATAAATCTACTTTCTCAAATAGGTGATATCAAATGCTTTTGGCCAATGATCTTATAGGTAAAATACTATTCGTGTTTTGTTGTTTGGCATATTATTTGCTGCTATAACTGTAAGAGTACATTTTAGAAATAGTGCGAAGGTAGAGTCAGTCGCAGAGTAGTTAGTTAAGTTACTGCGGACCAGATAATATTTGGATTCCTAAAATAATTTCGATTCAAATAATATTTCTACATCTTTATACAAATATGCATTTTTTTGTGTTGATTCGTCAAAGCTGGTTTCGATAGAAACTATAAGTTGACTCACTGCTTTCACTACACTGTGACTAGGACTCTACCGAGAATTTTCCCACATTTGTGCTGAATGATGAAGCCTACACCTGAAGTTATTTGACTGAGATGAAAGACTCAGATCGATTACGATCAATCATAACTCCTCCCTGCAAGCCACTTGCAAGCTTCCAACTATGTAAGTCTAATGCTTTTCTGTTTTGTTAGATGAAATTTATACATAATAAATGTATACTTATACATGTATTATGTATAAATTTCATTATTAGGCATAAGCGTTAGTATGTAGATTGTAGGTTGAGCAATAGATTTGTTCTTATATGGGTATAGATAGGTAATTGTATTCAACCGACTTCAAAATATGAGGAGATTATATACTTTTATTACTTACTTACTATTATATACTTTCAGATGGGTCCCATAGAAATTTCATGAAAATCGGTTCGTTAGGTTTTGAAATCAAAATAACTGAAAAATTACGTCACCCAAGTAAACAAGTGGTGTTTACGGTTACTAAAACAGTCCAAATCGGTGATAGTATGTTTTTGTAAAACCTTGATTATTGGTATAAATAACAAAGCAATTATTTTTTGACATCATCGGTCAAAACAATTACACAATTTGAATGATACCTTAATCTATATTTTATTACAATTGCCATTTAGAGCAAACGGTACATTACAGTTAACCATTTTGTCTAATAACTGGAAGAGTAAATTAAAACGTGCGCCGGCGCAGCCGTACTCGGCAATTTGTTCACTAGGCCCATTGTGTGAATGACATAACGAAATCAGACTCGATCCATCATCAACAGTTGATTACCTCAGTCAGTGTTGCCAGCGAGCGATGACGGGCACCGCCTCCCATTTCAAAACTCAAACCATCCACGATTATGATGACCTTGACCAGTAAGCTAAATAATAACAAAAAAAAAATTAAAAAAAATTGCGTGCCACTGAGCCCGATCTTTTCTTTCTCATCCACCATCTACCAGCTATAGCGCACAGATCATTGCTCCATCTGGCCAATGGTCGTCCTACACTGCGCTTGTCTAGGCGTGGTCTCCACTCAAGCACACGTTTACCCCAACGGTTGTCGGTTCTTCGGCAGTGATATGCGAAGCCACTGCAGTTGGTAGTGAGGATTTCGAGAATAAGCCCTGAGAAGAATTCTGGATCAAATATTGACAGACCTTGTCAAAATAAACTCAAAGTTCCATGACATTTTGTATTAACACGTCCTGTCAGTCAGACGGAGTGCGTGCGCGCACGCTTTTCCAATTTATCACAACTATCATTTATAATTGTTGCACAACTGACATATATGTAATTAACCACCGTGGGGCTCTTACCGATTCGGGTATGAGGATAATTTGATAGGTTGCGTAAGAGCCTGCGAGATTTAAAAAGAGCTACCTCGGTAACCTTCATAAACAGAAATAAAATACCTATTATTAACTTCTGTAAATAATATAAACTCGTACAATGCCCTTAGGGGTAAAGAAAGTAACACATTGTACACTACATTTTTTTATAACAAAAACAACTGAAATGGACAATGCAGAAGGAATACTACCAAGTACTATGTTGTATCTATGCAGTCAGAATTTTGGGTTTCTACAAAATTTGCGAGTGACAGCGGCGCGAGTGCGGCGCCCGAGCCGAGCTGCAGCGCGCTGGCTCGAGCTGGGTAACCGGGTTCGCCTACGACGAATGATGAAACTTAAATTATTATCAATGATGGGTACAGATTGACGCAAGGCCGTAGGAAAATGAGGAACGGTAACAGTAGTCCAATTTTATCATTATTATGCTGAAAACAATTCGACTTATTTTTCCAAGTTTTTATCACTGTATAATTAATTATGTTTTTGTTTGTCAACTGATTGTAGTTGACTCCGTTTTCCGCAATTGGACTCGTCAATCGGTCCTTTTTGCGTGTTGTCAACTGATTTTCACAAGATGAAAGTTGTCAACACTCATATTTTCACTGGTTAACTATTACTGGTGTTCTGCTTTTAGTCATTTTCACGACACTTTCTCTGGGAAACAGCATCTCCTCTAATAATCACGAGTTACCATCTATATTGTCAACCCTACGTACGTACGCGTATTAAACAGTCGTTAAAATGTTGTATAATTGTGTGTTTCTGCGCAATGTAGAATGTGAAATGCCTTTCGTTCAGATTTCTCATCCGCCGCCATGTTTAGCGACACTGATGAAGAAAATGGAGGAAATTAACGTTTACAACGAGATATTGAGTCTTGGTGAGAGGTGTAATTCGATTTTAATTAAATTTTACTATATAAGTACCTACCTACTAAGTTGAGTTAATAACTAATTTAAAATTATAAAAGAAGGATCATAAATTCTTGAATATTTCATGGAATGCTACATTATGAAATTTAATTTAAATCTACAAAGATCTAGCTGATAGGCTCTAAAAGAGTCTACATGTGACCAGAATGCCGGCTTTTATTTATAATTTTATTTTATTATATTTAATGTAATTTATGACTCAATTCACTCTGTTAGTAGTTAGTTCTGTAAATAAATGTGAAATTTATTCTGAAATTTCAAAATAAATCAAGATGCTATAAACCAGTAAATCTTCTTTACACAGATTCAAATATTTGGTTTTTATCAATTCTGAAGATATACTTGTACTTCCTAATCACAAACCCGAGGATCCACGTTCTAACGAAGAAGAACAACATTTGAAATTGTAGATCAATATCCGTTTCTATCTTCGAGAATCCAGCAAAAGGAGGGGTTAACGCAAGGCGAACCCCTCTGTTGGCCATATAACCTTCTTGGCCATTCAAGTTAAATAAAACTATACGCTGTATTTAATAACTGTGTGCAAATTTTAAGATGGTGTGCTTTGATTTGATTTGATTTATATGCTATATTTTCTAATGCTACCATTCAAAATCATTGTGGATTATAATGGAGATTTATTTTTAATGCTATGTTTCAACCGGAAAGTAAACCTAATTTTAAACCAAAATTGAATATTAAAGTGGCACTATTTCTTGTGTAACATTTAAACGCAGATGCGACCTACCCGAAGGTTAATTAACAAAACTAATCTTTAAGAGAAAGCACAAACCTTTTGACCCAATAGATAACCTGTCGTGCGGCCTTCATTATCTTTGGGTCCGTTGCTTTCGGCCCTTGGGAGTTTTGGGTAAACAGCCTCTACCGGTTCTATTAGCACATGGCCCTGTGACACACATAGGTGCAAGTTATGTCCCACGGTGATATATGTATCTGTATCTAAAAGCCTTTCAGAATAGTTTCTACTGATCTCGTGTTTATAAAAGAGCTACTTACTTTGTTGTATAGTTTACTAGCTGGTGCCCGCGACTTCGTCTGAGCAGGTATATTTATAAATTGTAGCCTATGTGTTATTCTGATGTATAAGCTATATTATTGTAAAGTTTCGTGAATCATAAAATACATTCAGTAGTTTTTACGTGAAAGGGTAACAAACATCCATCCATCCATCCATACTTACAAACTTTCGCGTTTATAATATTAGTAGGATGTCTAGATGACTACCGCAACTTCGTTTGCATTGCGAATTAACAAATTTCATTTCTTAGTACGCGTATGCACTTTTTAACGAACATTCCCCCGAAATTTTAAATCTCTACGTCCAGTGGTTTGGTGGAGTGACCTGCGTGTTCTCTGTCAGACAGTTAGAATAAGGCCAACTCTTTATATTGATTAATCAAATCTTCATCTGCCTATACTCGATTACTGCTGGACATAGCCTAAACCACCTTTAACATACACCATTGCAATCGTTGCATTTACTTGGCTGAGAGTAGTGATAGCATGCTGCAATCAGTATTCTGAAGAGTACATCTCTACCTTGCATCGACCTGCATTATATTTTTTTTTATGTAACGGAGTGGCTAGCCATACTCCTGATGGTAAAAGATCACGCCACTATGTTGGTATCCATCTAGACTGTATCCTGCAGGGGATCCCAATATATCAGGTTGAAACATTCAGTCTATTTTCTCACATCAGTATTACTAAACGGTTAACTAGGTTTATAAAGTGTCTGGTCGTGTTTGGAGAAGAATTTGTCCTGGCTTGTAGACACCGCTTTAGGATGAAAGCCCTAATATGGGGTTTATTGGACGCGTGGATTCACTTTAGATTCAGTACTTGGAAACGCTCTTGTGCAACACGCACATAACTGTGCTAGTAAGTCTCTGCAACCAATGAGTTTACTGGCGAGTGGAAAAGCATTAGAAATTTACGTAAGTATATATTTTTCAGTACAAAAGTGCACGCCCCTCCGCCATTCAAATGTCCTTACTTTGACTGATCGTGCGAGTAGTGTACATTTTTAATTATTGTATTTTTTAATCTTCTTCAGCTTCTTATGTTGACAATTTTTGTCGAACCAGTGTGGTGAAAGGATTTCAAGTGCGCCTCAAAGAGGCTCCTTTCGTGCACCTCTAACGTGATAGATCTCTAACAGTTGTACAAATTATAGATAATTCATATTCCTTGATTTGCTACGGCTTTGATTCGGAAGTTAAGTTTTAGAAAAATCGCCTAATTTAAGAAGATTCTAAATTTATCTAAATTCTAATCTAAGATTATCCTGGTTTTATCAGAATTAGAGTAGAGGGAGGCCTGGACAAGCAATAAAAAGTATACTTTTTTATATTTTTTACTTAACAGCATACTTTCGTTTAGTTCGTATCACTAGAATACCTAAAATATATATATATTTTCCCCAAATTTCTCCGGTGAGTCATATCACCGGACGTCCGAAACAATTCATAAATTACCATACGTTAGTTTTGAAAAACAAAGCTCGCTTTCTCATCAATTAATGCTTGGAGCTAATACAATACAATCGTATGCGCCTGCGCTGGATCTAGCACAAATGGCGCAGTTTTGAGAGTACACGCTCTGATTCGTACAGTGCGAACAAGACCAGATATGTGATGTGGATAATCGTAGAACACAATAACCAACGCTTAAACACTCACAGATACTCCTTTTTTTACAATGGGGAAATGGATTTACGCATCTCCTTCAACCGGAGAGGGCCGAAGGGGTATCTCGGGCTCACTACCAGGCTACTATCAGGGTGCTAGCAGTCGGTGGCATACTGACTAAAAACCCATTGATATTCCTTCAATCACCTCAGTGCCAGTGCGTCGTCAAACCAATCGTCATCAGACGAAATGTTTGACGGCGCAACAGCACTATACAGGGTCACGGGGTCCCGGTCGGATTCGACCGCGGCCTCACAGATACTCCTAGTGCAGGGGGCACTAGGAGTATCTGTAGGAGTATCTGAGTTCTATTATTAAACAAGGGCACTTCAATAGAAGGCAGGGAGACTGAGATCAGTTTTTTTTAATTATAGAACTATTTTAAATAATCCTATAGGTACCTACTTAATTGTTTAATCTGCACAAAATAAAATACTTTCACACTGTATCGGGAAGGGCTCTGATACAGGCTCGTAATACAGTTTTTAAAACTAAAACAGGAAACAGTGACTGTACCACAACTCTGAATAATATAAAAATATATAAAATAATCATTTTTTTGTATTGTATATTTTCTTAAGTAACTTCCACATTCACTTCGATTTTTTTTATTATAATTTTTTTATGTATGTATTTATTAAGGCAAATGTCAACAGCACACACTATTCACATTTAGTATAAATAACAATCAAAAAAATAAATATCTAAAATGTGGACCAGTTACAGGCTTGCACAACACTCAAAAATAGAATAAAAAGACTTACTAAATAGTAATACGTTCGTTAATTTGACTTGATAAAAATAAGCGTAGAAGATACTCTTACTTTATCCGATTAGGATACCGAAGAACGTCTAAGTACTAGATGCTAGAGTCCGAAGCAGATACCTCTGCGATCGCAGGCATCTGTGTGGAGTGCCGCTACATCAAATTGACTATCTGTTCGTATGTACAGTCAGCTGCACAGACATGTATTCTTCTTCTAAGCTTTTACCATTGCCATTGGTTCTGCGAATGTAAATTTTGATTTAAGTATAATTAATTATGTAGGTATTATTTATTATAATTTTTGACTATTTTGAATTTATAATGTTAGTAATTTTTAACTAATTTAATTTTTAATGTTATAATTTTATCTTTTAATATTGTTATTGGTTTCTAACCGTTTTATTTAAAGTAAATAAATAAATACTAAATACTTAACATTTATATTACTTTTAATTGTGCAAAGAAAAGTGCACGCAAGCATTTTTAAATTAATGTAGTCATCTTCCTTGTCAGTAGAAGAATATCTTTGCTAAATGAAGAGTATAATACACCGTCAATTTTTAATCACCAGAAAATAATACGCTTAGTCAGTTGCCGTTACTACAACACAGATATGGCAAAAAAATTTTTAAAAAAAAAGTCGATTTTTCGTCAAAATAAATTTGATAAAAATTGGATACCTATTACCTTTAGTCGTTTCCCTATGGATTTAAGTTTTATTCATCGTTTAGCAAACCTAGTTCGAACCAGCTCGCAAAAGCTCGGCTCGGACGACGCACTCGCTCCGCTGTCACTCAGCCATTTTGTAAACTTCCGAAATTCTGACTGCACAGATACAACGTAGTACCCCGTCTGCATCGCCCAGATACTTTTTTTTAGTAATTAAAAATTGGTTGTGTATAAATGTTAAAGCTTGGGAGTGTATACATGTCTGTGCAACTGACTGTACGTAGCTCGAACAGGTGCGCATGCCGCGGGCACGCGATATCGTGCGCAAGGATTACAGCGCATTACCGAGCTTCTACTTCTCGCGCTAAGACTCTCCATACGTATTTGATCCGCAGATTTGATCGGGTGAAGAAGATTTTTAATTAATTTTGATCGATAAACAGAAAGCAATCAGAAATTTGCCCCAGACAGTAAATTGACATTATAATTATTTGCGTATTTTATATTTTGTACTTTAAAATGATATTGTCCAAAAAAATTACAAGTTCCATTAAAAAGACCTAAAAGCCCTGTGTTTATATTTTCAACCGACTTAAAAAAAGAGGAGGTTATCAATTCGGTTGAATGTTTTCTTTTCTTTTAATGTTTGTTACCTCAGAACTTTGTTGTTTATGAACCAATTTGAAAAAAAAAAATATATGAGAGGTTATACTTTCAGATTGGTCGAATAGAAATATATGTTCAAAATCAGTTCAGTAGTTAAGTTTTAAAATCAAAATAACTGAAAAAAAGTCGTTGAAGTGAACAAAATTGCTTATTTTGCTTCCCTGAGACTTTTCAGTGGTGCCTACGGTCACTAGAACAGTCCGATTGAAGTCGGTTGTTCTATGTTTTTGAAAAACCTTGATTATTTATCTATTACGTTTTTTAAGCTTAAATTCTCTCAGCCCATCTAAAATAACATAGCGGTTGTATTTATTGCCAATTAACCTTCTCTTCTTATCTATATCTATCTCCAATATATCTATATCAATAAACATATAAAGGCTTGGACCTCGACTGACTGACTGACAGACAACGCACAGGCCGAACCACTGAACCTAAACACTGGAAATTTGAAGGGTGTGTTCGTCAAGATCTGGAAGTGTGTGTCTTGTGTCTGCAGTAAAGTATTTATTATTATTATTATAAGAAAGAAATTTTGAAAAATCGCAACGTCAACAAGCTTCAGCTAGTTATACTATAAATAGGTTTCTTAAGTTTGACCACGCATCATGTGAAATGATGTATTCAACTAAGTACAGTTAACCGCACAGACATGTATACACTTCCAAGCTTTCCCATTTAAGGCCTATACGCACATAACAGTACCGACACGTGCCGACACGTTCTGTACCGTACAGTATCAGTGAAAACTTATATTGTTTCATACATTTCATATGTCACCATTCGTACTTGTCAGTGTCAGTGACGTTCAGTGATGTCAGTGTTATTCCATACACATGACGGAAAAGTACGGTACGAAACGTGCCGGCACGAGCCGGCGCTGTTATGTGCCGATAGGCCATTGTATTATATTCTTAATTTTGCAAACACAGTTTCTTTTTCTGACAAGAACTCTGACTACATTAATTTAAAAATGCTTGCGTGCACATTAACTTGCAAAATTAAGAGTAATAAAATGTGAAAGCTTCGGAGTGTATAAATGTCTGTGCAGCTGACTGTACCTACAAAAGCTATCTAGTTCAATTTCTACCGTACCAAATGGTTCAGTGAAGGTTGCAAGGGCACATGGCACGTGGCACGTGGCGGCCCAGTTCAGGAGGGTTCACGAGCTGTGATCCGCGTCGGCGATCGGTCGCGCGCGCCGCCTGGTCTGCGACACCTGATACCGTACACTACCTGTAACTAGATACGGCAGTATCCACTGAACTGAGTTATTATATCACTCTATAATACTTAACCTGTCATCATTATGTTCTTACTCTTTAAAATAGTCTATGCATAATTTCTGAGTTAACGATAATATCAATATCTATAATGATTAAGGTTTTACAAAAATATGCAACAACCGACTTCAATCGGACGGTTCTAGTAACCGTTGACACCACTGAAGTCACAGGGAGGCAAAATGCGCAATTTGGTTCAATTCAACGACTTTTTTTTCAGTTATTTTGATTTTAAAACTAAACTACTGTACTGGTTTTGATAAAATATCTATGGGAGCAATCTGAAAGTATAACCTCTCAAAAAAAAACAACAAAGTTCTCAGGTAGGTTAACAAATAAAACATTTAACCGTATTGATAACTTCCTCCTTTTTTGAAGTCGGTTGAAAAGGCTAGGACCTGTTTGACTGACGGACAGATAACGCACAAGCCACACGACTGAACCTAGACACTTGAAATTTGGAGGGATTTCAAGAGCGGATAGTGCGTACCAAGAAAGGAATTTTGAAAAATCGCATCGCTAACATAACACAGTTTTTTTCCCACGAGTAATTCATTTGATGATCTCACAGGAACCTACCATTTCTCCGAGATAAAAAAATATTCTATGTTTAAATTCAGGTAATAAAATATCTCCATCTCTGTTTCAAATATCATCTAAATCCATTCAGCCGTTTTTGCGTGATTTAATACATATCCAACTAAACCAACTACCACATTAGGATTCTGTAGAAATTTACAGTCCATCCCTTGAGCTTGAACATTTAACTACAGATCTATGACTTATCTCTAGGTCGGTCGCCTGTATATTAGAGATTTGCACCAAACTGCCATAGTTCCTAACATTACTCGATAGGAAGATCTTAACGGTCCAACCTTTTTTGCCACTTGCACCAAATCTTAGCAATTACTTTACTCGCTATAGAGATCTTAGCGGCCTGAATCAATCTTCTAGAGTAAAGTAATTTCACAGTTTGGCGCAAGTAGACATTTAGCTCTTCCAAGCGAATTAAGTAATTGTTTAGGAACTTTGACAGTTTAGTGCAAGTGGGCATTAAAGACCTGCGATTTACTCCGAGGCTGACCAGCTCGTGGTGGGACTGTCTCCAATTAGGAGACGGTTTTATCGCTTTGCGGTTGATACAGGAAGACAGTTCTTTCCATAGAACATTTTTTGTCGTTGTCTTCCACAAATAAGCGTATAATTGTGGACTGTGGTTCAGGTACGCTATTTCCATGTTATTTTTTTCAATCAACTGTTGTTATAACATTTAATTATCTTTTATAATTATCACGAGGGACCTTAGAAGCGTCAAACGATGAAGATTAGACGACAATCCCGTAAATGGTAGAAAAAGCTCTCATTACGTGGCAACGTCATAATTACCATCGCAGCGTGGCGTGTCAACGACCCACCGCTATGGTACATAATATTACTTATTCTTTGCCACCGCGAAGACAGAGGCGAGCCGGTAACGAGACGATCGTCACTCTGCGATCTCGCGATCTTCCCAAGATGGCGCGCGGAAGCGTCTTGCGAATAATTTTCCGCGTCCGTGCGCTGCGCTTGCGCATAACTGTTAACGATTTAATGATCGCCACCGGCCGCGGTCCGCCCGCTCGATCGCGGTTTTATTAATACCGCTTATGAGAAGATAAGCGGAGATAAATGTGAAGTGATAAAGGGTTTCAACCTCGCGCAGTGTTCTAGCTCGGCGCGCCACTTGTGGTTACGTGCTCCATTCAGTTCCTGTTGTCGAGATCACGTACGGAGCGCCGCGCTGGGTCAAATCGGTACTATCAAAGTAGCCAGTCATAATAGTAATTTATTACATAGGTAGGCAGTCTATCGTGGAGACCTTTGCCTAGTTCGACTCATCGGGAATCTTGAGATACTGCTGCTTCGAATTTCCTACCCATAATAATAATATCAAATAGAACATAGAACAATTGAAATCCTTTAACCACACTGGTTCGAAAGAACTAGTGCCACGATAAGAAGAAGTGGCGAGTCTGATCTGCGTGGGGCCGGAGACCGACGTCCTCAACTAAAAATGCGTTTATTGCACCTAGGTGGTAAATTTAAGCTTCTAGGGTATTTTCAAGAGCTGCTAAAATGTATTTAAATTCCTAGCCCTTCTATTCCTAACGGACAGCAAGTTATCGAAGCGAATTTTAGCATAGAATTTGTTGCGTTTTCTTGGATTTTATAGTAAAAACATTGTTGCGACAAATTCCAGCAACAAGTACCAGGAAATAATTGCCTGATATTTATCATGACTGGATTTTTATCCGACTGCAAAGAAGGATTAATATTGCTTGGGGAACTTGACACCGCGCGTCGCATCGCTTGAAGCTTGGAATCTTTCTCTATCTCATCAAATATTTTTTTATGTAAAAAATTGTGACGAGCTAGGTGTTCTCCAGATGGTAAGAGACCACACATGCCCATAACCAAAACAGTGCTGCATAGGACTTTGATTCACATGGTCCGGTGCAACACTGCTATAACGCACGTCAACTTATAGACATTTTGATGGTCAGTCTTGAAAACCCAGTAATTTCAATAGCTACAGTACCCGTCCCCGAATGTCCCCCGATAGAACATTTTGGTCCCATCTGTCCCCCTAGGCGGCTAGAGCATTGTGACCACAGAGTGTGACAGATGAGAATAATTCCTTCTGACTACCTTACGATTTTTTCGATAATTCCTTTCTTAGTACGCATTTTAAGCGCTAGACAAACGTATATTCTAAGTAACATGTCTCTACTCTCAGTGGTTTTAGTGGTTTGGCCTGTACGTTGTCTGACAAACAGTCAGTCAGTCAGGATTAAGCTCTTTATAGATATGGATTATTAAGTAGATGAAGAGACTCATGAAAATGTTCCCATCACAATAATGTAAATATAACTAATTACATCCCGCGTCGCCACCACCTCGCGAAACTATTAGCTCACACCCGACACTTCTGCAAGGTGCCACAGTATCTTGGAGACCAGTAAGAACTTCATTGATCTACTGCTCATATCCTATTGAATTTGACAATATTTCTTACCATACTTATAAAAAGTAAACACTTATAAAAAGCCGTATTGGCCGAGTGGGAAGTGCCTCGACTTGCGATCCGAAGGTCGTGGGTTCGAACCTGGTCGTACACCAATGGATTTTTTTGTTCAAAAATCTATGTGCGCATTATATCTGTACTTGTACTGTGTTATCTGAAAATAAAAAAAATATTCTAATCTATTTTATTATAAAATACGTACTTAACGGTGAAGGAAACCATCGATAAAAAAATTGGTATGTCATAGAACCTAAAAAGTTCGTAAACATGTGTGAAGTGCACGAAAGGAGCCTCTTTTAGGCGCACTTGAAATCCTTTCAACACTGGTTCGAAAGGACTAGTAACACGATAAGAAGAAAAACCATACTTATTTACATCCAATCATCTTTTCATTCAATAGGTTAGGTACATTGTCACACTTTCTATTATCCGACTAGCTTCGTAAATACCACGGCATATCGTTAACTTGACATGATCATGGTAGGTTGACTTGACCTGATTGAAAGACATCATTTTTTTACCAAACCCAATCTTCTCAATAACCTTTAAGTTCTTTTAAGTCCTAGTCTTTCGAGTCTCTTTGGGCCATCCAGCTTGGACTTAGCTTACTGTCTCCTGTGCCTGGTCCGTGATAAAGAGCCTGGCTTGGCATCTATTGATCGTAATTTATCGCATTCCTCCCGAGCCGCGCCGTCATAACTCAAGCTCGATAATTGTCGTGCTGCTGAGATTAGAAGCTATCTCAAATTGGATAGAAGCTGGGATGGGAAAAATCCAACCACTAGTTTTTTGATCTATGGCAAAACATAGCCCCACTGGTTTCAAAATGAAACAGAACGCAAAACCTTCTGATACATTCTGCCGACCGTTTTAATCAGATAAAGTTTGATTGATTCAGGCGTCACTTTGCGGAAATCGATAAATATCAACAAATTATATAAATATATTTAGTAATAAATCCGCTTAATTTCTAAACAAAGGTTTTAATTAACTTAACTTTAGTTCAACTCAACCAAAGAGTCAAAGAACAGAAAACCAAAGTTTAAAGATACGACACGTGTTTCGCCTCTACACGAGGCATCATCAGGAGGTGTGGACTCGCCGAAGTTTGAAACGAGAGTGAATAAACATTTTTTTTTTTTTTTTTTTTTTTTTTTTTTTCGGATGGACGTTTAATGCAGTTAGCCGCAGATGGCTGTTACTGCGTCACCGGACTCTCGGCGAGCGCAGATGGCGCTCTGCCTTAAAATTTAGGTTGGGGCAAACAGCACAAGGGTACCCAACGGTGGGTCGAACCTCGGCTTGGACTGTTGCCAGGGGGATGATTGGACTATTGACCCAAGGCACCGTTAGGAATCGAACCTAACGATGTAGAGGGCCTGTAAGAGAGATTCCGACCACGCCGGCGCGGTCGGTAAGCGAATTGTGGAGTGTTACGTCTGTCGCGAGATGACTGCATTTCCGCCACCGGATTGGCGGCGGTGATGTCGTCATCTGGGTCGCCTAGAATATGTTTAGGCCTACGGAGGGATTTGACTACTGGCGGGTCTTTAGGATAGTCAAGTGAATAAACAACGTTGCCCGGCCCGTATTTATACCCGTTGTGGCGATGAGTCACCTGTCGTATGATCCGACGTCACAAAAATCCTCAACAAAGGAGACCTTGGAATACTCGTATTTAAATCATTCAACAGCGTAATATTTGTTGTATTGTGTTTTAAAATTTCTAAACACTCCAAAATATTTAACCTAAAACCTTTTTCACATGTATGTAATATTTTAAAAGTATTGTTATCGTTTTAGAATGACCAGTGTCTATTAAGTGCTTTGCAAAATGTGATTTTTCTGGACAGTTATTTCTATACGCTGAAACATGTTCTTTGTATCTTGTCTGAAAACTACGACCCGTTTGACCTACATAAACAGCATTACAATCATCACAAGTATATATATAACTATATATATGTTTCAGCGTATAGAAATAACTGTCCAGAAAAATCACATTTTGCAAAGCACTTAATAGACACTGGTCATTCTTTAAACGATAACAATACTTTTAATATATCACATACAGTCTGTGAAGCAGGACGTCAATTTCTGTAGTAAGCTGGTATTAAGACTACAGAGAAAATAAACAATTCGTACATCATACCTATCAGATGCTACTAGTTTAAAAAAAAATTAAAACCTACGAATCCACATGCGCTTCAAATAAATGCAAGCTTGGTGTCTTCTTACTAATTTCTAAGCATTGCCTAGTTTAAAACAATTATTTCACAAGTAACGGTAACGGGCTTATTGAAAGAAGCTCAAGTTTGCAAATAGTTATTCTACACCATCAGCATGAAATGAAAGGGTAAATTTCAAACAGAACGCCAAAAACAATAAATAGACAATAAAACTTTTAATTAATTATTATTATTCCATTCTTCTAATTCTATAAATGCGAAACATGTATGAGGATGAATAGATATCAGTCTTTTACAGCGTATAAAAATAACTTAGTTGATCTTAAAACTCATATCCGAACTAACTCTAGAATTCTACTGTGAAATTCAGTTTTAAAGTTAAAGAGCAATTTCATAAAATTAAAACAATATAGGGAGAAGTAGGTATGTATAGGGTTGAATGGTCGTTCATCAAAGCACCATTACTGCAAGGGCGAGATCGTTATTCATTCTGTAATATCGGGAAATTATCCGCTTACCCGCTTATTAGATTCTAGAAAACATACTAGTAAATAAGGCGAGATCAGTAACTCTGTCGGCTGATGATGATCATTTTGCTCTTTGTGGGGAGAATTATCTAATAACAGTACCTACTAGAATAAATGAGACAGCCTGAAGAAGCCATTTCATTACAATTTGAGAAATGACTGAAGTAGAGTCCTAACGAATTATATTGTTGGTAAGAGTAATCACAAGTCAGATTATGCAGTAATCAATTTAAAATTATTATTAAATAACCTAATTAAACAAGCTAAAAGTTTATAAAAACTGAAAACCCGACTGCCAAAATATTATACAAGTACAGCCAATTTATTATTCCTAATTAAATTTAAATATATGACTTACATATATTTTTGTAATTTCCTTCATTTTGATACCCGTACGGGAGGCGACGATGCTAAATGAGGATTTGCTCGAGCGTCATTGAGACCTATTGGGATGCAAAGCTTAGATGATAATATATACCCTTTCATTTGTGGGGGAAGCGGCTATAGGCTTTTTAAAATGTAAAAAAAAACTGTTGCATGGACATACGCGAGCGCGTCAGATATTGATAGCATCATGGTCCTACGTATTTTTAATAATGTAACGTATGTTAATCTGACCGTTTGCATGATGGGGATGACTGTACTGAAGGGTTGAAAATGAAAAAAAAATGTATCGAGTGCGTCTGATTTTCTAAGGGGGTGTTAAGTGGACCAAAACAAAAGGTCTTATTCAATAATCTGACGATTTCTGTGTAACGCAAACTCGTGGGCACTATTTTATTGTGCAAAAAAAACGCCATTTTGACTTACTCGAGCGCGTCAGATTAAGATATGTATGGTTCATCTTGATGTCCTAGATATGCTGTCTCATAATCTGACGATTATCTATATCTATATTCGCTTAATCTGACAAAAAGCAATTTTTTTATTTTGTTATTTTTATAAATTATTGAACTTTATTAATTGAAAAGCTCAGGAAAGGCATGCAAATAAAAGAGTTTATATTTTTTTAAATAGAATATTTGTATTTAAAAGAAAATAATAAAAAAAACTTTTTTTTATAGTTAATTGAATCTTCTTCTTATCGTGTCACTAGTTCTTTCAAACCAGTGTGGTGAAAGGATTTCAAGTGCGCCTCAAAGAGCCGCCTTCGTGCATTTGACACATGTTTTCGAATTTTTAGGTTCTATGACATGCCAGTTTCCTCACGATGTTTTCCTTCACCATTAAGCACGTGTTTTAAATGCACACATAATTCTTCTTGCACAGAAAAATCCATTGGTGACCGGGTTCGAATTTAGGACCTTTGGATCGAAAGTCGAGGCACCTCCCACTCAGCCAACACGGCTGAATAATAATTATAGGCTAGATTCAAAATTCAAGATAAACACGTGCTTAACGGTGAAGGAAAACATCGTGAGGAAACCTGTTAACAAAGCAAATAAAAAAGTATCCACGCAAATCAGGGCCGTGACCGGGACGTGCTCCTGACGGAGCACGGCCAAAAATCGGTGTCGTAAAATTTTATATGAATTATGTTTTGAATTTTTTAGTTTAGATCTTACTTAATACCTTATTTTGTTACATAAATGAGCAAGAAGTTGGAATTTGTGACAATGAGTAATAAACTTTATCGACGAATTTTTGTTATTTTGGCTTGCGTAAATCGTCATATTATATGTTTTTCGTTATCCTTGAATTATTTCCTTCAAAATAAATTATTAATTTAACTGCGCTCGAGAATGTCGAGCTGACGTTTTTTTTTACAACTTTGCAGCTTTCCCCTCTTTACCCCGCGCTCAAATTGTCATATTAGTGGAATATAAGCTTTTTAGCATGTAATTAACTCACCCTATTTTAATCTGACGCGCTCGACAATGTCAGATGATCATTTTTTTTGTTTTACTAATCTGATCCTTTATCCTGCACGGGCGGCCTTATCTAGGGGGCTCATATTTGGTGGAGGTACTTAACCGAGTACAAGGTATCCCCTTTATGTTAATCTGGAGCGCTGGAGTAACTCCAGAAATCCCCTCTTCGGCTCCCCTACCATAAGGATACATCGGTTATTGAGAGGAATTGTTTTTAAAAAAAAAATTGTCGAATGCCGTTTGGAAGATACCAGGTAACATAGAAATTTACATACAAGATACGCGCGAAAACATAACCCTTCCTTGGCAGTCAGGTAAAAAATGGTACAGATCTTCAATGTTTTCAATTTATGTAGAGTTCGTATCGAATAGAAATCCCAAATGGGTAAATAAGTAGATACTGATATCAAGACTTATGAAAATTAATAATTCATTAGTTTAAAATCCGCCTACAATTCAATGACATGATTGGTGGTCGTATATTACCATAAAGAAAGTAGGCGAGTGTGGACACGGAGACGCCGACGGCGCTGTGCAAGTGCGCATCTTCACCATTTCTCCGCGCTGACGTGACGTGCAGTAACGTAACGCTTCAATGCTCTTTTCAACCGACTTCAAAACAGGAGGAGGTTTTTACAATTCGGTTGATTTTTTTTTTTGTTTTTTTATGTTTGTTACCTCAGAACTTTGTTGTTTATAAACCGATTTGAAAAAAAAAATTGTTTGCGAGTATAATATTATACTTTCAGATTTAAGTTCTTTTAAGTCCAGGTCTTTCGAATTTTCGTCTGGTGGTGACAACGACCGACTAGGTTATTTATAGTTTTATTTTATTATATTTAGTGTAATTTATGACTCTTCTCTAGTTAGTTGTGTAAATAAAAGTATTAATTATATCGTAACAAATGTCTTTCAGATTAGTCTCATTGAAATATCGTGAAAATCGATTCTTTCGTTTTGACATGAAAATAACTGAAAAAGTGACGCCAGTCAAGTAAATTGCGTGTTTTGCTTTCCTGTGACTAGTCAGTGGTTTTTACGGTCACTAGAACAGTCCAATTTGAAGTTGTATGTTTTTGTAAAACCTTGATTATTTATGACTAAAAAAAATTCTAGATGGCTTCACTGCTATACTCAAAAGTTTGTTCAAAAGGAGAAGAGTCGTGGATTTTTTATATTAAAAAGGTTTTTTTAAAACGCCTCCGTAATTTACTCTCTGTCCATTTTCTTACTCTTTTATTTTCATTATCTGATTTGCTTAGGTTATATGTATTTTCTACTGTTTGCTTTGTATATACATTTGTATGTACCTAATGAAGTATTTCGTAAATATAGGTAGAGTTGTGTTAGGACAGGCTTGCGTAGGCTGCTAGACTCCTCTCCACCAAATGTGTCGGCCAGCACTTTACTGGAACGGGGCTGTCAACAACCCAGTGTCCTGCTCCGTTACTTCAAGGAGCTGGGATGGCTGGGACAGGGTTGATCGTATTTTTTGGGGGGCAATTGCACAATGCACTCTTCAACGGGATGCCAGACCGCTGTAGATACACAGAATAAGAATAATAATAGGTAGAGTCTAGTAGTGACAACCCTAGACAAACAAGTAGGTAGAATATATCAGCGGGACATAACATTAAAATGATCATTTCCAATGAGGTATATTTCTCTAATAACACACACACACGCACACAGCCCCGACAATAAGCAGAGCCTCACTTTCCTGTGGTCACACAGTTTCTAGACTTTCATATTCAGTGGAAACCAACATTTATGTGTGGCAAACTTTGGTGTGTTTGTTATTTCAAATAAATAAATGGACATTTCGCCATTTAGCCCCAAATTACTTTAAGAATACCTGTGCCTGACCCGTAGACAGAAAATTGAAGGACAATTTAATGTGAATCATAAAAAAACGCATTAACAGTCTTGATTTATATCCAAATATTATGATGCCATAAATTCCAATTTTATTGATCTTTTCAATTTTCTATGCACCGTAAATATTAAGACATAAAAAATCAATCACCCAAATTTAATTATGATTTTGACTTTCTCGTCCTTTCTGTAAACATTTTTATAGCTACTTCTATTTTTTTTGATTTATTTTCATTTCTTTGAGTATATCTCAACCCAGAGAATCCTGAGGCCAAGTCACCTTGATTTATTTTCCTACAAATTAATATAAAAAAAGTATGGGTTCATGCAATCTGATTCTTGAGCTATTGATCTTCTTCTTCTTATAGTGTCACTAGTTCTTACGAACCAGTGTGGTGAAAGGATTTCAAGTGCGCCTCGAAGAGGCTCCTTTCGTGCACTTGACACATGTTTTTAGATTTTTTAGATTCTAAGACATGTCGGTTTCTTCACGATGTTTTCGTTTACACATAGATTTTTTGAACAGAAAAAGTTTGAACGCACGACTATCGGATTGAAAGTCAAGGCACCTCCCACTCGGCCAACAAGGCTTACGAGCACGAGCTATGGATATAATGCACTGACAGGAATTTACCATCTCCATGTCTCCATTCCATTCAAATCACCCACTAAATAAGGTTCAGTCCATCCCGTGGAGCGTAATCCTCACGAGCCGCGGCCGCGCGTGGGGCCATACAATAATTTAGGTAATTACATCCCCGGTATTTTAGTTTTATGGGAATAGAAAGCAGGAGCTAATGAAACGAAATTAAATCGGTTTTTGTAGAGCTTGGTTTGTTAGGAGACAACAACCCGAGTGACGGTCAAGGTTGTCTCTTTTCGGAAAGAGCGTTTTCAAGTTGGTATTATAACTGAAAAACGGTTTAGATGTACGATATAAATTATTGTATTAGGCAAGTACATAGATGAATAATTGTTCCTATAGAACCAGATGGACAGTATCAAACCAAACGGGAATCGTAAGGCAGGACCAAAAAATTTCAGACCTTGTCAATAAATATGAAATATTTCCATTTCAAATAATGTTTGTTACTTTTTACAATGTAGTTTTATTAACAATCAAAAAGCCTAGTAGTTTTAACAATTATAATATTTATTTGGCCCCGCCACTTCTCTTTTTCGAAAATTTGCATCGGACCAAAATGTACTAGAAGTTAGCCAAAGTGGCTCCCTTTTATTGTGCATATTTTCAATGTACTACATTGTGTCTCTTCTTAAGGTAAGCTAAGGCAAGTAGGTATCTTTATTTATAAAAGGCTTCCAGACTGACTGTCAGACAATGCACAGGCCGAACCACTGGATGTAGAGACTAACATAAAATAAGAACTAACTTAGCAAGTCCCGTAACAAGATGCTGGTTTCTAAGACGAGTCAAATAGATTTAGATGACACGGGGAGTTTTGTGTGGAAACTGCGCTTGCGTCGCACTCCCATGTTCATTACTGTTATTTGTTATCATTCAAATGATTTGGGTGAAACCAACCAGTTATTATCGGCATCAGGAAATGTGCTATTTCTTATCAAATACCAACTGACATCCACAACTTGGTTGCGATTTTTTTTAACGTATTATTGTGTTCCACTTTTGGGCAAAGGTCTTCTAAATCTCCTTCCACTTTTTGCGGTCGCTAGCCGCCTCCCACCAATCTGCGTTGCGTAACAATGAAAATATTATTAAAAAATTAAATGGGCAATGCCGACGGGGTACTACGTTGTATCTGTGCAGTCAGAATTTTGGATTTCTACAAAATGGCAGAATGACAGCGAGTGCGGCGCCCGAGCCGAGGTTTTGCGGGCTGGCTCGAGCTAGGTACCCGGGCTTGCCAAACGATGAATAAAACTTAAATTATTATCAATTAAAGGTACCGCCTGACGCAAATCCATAAGAAAACGACTAACGGTAACAGTTATCCAATTTTAATCAAGTTTTTTTGCCGTATATGTGTTCAGTAACGGCAACTGGCTATGCGTATTTTTTTTCCTGGTCATTAAAATTTGACCGTGTATTACCGTTGCATCAATAACTAAGGAGTGTTTTCTTTGTAGTCAGATGAGGTCTCGGGTGTAGCGGCATGGGGCAGGCGGGCAGCCAGCCCGCCGTCGCGGCGCCGCAGCGCGCCCGCCGCGCGCGCACACTGCCACACGAGCCGCCCAGGCACGCGCCCAAGGTAAGCCTCATCAACAAGCAAGCAACAATATTTATATACTATTAGCCCACATCAACCACTTTTGGGGGCCTCCTCCTATATACAAGCAAAATAACGTATTATATTTCGATTGGTGGTCGGAAGATCGCGGTTCGATTGGATAAATATTGAATTGATAAATTTAGAATCCTCTGCCGTTCCGTCCGCCAATGTACGTAGGTCAATAGTATACAGATCTGATATGATAGATCCTTTGGAATCTCCGACATGAGAACATGGGCTTAAAGATACTTATTAAAAATTGCTTCTTTGGTAAGCAACCTTTAGCAATACAATACCTGTGGAGATGCCGCTATTAATAAAAAGTCGTGAAGAAGTCCTTGTAGAATAATAACTTGCTCCAAAATTCTGGCTAGGCTTTCACATTTATATTAGGTGCTCTTAATTTTGCAAATAGCATGTGCACGCAAGCATTTTCAAATTAATATTTAGAATTATTTTCAGAAGAAGAATATATTTGCAAAAATTATGAGTATAATATAAAATTAAAAGCTTGGGAGTGTGTATACATGTCTATCCAGCTGACTGTACGTAAATTCCTGAACTATAAAATACACTTTTGCGTCTTGGCGACCTGAGATATTCTTTGTTTTGCATAACCCCAGTTTATGTCGGTTTTAGGTGCTGCCCTTGCTGCTAGAGTCGCCGCAGCTACGCAGCACCGACAACGGAGCCATCCTGCACTCGGGAGGCACCATCAGCGGCCGCCGACCCGAGCTCACCAGGACACCAAATGGACACGTGGTAAGACATCTATTCAAGTTAAAACTAATACAGTGCACGAAAGGAGTGTCTTCGAGGCGCACTTGAAATCCTTTCACCACACTGGTTCGAAAGAACTAGTGGCACGATAAGAAGAAGACTAAGGGGGCCTTCAAATTAAAGGCGTGAGGAAACGCCACAATGGCGCTGCACATGTGCGTCTAAATGTTGTATGAAAACTAGTAGAAGCACCACTGCGGCCTCTAATTTCTTTATATTCCTTAATTTTAATTTAATTTTGGTCGCCTTTGACCTAACTCATAAACTTTAAAAATATTGGTCTGATGTTCTGCGAGACCCTTAATGAGGTGATGCCTAAATTTAGTTACGATACCATTTAATTAGTATTTTTCATTCATTTTCAGCATTCAAACGTGTACCGATCCCGGTCAGCAGGTGCTGGCGGAGATGCTGGGGAGATACGCGCGAGGGAACGCGATCCTCTGCATCGGTCACACACCAACCTTGACCTTAGGCATAACGAAAGTAAGTCCATTCTTTAATATCATGCCGTAGGACATCATGAAGCATACCTACTACTTTCATGTCTTTATGATGCATATGACTATTGTTTTCAGGTAGCAGCAGTATAAATAAAAGGTTTGGATCTGAACCTGATTTAAGAATAGAAGAGGAACAAAAAGCGAGAACGAATAACAAGCATTTTCGGAAAAAGTACCGCGCACCCCCACCGCCTAACCAAGATGTGAGTTTATCTTGGTTCATTGCGAATAATCTTTTAATATGTAAGTTATTATCTATTTGACATAACTAACCTTTTATGTTTGCAGCAGTTCGAGGGCTCATCGCCAGATTCCAGTGAAGGGAACGCGAGAGAACCCAGAAAACTAAGACTGTTCAAAACAAGAACTGAAACCAAAAAGCTCAACGGCCAGGATCACTCAAAAGCTCCGTACAGAAACCAAATAGAATACAAATCCCTCGACTTCCACGACCCGGCATTTGAGCGGCGGTACCGGTCCCCTTGTAAAGAAAAAGAGCAGCACTTCAAATATCCTGACAGTCGGGATATGGTCCAAAGCTCTGCCTCACTAAAAAGAGAAGAACGACTTTTACAAACCAGTAAAGACTACAAAAAGACAAGAACAGACAGAGTCAGTGGATGTAGAGCGAAAACATCCAAACCGAATGACCAATCCGAAGCATGGAAGACGCCATTACTAAATAGGAATTTCAGATATTCAGAAAGGTTTAGAAGAGATGATAGCGAACTACCAACTCTCAGGAGAGAAAAGACTTTCGATGATAGTCTTATCGCGAATAACAGAGACAGCGAATCTCCAAAAATAACATATCAGAATAAAATGAAAGCTATTGGCGACCAACTGAAGTCTAACAAATTCAGTCCGTTGGCCGAGAGCAGCAAGCCACTGAGAAAATCTCTTCCTTCACTATTACATAAAAATAGTGAAGAAAAAGATGAATTTCAAGCAGAACTAAAAAAAGCCACGAGTAGAATAAGAGGAGAATTAGGCGATAAAAGTAATGTAAGTGAAATCAAACCTAGTCAAAATAATAAATTGAATGTGCAGAAACCAAACCCAACGAAAGTGCAGAGTGAAGTCAAAGAGTCTAGTCTAACGAGTAAGAACCCAACAGTGGCAATAAGCAGAAGGCCTGTCACACGTTCTAGTGATGCCAAGGTTAAAGCTACTGCGCCCGACATTATTAAAGGAAAAGCCGCTGTCAACAAATTAAAGATTAGCAACAAAGAGAATGGGAGACCAATGCCTGATAGAGGCCAAGCTTCAGGTAAAGAATCTACTCCTGAGCACTCGCCAACAAGGAAAAAAGAAACAAACATCATTCCAGTAATTCAAGAAAAGTATGTACGAGACATCCACTAATTAAACAGCCTAAAGGAATTGTGGAAATTTCTAAGTAACGGATCGTTTTTATTTTACAGAAATATACAAAATCTCAACCAAGCCCCTTCGAAGCAGTTTTACTTCGGTATGATAGAGAGCAGACAGACCTCGCCCCGGGAGCACCTCAAGGAGTTCCCGGGTCTCGGCAGTCCCATCATCGAGGAGATCGGGGACTTTCGGCTCATCGAACAGAAACTTCTGGGCTACCACGACGAGGATGCAGAGTTTGAGAAGTTCAACGCCAAGTTGAGGGAGGACTGTAAAGTTAAAAATTGTTAGTAAATATAATCGTAATCGTAACACTTTTTCGTAGACTTTTGCGATTATCACACATAGTTATTTGATTATAACGGGTATTTATCGCACTCACCTCGTATGTTTTTGTGTCCCGACGTTTCGACTGTATTGCAACAGCCGTGGTTACGGGTTGACTGGCTATTGGAGCTACCGTCGCTGTGTAATGAGGTAACTTCCCTCATTTTGGTCGTTAAAAATGTTCGTCGAATGAGGTGAGCGCGATAAATACCCGTTATAATCAAATAACTAAGTAACACTTTTGTATTTACATACATCAAGTTATTGCATAATTGATTATTAATGGGTTTTTTTAGTGTCATCAGAATCAGCGTTATCGTCAGAAGGCTCTGAAGCAGAAGGTTCGGATGGGTCTCTGGGCATCGCGCTGCGGTTACGGCCCACGTTGCCCAAGAAGCAGCCCACCATGCCTCGGTTCTCTCCAGCCGCGGCTTGGAGACAACTGGCCAGCCTCGACGCTCATCTTACCGCTGGTACGCAAATTCGACATGCTACTCGGGCGAATAAACATGACACCTGGCTGACACGTGGCTCGAAACTTGATGGTTCCCCCGCTGCCCCGCGCGGCGCCCTCCATGTTTCTTCTTCCTCTAATTGCGAAGCCTTGTCATTACTTATCATTACCAAGTATTACAGCACCTCTTCTCTATCAAGATTATCCAATTCCACGCTGTACTTTGCCCAAACGTCATTCGAGCCAGGTGTCATGTTCATTCGCCCGAGTAGTAATTACTTTTGCATTTTCATTTTAAAGTTCCTTACAACCTGGGTTTGCCTGGGTCTCAAATTGTCAATTCTAAGCAAAATTGTCGCTCAGACCCTCATAATGCATTGCTGGGCGAAAATATTAAGCATTGTTTTATATAATTTATTGTTTTTCAGAAACCCAGCCCATATCAGTGGAAACAAAAATGTCACCTGACATTTCACCCGACGCGTCCCCTCGATCGGTGGAGTCAGCAGACAAATCTGGAGACTCGGGGATCAGCGGAGACCACGCGCATAGCGACGAAAGACTGGACTCGCCGACTAGGCATAACGTAAGACCAACATTTATCAACAACAAGTGCCTAAAATATCTTAGTAAAAGATACACAATAAAAAATAAAACGTTTGACCAAAACTCGTAACTACTACTCGGGCGAATAAACATGACACCTGGCTCGAATGACGTTTGTGCAAAGTACAGCGTGGAATTTGATAATCTTTTTAGAGAAGAGATCCTGTAATACTTGGTAATGATAAGTAATGATAAGGCTTCGCAATTTGAGGAAGAAGAAACACGGAGGGCGCCGCGCGGATTAGCGGGGGAAGCATCAAGTTCCAAGCCACGTGGCAGCCAGGTGTCAAGTTGACTCCCCCGAGTAGTATATAATAAGCCATCCTCTCGGAGATGTCAAAGTTTACCAAAAAGAAAGACGAAATAAATACAAAAGAGAGTAGTGTAATCGTGTTAAATCAGGCTATTGCGGCAAACATTATCACATTTAATCAGCAAAGTTGACCTTACCACTGGTTATGCTCAAGGTTCAAGACAACAACCCGGCAACCTGGACGCCTCAACAAGACCTCGGGGACAGCAGCTCCGACGGTGCCGGAACCAACCGCCATGTGCTCAGCCCTGAGGGAGTGGCTACCTACAGTCCAGGGTCACAGCCTTTCAGCCTCTCTCTGCCCAGGGACGGGCAGGACAGGGTGAGTGCAATGGAGGCTATACGGGAGGTTAGGGTGTTAAATTAAACCGTTCGGGGAAGACTTTCACAAGGTGATTTGTTGGGCTCTGTTTTGTTTGTGCGCTCTAAAATTATTTACAGATGTATGTGCTAATATATTGTTGTTACTAACATACTAATGTCACCTAACCTCCCGTAGGACAGTTAGAAGAAAGCTGAAGAGGAGTAAAGGTTCTAATATCTAACATTGTGTTCTAATATTTGTTTTCACAGCTTACTTTATTGGTTTCAAACAGCATGCAATTTCACCACGCGTTTGCCTTCTTGCTTTGTTAAACTAACAAGAAATCTTTAACTTTTCGTCATTTGCTGTCTTCGTTCAAACTGCTTAGACCCGTTTCTCATGCACTTGATATCCCGCGATCGTGTTTCATCCTCATTCAGTTGCGGCTCACTTCTAACTTTCCTATCTTTTACATAATCTATATTCTCCTCTCTTCCGTCACCTTTATTCCTCCTCAGCTCCATAAGAGCAACAGCAACCCCGCGTAGTTTAAAGCGATGTCGTGCTTCTACGAATGCTTTCAGGGAAAGCAGCTAGCACAGGGCTTCAACAGCCTCCAGAAGCTTCGTAAGTCTGTGTCCGGTGCTTTGGGAGCCGCACTGGGCTCTCGAAGATTCGATCTGGAACATGAGCCAATGCTGCCCGAGAGTGAACAGAACTGGTTTCTGACGAAGTCTGCGCCAAATTCGCTGTCAAATCCGCTGCTGCTTCCTATGACTAGGCCAAAAGCTGCCAGTGATGAGGATGTTATCAAAGAAGAGGAATCTTTGCCGCCACCTGAAAAGGTATGTCAATAATATTAAGGAGACGATGGCTCACCATTGCTTGCTGTGAGTCATTTGCGTTTTAACGTTATGTGGAAGTATTGATAGATAGATCTTTTTCTGTTGTCCAGGAGGAGTTGCCATGGAGAACAGGCACTTCGTATTTGTCGTGGGGCGGGCACGTGATGTACTTGCCTCCCGCGCCAGAACAGCCGCTGTCCATGCTGGGGCCCATCGATAGGCCTGTCAGGTAAGACAGCCCCTTAATTCATTGGTATTACTTCTTGCTTCACTGAGTCTTTACTGTATGGTTTTTCGTAGACTTTCGCGATAATCACACGTAGTTATTAAATTTTAACGGGTAGATATTTATCGCGTCCACCTGCATCCCACGTTCTCGCAACGGTGAAGGAAAACATCGTGAGGAAACCGGCATGACGTAGAACCAAAAATTCGAAAACATGTGTCGAGTGCACGAAAGGAGCCTCTTCGAGGCGCACTTGAAATCCTTTCACCACACTGGTTTGAAGGAACTAGGAACACGATAAGAAGAAGACTGAATGGTACCCAGAGACATCCCGAAGCGTAGACCTGCCGCGACGAGTTTACCAAGAAGCTTTTGCCCGCAGCTGTGGGTCACTATCATCATCATCATCAGCCAGGTAGGACCCACTGCTGGGTATAGGCCTCCTTTCGCTTTAACCAGCCTCCACGATTTTGTGCATCTCTGATCCAGGTAGACCC
This sequence comes from Lobophora halterata, assembly GCA_932526365.1. Taxonomy (NCBI): domain Eukaryota; kingdom Metazoa; phylum Arthropoda; class Insecta; order Lepidoptera; family Geometridae; genus Lobophora; species Lobophora halterata. The sequence continues at coordinate 12,173,206 of OW052002.1, read as the reverse complement.
CGCGACCCTTGCGACATCGTCGACCTCCGGGCTGTTGGCCGACCCGGGTTTCTCTTTCCTGTCCTTGGCCACCATTCGGTCAGAGGGTCACTATAAGCTGATAATTAAATGATGTGTTGTTGTTTAGGAGTAAATCAAGCGGGTGCCTGGAGGCATCGGCGCGGGCGGCGCGCGCGGCTCTGGGCGCGGAGATGCGCGAACGCGATCGCTCCGCCTCACCCGATATCGCGCGCGCCCTGCCTGCCAGGGTCGAGCCCAGCCACGTGAGTACCTATACTAGGCATGGAAATGATTGCTACTTATACACCGTCATTGGTTTTTATGGTTTTTATCACCAGAAAAATAAATACGCATAGTCAGTTGCCAATACTGAACACAGATATGGCAAAAAAACTGGAAAAAACTAAGTAAATTTTTTGTCAAAATAAATTTGATTAAAATTGGATAACTGTTACCGTTAGTCGTTTTCCTATGGATTTGCATCAGGCGGTACCCTTTATTGATAATAATTTAAGTTTTATTAATCGTTTGGCAAATCCGGGTACCTAAGCTCGAGCCAGCTCGCAAAAGCTCGACTCGTGCGCCGCTCTCGCGTCGCTGTCACTCTGCCATTTTGTAGAAACACAAAATTCTGACTGCACATAAACAACGTAATACTCCGTCTGCATTGCCCATTTAATTATTTTTTGGTAATTAAAAATTTGTGATGTATTTCATTGTCACATGGTGATATGATTTCATTTTGTAACAGCTCAACTACCGGTGATTTTGTAACACGCTGCAATTTTTATCAGTGGCCTAATATGATTAATGTCATATTATAATTCACGCATAACGCGACGTCACGCAATCACTCCTACTCACAGGCAGCACACTAATAACGACTGTTATGATTATTTACGATACAATACGAATAAAATTGTGAATAGTGACAAGTATCATGACACAACGTCCGTCGGCGTACAAAATCGCCTGCCGGGGCGTGACGGGCGGATATCACCGGCGATTTTGTAGCAGACTTGGTCTCAGAAAGTAACAAGTGTTATGTGTGAACACTGCTATACTTTGATAAATAACATGTTACTCGGTATACTTTACATGCCTAACCATACCTAAAATAAAATAAAAAATCCTGTTTGTGTAACAGACTGGCATACGAAAGATTGGAGATTGACTAAAGGTATACCTCTAGACAATGAAAAAATCAAAAAAGTGTCTGCCGACCTTCTAACCTAAATGTTATCTTTAGTATGGAGAGGCATTAAGCAGAATAAACAGTAATTGATACACTTGATTCTGTAACCGTATAATGACCTCGAATAAATGCGCAAAACTATTAAGCTTCTACTTACAAATAGATACAACCAACATGCAATCAATTGAACGAAAGTCGCCTAACACTCTTCTCACGACGGCGACGTATAACTCATAACCACCATTTGTATTGTCGGTTGAGCAACGCCATTAATCCCTTTGTCTGTGATAAACGTATTTATTGCAGTTTATATCGCAATGCTCAAATTGAATCAGTGCGCCGGACCTTGGATCAAATGGGTCGGGTTGTTCTACGGCAGGTGGAGTGATCGAAGCTTTGATAGTTATTTTGTATATATTTATTTATTTATTTTACTGTAATTAAGACGGCAGCCGCTATTACATTAATTAATTAAATTAAATTGAATTACATTAGGTACTAAATAACATTTCATTAAAAAAGATAAATTGAAATCTTAGAAGTTATAGGTATTGATTGCATGTCGGTCGTTTCTTTAAAGTTATTTGAACAGAAAATGTTAGACTATCATCTAAAATTCATTATACATAGGTACTTAAGTAGATACGAAGTAAAATAAATCTTTACCTGAATATCAATGTCTGCCACATACACATCTAGACACACCTACTTTGCTAAAATCTACTCGCATTAATAGACTTAACTCACCACATACATACCAGAGCAGAGCTAAGGTAACACTTTATGGTAACGAAATATATAATAGAAATATGAGTAAGCATTACTGTGTTCCGGTTTGAAAAGCACCGTAGCTAGTGAAATTACTAGACTTTCTAGACTGAGCATCAAGATGTCTCGCGTGGACAAGCGCTTTAGCAGTATTGCACCGGCTTATGTGAATCAAAGTCCTGTGTGGCATTGTTCTCGTCATGAACAGGCGGAATCTCTTACCATTAGGAGAGCACGTAGTTTGTCTCTTCCCATGTTCATGTAGATAAACGAAAGACAAGGTCTCTTGATCGAAACCGTCTCTCTCTACACACAAGATAAGTTTGTTTCCAAAAATCCATCACGCAGTATTATAAATCCTTACTCAGTCGTCACGTTGCGACGTATCTACCGAGTCTTTCATGCTAATATCATTAACACTCCTTAAGATTATCAGCACTGAGTGATCAGTACCCTTGCTTCGTTCCCACGGCTGCGTACTAGTGCCAGCTCTGCAGCTTCCGTGTAGGCTACTCGTTCACTCTGGTATTCTATGCTCGGAGATTCATATCTCACAGAATTCGTCTGACCTTGTCCACTTCTTCCGTGATACTTAAAGTTTAATCAACGAAGTTTTTGAAATTGTTCATGTAGGATAACAAAGAAATAATAATAAAAAAATATAATGGGGACAAAGCTTACTTTAAGTAGAGTGAAGACTGTTACTAACGATCTTAATGTAAATTGATCCAACTCACCAGATGGGTTAGGAAATTGGTTATTGGTCTAACATTATACATATAAGAAATATTGATAAGCATTGAACGTTCTTTGTAAAAACCAACATTATGTGGTAGGTACCTATGGATTTTAAAAAGTGGATAAAAATTAAGACGAAATATTTGAAATTTGTTGTGTAATACATCTAGAAAGATGCAGTTTAATTTGTCATTCAAAAAAGGCTATTAAATTGGTGTGTTCCTACCAAACGAGTAACACCAAAACCAGTAACAGCTGTTACCCGTTGGATTTTTGTTCCAACGAGTAACACCAGATGTTACTTTTTCGTAGCACGGAAACTTACCATCAAAAGACCGCCTTGCTTTTCTCATCACTTCACCAAACTCTAATTCTATGTTTTGTAACATTATCTATTGTTTTAATGTTATTACCTCACCTGTCCAAATTCTTAGCTCTGGCGGTACATAATATTACTTATTCTTTGGCTTTGCTCTCATTCACATTACCGCATTACGATCTTTAACTAACTTTTGGTGAGTTAGTTAACTAGTACTTAGTTACGTGAGTTTTTAATGTGGAAGACGCTCATGTTATAATTACCTCACATCACAAGTATTCTAAATTCCTCATTGTAGAATATCTCAATTGTTCATTGTTACCTGCACCATTTTTTGTTTAAATACCATGCAACTTAGAAACTGGAGTAAAAACTGAGTTGCAAAAATTATGATACATTCAAGTACCTCTTTCGAGCTATAACGTGCTCCAATAAAAAAAGTTTCACAATATAATGAAGACGTATTACGTATTCTTATACTTACCTATATCTTTGGTTGAGTCGTAAAAAAATTGTGTAACTAGTATTATTTTATATTCTTCATATTCTTAACGATTGTTTTTATTTTGTAAAATGATTAAATTTTTTGTAGTGACTACGTCTTATAAATCGATGAACGCCGACTGCATGCACGAAAACGTTGACGTCAATGTCCGGTAACCTTGTCATTGTCCGGTAACGCTCATTGTCCCGTTACGTTGGTAGTCACGTTAAACTATCGTCCGTAAACCAACTTTACAGTCAATTTTTTTTTCCTAGCGAACCACTCTACCATATGCTTATTCTTGTTGACAATTAAAAAAAAAATATCTCGCACCTGAGTCATTATCATATTATTCACTTACCTGAGCAACTAAAAACCTTCGTACTCTTTATCCAAACAACTTCGTGGCTCATAAAAATTCAATCATTAGAGTCAGCGAAGCCGTTTAGCTCCAAAAACCTATCAACGTGATCTACAAGTTCATATCGCACGCAAATAGTAAAATTGTTCAACTTTGAACAGAACTGGATCTAGGACAGGGCCACGGGGTACTACATCTTCGAAGGTCATATTAATTACCCGTATGTATTAAACACTGAACCTTCTTCAAGTAAGAGTAAGGATTTATTCACACTAACTACATATTTTAGATGTAACAAAATAAGTAGAACTTAAAAATAATTAGTTCAAAATTTCAATCGTTGAATTGGCATATAAACTTCGATGTTATGATAAAATATACTACAAATAAATTCATGCCACATTATTTTTTGCTGGAATTTTCAGCTTAGCAGTAATTTTTATGCAAATATGAACATAGTTTCTCTCCTCCAAAGTTCATAGCCTTAATTGATAACGGAAAATGTTTCATGTGCCCCCTTATGCCCTTATCCTAGCTACGTCCCCCCACATTAGTATTCAGATTAGACTCACATTACCCGGCGTACAAGCCCGTGCTACAGCAAAATGTTGGATTTGCTTCACATCGTGATCTCATTACTATGACAAAGCTCACACTATCTTCGAATTTATGATCTGAATCCAAAATTAATTTAGATTTTAGGTTAGTACTGCAAAGTCCTACTGTTAGGATCCTTTTTGAAGTTAACTTCTTTAGTCGCACTGAGTACTTTATTTTGTGGGTATTTAATAAAACTGAGCCGTCACGCTCGGCTATGTAACGCTCATCCGGGTAAAGTTCAGTTAAAGGCTCGAGTCGCCTTGATCAAGTGATCACTCCTGCCATCCACATGTTTGAAAAAAATACTGTGGGTGTGTGTGTGTGCGTGTGTGTGTGCAAATATACATGCATAGAAATTATACCTATTCCCTAATCGTACAAGTAATGCCTCGTTCCCACTTGTCAGGTGTCGGGCCCGACAATATGTCGGATGCTCTACTAGTGGCTCTACTAGTCTCTATATGAAGCGTTTCACATTTATCCGACACGATTTTTTGAGGCTCCAACAAGGATTAATTTAAAATAGAGCACAACTAACCGTGTAAAATGTAGGTCCCCAAAAGTTATAACAGCGCAATTTATAAAAAAATAGAAGCGAAACAAAAAAAAATCTATCGTTTGTAAATTTGTTAATCTATCATTACCGCTACGACTGCGGTATTATCTTTTGTCTGTTGATACTGCTTAGAGTTTTATTAAGTAAGTGCACCTACGCAGTTCATCCAACTTTGTATTCAGAATCCGATCTGGTTATCAGAAGCCAGCATTCCGCGCTGAATCGCAACGATCCATGGAGGTGCCAAAACACAGCCTTCTCGCGAGTAACTGTCCTTGCCTGATGGGCCATCAATATTAATACAAGACATTTATTTAAATTTAATAATGGAATTCCGAACATTGTTGCTTTTTTTGTTCAAATTGCTGGTTACGATGAATAGGATGATATTTTAAGGAGATTTGTATAGGACATTGTAATAGAAAACGAATAAGGTAGCCGCGGTATATAAGGCCCACCTAACAAAAAAGTGCTATAAATCTCGTATTTCGTGATTTATGAGATCAAGTTTGCATATTTTCTTAAGTTCAGTTCAATTAGGAACTATTTCAGTAAAAAAAACAGTGCTCAATGTCTGTAGATTAGAAATAATCATTGTTTTTAAAAACCTCTTTTGGGCCCTATTTAACTATAGCAGCAAAACAAGGCCCAGGCTAAAAACTCTGTTTTCTTGCTAAGTACTTTTAAAAATATTATTACTTGGATATGGTAGAACTAAAACAAAAGGAAATCAAGTAGGTAATAAACAATTTAATAAAAAAAACGGTCGTGGGCCTTATTATCCTTTAGGGTTTGCGAGTCTGCGAATGATGGTCGGTATTAGAGGCATTCCGATGCTAGCAAAGCGTATAATTCTTGCGACGAGATCATCTTCTTGCTCTTCCGTCCTAGTTTTATTTGGGTGCTTTCACTTTTTAAATAGTTTATCAGCGTTGTCACGCTGTGTCAATTGCCCTCGTTGCACTACTGCCATTGCAGAACACAGGCTTTTTTTCGTCTACATGCCTCTCTTAGGAGGCATGTTGGTCGTGTCTGCAAGAACAAAAGTAAATCTATGCAAATATACATATAAGTATAATAAGGCCCAAGATCGAATTCAGTGGGCCTTATTGGCCTTGGGGTATGTCAAGATAAATCCTCCAAAGCATCCAAACACACAGATTTTTACGTAAATAATCATTAAAATCCCACTGAACTTGACCTGACGCACAATCTGAACATATTTATTTTGTATAAAAGAAGTAAAAAGAAAAGGACTTACAGTTTTTTCCAGTCTAAAGTTAAAAAAATCACTCAGCAGGCCTCCTGTCGACAAGAGAACGCTTGCTACCGGTAATATTGCAGCGCGGACGCGAGCCGGCTTATACGTTGGGGATAGGGTGGCAATGACGCGTGTTTGAGTGTAGAATGAAGTGGGATACAATCGTCAACCGCGCGAATTTTGAAACTGGGCCTTATAAGGCTCTGGGCTTTATTTACCTCGGGTACCTTATACCAATAGGCTTATTTTTAGAAATAAAAAATCCAAGTTACAATCGATCATAAAATGTCGTTTTTAAAAATGTCTCGTACCTTTTTATGCTAATAAAACACTCACACTAATAATACTAAATGCGAATGTTTGTTATGGAAAGATGTATCTATGTTTGATACTCAAACTAGTCAAAACTTCTCAACCGATTAGGTTGAAATAAATATGCATTTAAAATTTACTTATTTATTTAGATTCTAAATAGCTAGATAGATGTATTCTGGGGCTAGTGCGTTGCGTACCTTAACTGTAAATTACAAATATTATGTTAATATTTTTCATTTCTTATTCTTTATTGCACATCTTAATAATTACGATACATGAAAAAAAAAACAATACTGCAGAATAAGTGGCAAAAGGGGCGGCCTTATCGCTAAGAGCGATTTATTCCAGACAACCTTGGCATGGACACCTATTTAGATATATACCTATAGATAGTATGTATCATGGCTACTTCATTTCGCTACCATGTGAGCGAAGTCACGGGGCGTAACTAGTAGTATAATATCAGTTAAAGACCTGTTTATCCACAGTCCTCATGCAATATTCTATTCATCTTGTCAGGTATTAATGCCCATCTAATTAATTAAATGTCGAATTGTATAAGAAGTACTTATTGGGTGTTTCACTCATCCAACTCTTATTTATTTTATAGCCATGGGAACAGAATAAAGCTCTCTGTTTTGCAATCTTTGTTTTATCTTTGTTAATATCTACCCTGATGTTGGGTTTTCTCTTCAAATAGCTCCAAAACATCTATTAACACCCTTTTAATGTGCAGCCATTGTTACGCACCAAGAAAATGTTCTGCGCTTTTCTTCCTACGACTGACGACGATTTCCCACTATGCACGTTAGGTAGGGATGCGCGTGCGCACGCCGCACGTGGAAGCACCTGTCTACTACCAGTGTCTCTGCGTTCACGTGTCTGCGTGGACGTCACTCGTGTGCGAGTTTTAGTTGACATACTGATTTTGTGAAAACATATTTTGGACTAAATTTGTATTGGTACTCGTACGCTGAGCTGTGCCTGTGTGGGTAAGTTTTACAATTGTTATCCGAAGTTTTTTTTTTCAGTGGTTACAATGGATTAGATTTGTATATTACATACATATGACTTATTTGTTTATTAGATGAAAATTATAAACAAATTACTTCTTTTACTGTTCACCAACTGATCATACTATAAATTATTGTAAGCCTGAAAAAAAGCCACTAAAACTTACGGTTTACTAGGTAGAGTTACTAATTAACACTTAGCCTGTCTATTGTTTGTAACATCATAAAATATGTAAGAAAAACGAAGAAGCTAGCTACTCATACACGTCAATACATACAACTATATAGCTATGTAGGTACGTGAAAACAATACTGAAACTACTGCGCAGGTATTTCAGGGTTACGTTGTCAGTGCAAGGGCGTTTTCAATATCATCATACCTAATTAATACATTAAGTATGTACCCGGCTAGATATTTAAAACATTTAGTAAGTAGTGTAAATAAATTGTATTCATTATCACTTTCAAATATAGATCGTTTGCAACGGGCTATGGGTGGCCCAATTGTTTCCTTTTGTATATTTTGAAATATAGATAGTAGTAGTTACCTTATGCTGTAATAAAAGTAGTATTTTTACTTTAAAATATACACAGCTGAAAATAATTAAGATTTTATTCGAGGCTTTTAGGTGCCTGTCTGATATACAAAGGACAAGTTAATTTTAAGTATTTTCGGCTGACGAAGAGTTACAATTTTTTTCTTATAAAAAAATTTGGTGGGTGAAATTACCAGTTAAAGCTTAAGTTATTTTTTTTTTGTATGGTCTAGCGTTTTAAATAATGATTTGCCAGTTGGATGCACCTGAGAGCTCGCAAGGAAGCGCATACGCAATGGACGCCTTCCGCGCACTCATCGCCCAATACATCCTAGCTGATTTTATCTCATCGTTAATGTTGAAATTATTTTTAAAATAATTTACCTTAATTTCACAAAGCTCAAATAAATCAAAGGATTGCTAACCTTAAACAAACAGACATCCTATCACGATACAAAAATAAATAAAATTTGGGACACATATAGAAATCGACACGTTCCATGGGACTATTTTAAAAATATATAAAAAAACTCGATTCCCTTACAATGTATAAGTTAAATTAAAAGTGAAAATAAATATAATAAGTACTGTATAGTAAGTACTTGTAGTAAGGAAGGGCTTGTCCGCTTCTTTCCATTCTCTTCTATTTATCTGGCTCTCCCTGGCCAGAGCTTTCCAGCCATTTCCAATATGTCGTCGCTCCATCTAAATGATGGTCGTCCTCTCTTTCGCTTCTTATCACGTGGGTTTCAGTTTGTAACTATGTAAGACCATCTATTTTGGTTTAGCCTTTGTACATGGCCATACCATTGAATTAGATTACACTCACCCCTACGTTGGGGTATCTAACTCCTTTTTTTAAAATCTCATGGTTCAATTCAATATCCTAATAAAAATATATTTCTCTGGGAACCAATGTGCCAATGTACTTATTAAGCCCTTAAAGTACACATAAAAATAGTTCCATTGATAATAAATAACGTCTAAGACCACCATAGAGTCACAATCTCTATAAAAACATACATCTACGTGAGCTTTAGAGAGGTAATTGTATTATCCAACTCAATAATTGCGCACTTTTATCTGTTTTGCCAACGGCCAGTCCATAAAATCTTCTTACTAATTACATAACTTCAACTTTACAGCCATGTTCAACGTGTTTTCCTGCAATGTATTGATTATGTCCTGATTATGTATGATGATTATCTAATAGCCATCAGCCTTGCATTTTCATGATGTCATCCCCGATGCATTTCAAATATACCTTAGTAATTATATTTGTATCATTACCATGATAATTCTACGTTTTCTTAGGGCGGAAACTTGCAACTCAAATTTCAAACACTTCCCGATAAGCTTCTGGCTGAAACTTTCACAACTTAACAACACGATAACAATGCATTTATATAAATGCCGACCATTCCTCAAAAAATCATAAAAACCGATATACCTACCCCGTAAAGAAAGTTAGTTAGAGCAAAATCATAAAAACGTGGTTTTTAGATTTTAATCTACATTTCTTCAACTTCAAAATAGCCAATTACGATCCACTGCCTGAGCATTGGTCTCCCCAGATTTTACGTATGAAAAATTATTAAGTAATATCGCTTTGAATCAATAAAAAAATCTTATCTTTTACTTTAAACCGGTTTCTAGATTCAGATAGTTTTGAAACAGGATTCCACTGTTTATTATTAAACTGCGATTAAAATAAAATCATATCAGAGTAAAATTACCTAAACCTTTTATTTAAATATTTTTCATTGCTTACACTTGGTAGGTACGCGAAAATGAATGATCCTAATAGTAAGTTTACTACCTACATCTAAGCTAACTATTATTACTGTTCATTGTTTATTTCATTTGCTTACATGTAGGATCGCCTTATTAGCTTAGGTCCTAATATGGTAGCTAGCGGTGTACATGACCCTGTCAGGGCACTGCAAAAATTCTGTCATTTTAAAATATTTTAAATCTTTTTCATTACATCATTACACACATTTTATTTGGCTGAATCGTCATTTTATTATTTCACGTACGTAATGCAAGTACCTCTTCGTATTACCATAAAAAGTTAATTTACATATTTTCCAAATATTCGTGTTATGACACCAATTGCCACATCGGGAAATGGTCGATTTCTCATACTAAGAATAAAAATATTTCGTAATATTCATGAGATTGAACCTGCTATTGAATGTAACACATTATAATACTTACTTACTCAAGTAAAAAAAATAATACGTACGTTTCAATATTATGTGTAAAGATAAATGTTGGTATATCGAAATGTTTCAATTTTAAACATTTTTAAAAATATGTCCTACGTTACCAACATAGATAGTAATGAAACTAATAACAAGATACATTTTGTTCACGGTCATAGCATCAACAATACAAGCACTTTATTTTGCAGTATTATAATGTAACGCTACCAGTATTTGATATCGTTCAGGTGGTTCAGGTAATAGAAAAGACAGTAGACTCATTACCATATTCACTCAGTAATAATATACCATCCACTACACAATCAGAGAGTTGGGAGCCCAGTAGCCCAGTTCAGATCACTCCCCACGAATTATTTTGCCCAATAGGTACGCCTAAATAATTTTTCACTTCAAAAATGAATAACTTAAATGAACTCACGCGGGCACAACCAGGAGAAGAAGCTAGTAAGCTCACGTAACCTAGTAAGTTTATGTTACTCAAGTGACTTACAATACAAGTCATCACAGAAACTCATATCTCAGGTAAACGTGTGGCCATATTTCACGTCATTTGCTTGATGTTATTCAACACACGTCAACATTTTTTTGTTTACATACCATGGCTTACATAATGAGTATTAGTCGGTAGACATCGGCACCTACCAAGTACTGGCGAACATAGACTTATTTATAGCTAGAGACATCATGACATAATTTAGTATTTAGTATTTATTTATTTACTTTAAATAAAACGGTTAAACAACCAATTCCATTATTTAAATATTAAAAATAAAATTATTAAAATACAAATTAAATTAAAAATTAAATTACAAATTACTTAAAATATAAATTTAAAATAGTCATCAAATAATTAATTAAATAAACAATATTATGCGTGTGGTGCCGAAAAAATCATATACGGGGGTAGGTTATATGTAATATATAAAATGGATATTTTCGACTGCTTCTCTATATTTTTTGTAAGTTGCATAGTTTGAATATGTTACAAATTATACATAACAATATATGTTACAAAGCAAATTTAGGTATATATGGTACTTCTTACAAGATAATATTACCAGAATTCGATGGTCGGCCTTAAACAAGTGTTTTACCTTAGTAAGGTTTTACAATTTAAATCTTTTCTCAAAAATTTGAAGAGCGAAAAATTTAGAAGGAGGCAGTATCAAAAAATTTTCAGTATTCAGTATTCAATCATTTATCGCCTATATTATATATTGGACTATAAAAGCAGCACACAATATTACCCGTTTGGGGTGTTGCAATAAAAAGAGGCGGGGCCGATATGATTAAATTTTAAACAAAAACAAAAAAATATTAATATTTATTAATCAAAGGTCACCAAAAAGTCATTGATGTAGTCTTTCAAGTCGTAGTAGCATTTTTGCAGAAGCATTTCTTTTAGGTTTCTTTCAAAAATATCATTATTTTCTTGTATTTTAATTGCGTTCATCGACAACTCAGCAAAATTCGAATCAACGCATAATTATCTTACTTAATTTATCACTTTTTACCAATCTTTTCACTATTATGAAACGTGTCATCTCTATGTAGTATTTGTTCGTCGCAAGCTAGGTACTAAGTCTGCCATGATCTCATGGTTTATTTGAGATCTCTTGTAAATGAGTGTAACCTTTGATCGCGTCATAACCGCGCCTTTGTGTGTATGTAGGTTTGAAGTTACATTGCTAAGATAATGCCCACATCACAAATAACATTTTGATAAGCTAGATTCATATTGCTGTGTAGGGGTGTTTTTGGGTGCCTTCTGTTGTTACCGACAGGACAACCTACTAATATAATAATAATAAAGTTTATTTTTCCAAAAAAGGTCTTAATACTAAGTTTACACGAAAAAGATCTTAATACAGATATGATGAGTCATAGGTAATAAACGTTACCGATTACGTTCTGTCCCGACACACCCCGACACAGGAATATGAGCCTAGCTTTATGTTTCTTCTAGTTTACCTTTACCTATATACCCAATTTTAGATAGAGCATCTCTCTAGAGTAGTCAAATTGACGATTTTAAATTAATTTAATTATTCGAATTGAAGAAAGTATAAGTTATTTTTATGTGAGAAGTACCGAGACTAGCTAGGCGCTCTCCTGATAGTAAGAGATCACGCCTGTCCTTAACCATAACAGTGCTACACAGGACTATAATTCCCATAGGCCGGTGCAACACTGCAATTAGCGCTCATCCACCTTGAAACATTTTGATGGTCAGTCTCGAAATGGTCAATTTCACTAGCTACATCGCCATTCCAACCGGAACACAGTAATGCTTACACATTACTGCTTTGCGATAGAATTTCTGGCACTGTGTTGGTACCATCTTGACGGTGAAACTTTAATTAGTAAAAAAAATGTTAAGTATACAAAAGTGATTCAATAATTTTGAGTTCAAGCTGACTCGATTCCCACTGCACATTGATATCAAGCCAGTTGGCATACTTACATACATTCTTCAATATTTATCCAAACGAATTCCATAAACCATTTGGAATACCGGCACCGTTATAGACACGAAAAACCCACAAAAGCGTAATTTAAAGTGTGAATAGCATAAGGTAGATGTTTGTCCATCGTTTGTACTCCGAGAAGACCTGAAGTGATGACCCTTGAACATACCTGTTATTGATATTCTAATCATGGCTCTTCATTCACACGTAGCTTCTAACCGCTTGTTTGGATAGTTTCCTAAACGTACAGACATTAGCATTTTTTTTAATCTGATCAAAACAATAATGGAATACATTTTTGGTCAGTTGTGTTTAACTAAATATCGTCATAACATTAGCAGTTGGTTTCAACTTCCATTTAGTCTCGTCTAGTAGAACAATGAGTGTTTTTGTTGCTTTTTCACCCGACTGCCAAAAAAGGGTTATGTTTTTCGTGCGTATCTTGTATACTATGTATGTAAATTTCTGGGTTTTCTCGTGTCTTCCAAACGGCTCTATCGTAAGATTCGTCTTAATAAGTGTTCTTAGATGGTTTTTTTTTAAATAATTAAAATGGTAAATTGAAATCATTTCACCACACTGGTTCGAAAGAACTAGTGACACGATAAGAAAACTTAGCCGAGAGTGTAGTGCGTGCTACAATCATCAAGTTACGCACACCTCACAACGAACCACTATTTCTGCGTACAGTTATTTTTTGGATGCGCTTTAATTTGCCGCAAGCAATTAGCGGCTGTACTCATAGATCTTGATCTTACTCGTATTTTGTACTCACTGGACGATAACATCGATAGGGTTGACACTTTCGAAAAGGATAAGTAGAGCAGCTGTGGTGTAAAGTATCATTTTTAAATTTTACACATAAATATATTTATTACAAAGTTAAAAATTGACCTTACTTCGCTGGTAGCTGGTTGTAACTGTTAGGTTGTATACATACGCTCTGGATAATATACTGATACGGATGATTTGTATTGTGTATTTATATTTATTTATTAAATTAAAACGGATTACCCAGTAACATTAATTTAATCATTATAGTTCGGTCAAAATAGTATCAATAAATCATAAATAGAGTCAAATAAGTCAAAGTACCTAAGCGTCAAACAAGTTGTCCTCTGGCGAACCACGTGACAAAGATGCGCAAAGCCAATTTGGCCTAAGGATTGCGTTCTGCGCAATGCAATGCAATCATTCATCACGCTCACAGAACCTTAAACATGTTGACAAAATTTTCGACCATCCATCCGCAAACAAATCACACTCAGTCAGGAATAGCATCCAGGAAGCGTTGTGCGGTAAGGATGCGCGGGATGATATGCAGGGGTTGTAAAGTCTAGGCACAAGAGTGTACCAGCCCTAACTGAGACCATAGTGACTGACTGTAAGCTATGTACGTGCCGAGACAAATGGATAATCGTGGACAGTTACAGAGATCCGCCCGCGATCTATGTGCAGATCACGACGATATAGTCTGTTAGGGTGTTGGCACAAGTCGGTAAACTACGGAAAAGTTTTCTAAAGCGTCGATGACACACGGTTTTTATACAAGCTGATTGTTGGCGAATTTAAAAGCTGGTTAGCTTTCGGGAAGGATTGTCATCAAGAAGATTTTAAAAAAGCCGATGACACCGGGCGATTTTACAAGCTACAAGCGAACTTGTAAACTAGCGCTGTGACATTGACGCTTTAGTTATTAGAACTTCGGTAGATAAAGTTTCTGCGTAGGTAGAAACCGGTAACTTAAAACCAGTAAAATACGAGACTATTTGATTACAACAACAAACTTATAAGAATCTACAATAGACTCAAAAACCGATAAATTAGCATACCTGCAGTTCGGTTGAGCAATACGCAATGCGAGCTTGCTCAGCTGTGTGGCTTACGGCGCAGTACCGTGTGTTTACACTTCCTTCCTTCCACATGTATGTAGGCTGCCACTTAAGTCTATAGACAGAAACGACTCGAGGTTCAAAACACCCAAATTGATCAGCAATTGAGGCCCGAATTACTTTATTTAAAAAGATTTGTTGCGGATATGGAGTAATGTTATATTTAGGCTGCTTTCATTTTACTCGGAAATATTACTTTAATTGCAAAACTTGGAATAATGAAAAAAAGTACGTAATAGCCTACAATTAGCCATTTTCCTCTGAGGATTCCAAAAAATCTAATTCACTAATCCTGAAATAAAGACAAAATCTAAATGAAAGTCACATGTTAATAACCTCCGTATGTATTTCAGTTTTCTACTAAACTCTGAAGAATGATAAGTGTGTAAAAAGTGGGATTGAAAATGTAAGTTTTACGTTACTGTGAATAGGGATATCAAAAATGATGTACCCCGCGATGGTGCTGCCTCTAGTAATTTTTTTTGGAATCTTCAGAGGAAAATGGCTAATTAGATAGTTGCTGTAGCGGAAAAGAAAGAAGTAGCGCAAAATAAACTAAGGGGGAATCGATGATAAGGATCAATGACGTGATCTCCGGACCTTTCAAGCCTGGAAAAGGCGTGCTCCAAGGATGTATTTTGTCTCCTCTCCTATTTAACATCTATGGAGAGTAAATTATGAGGGAGGCGCTTGAAGAATGGGATGGAGGAAATGCAGTAGGTGGCAACAAACAAATATATATAGATATTAAACATTATTTTTATTATTTTTGTTAGTAAATTAAAGGCTGAGCTAATGCCATGAGATTTCTAAGCCTTAAATCTACCAACAAAAATAATAGCATAAAATATCTGACGCATTTACTTTTATGTCGAGGTCAAAAGTGCACCTAAATAATAAACAGATAATGTTGACATTTAGAACAAGGAAATAAAGACAGAATATGTTTTAAATTCAATAGCACTATGTTTTTGCATTATAAATAGAAAACACTATAAATACAGTTAATCTAAGAAACATTTAAATTGTGTCTAGTGATCTATTGAAACTTGTTTGCCTAGTACTTGGAAACAAATCATTGATACGTCTAAGATAAGTGATGATCACACCTCTGAGTATGTACTGAAAAAACGACAAAATATGTGATCGTTTTCCAAATCTCTAGCAAAAAATTTTGACCAATATCAAACACTTACATAGAAGAAAATTTAACCACACTTTGGAAAATGGAAATCTTCTATATCTAGTTAATTCATATAGTATTTTAACCATTGTATTATTCGCGATGACAAATAAAAGTTCTTTGTAATCAATCAGCAATCATATCATTGGCAACCACAATCAACCAAATACAGGATCCGGGGCAGCCATCGAAGGCTTCCATTGTCGCGCGACAATGCGCCATGTCCTTGCCAACTGGCCCCATTGGGACAATGTATTCAATACACGTGTGTACTTATCATTTAATATGTCGTAAGGCAGGTATGACACGAGCTAGCTCGAATTAATATTGGAAATTAATTGAACACCATGACGCTTATAGCTCAAAATGTAAGGAAACTGGTTGGTTGAGTGTGAATGATATTTACTAGACTGAGTTTAGAGATAGCCTAACCTTGTCTCTATAACAGTTGAGTTATAGTAAACACTGGCTTACACAAGAAGGAAGGAAGTATAAGATTGAACGTTGCATTCAGATTGAAACAGCAAACTTATACAACGTGTGAAACGCGAAAAGACTACACTACAGTAGCATTATTCTTCACTTCGTTGCCCGCAACTTCGTTTACATTCTGGGTGGAATTATAAAACTCTGTACACGCCTGCACTTCTTGACGAACACATCCTTTAAGATCCAAGTCTCTACGTTCAGCGGTTTGGCCTGTACTTTTCTAAAGCGGGGAATTCACTAGACCGGTATGCCCGTTGTCAGTTTGCACGGGTATGCCTGTCGCCAAAATACACTACACAGACTCATTAGCAGCTCAAGCCTGCAGGAGTTCCATAGGGACTTAATTTTTTTCTTAACATAAGCTAAAATCAGCTTCGGGGTATGGCCCGCCCAGACAAAATGAGATCGCGCGGACGAGCAACGGCCTGTCTGCCAGACTGACTGCGACGGTCCAACACTAGCAAACATTGCACAGACCTATAGTAGCGAGGTCCGGCGGCCATGTCTGCAGACTTGCCCGCGGGCATGTCCGTCTAGTGAATTCCCCGTTTAACAGTCAGTCAAGTCCGAGCCTTTTAACATATATTTTATCGTTATGCATCTCCTTGAGAGACAAACTAAGGACAAAGTTTATGCTCCTCCAGACATCAGTCAAAACGATGACCACACAGCGAACTTATTTACGTATCTCATTCAAGACACAGGAAGTAATCTCACGCCTAATTTGTCAAGAGCATACAGATCCAAATTACTTCGTCGTCATCACAATAATGGAGGCCAAGTTAATTTGTCCGCGTCTTCACGACCAATATTGTGATATTGTGCAAATAGACAACGACCGTTTCAAAACCAGGCAATTGCACGTTGTCATTCACAACCACCAATGCTGACCTGCACTTCTGCAATCGTTGTTCCGTAGCTGAAGTCTACATGAGGTCTCATAAATTTGGACATGCCAACATTCTGGCCAATGCATGTAGCTCTTTTAAACTCAAATAACGTTCATTAAATCTAAAATAAGTAGAGGTCTTCATATTTTGGACGGCTAATTCTCCATTGTCTGCATTACCCACTAAACATTTGGTAGACTAGGTAAACTCTTTGGAAACTGGGTATGTGGGTAGTTACATAATACATTCTGTTTTAGAATTACATAGTTTTGATGATAACTAGTGCATTTTATTACTGGTGGTACACGATTAATCATAAACAAGCGTAAATAAAATTAATTTAATGACTCTACATTAGAGCATAAAAAACTAGTATTAGAAGTTTTCATCGTTTATTACTTTATGCTTTACCATTTTATTTGATTGTATTTTTGTGTAAATGGATCTTGTGTCTGAATAAATATTATTATAAGTTTTTGTTTCAATGTGTATATTTCTCCGGGGTTTACAATAAAGAGTTATCTATCTATATATCTATTATATTATTACCGAAATTTATATTTTGCCATAACACTATATCCCTCAACGTAATGACACATCAAAGTAACGAAACGTAATTCAAACGTTAATAATAATCAAGGTTTTACAAATACATAAGTACTAAAATCCACCAATTGGACTGTTCCAGTGACCGTAAACACCACTGAAAAGTCACAGGGAAGCAAAATACGCAATTTTGTTTACTTCGACAACATATTTTTTTTTCAATTATTTTGATTTAAATACAAATCAACTGAACCTATTTTTATACAATTTGTATGGGGCCAAACTTGACCAAACTAAAAGTCTTCTAAACCAAAAAATATTTTTCAAAATGACGAAGTTCTGAGGTAAAAACATAAAAACTGAGAACCTCCTCGTTTTGAAGTCGGTTTAAAACGTAATGTTTTCCAAGCCTTGTACAACTTTGTAGGATTAACACGACATTTTAATAAATAGTACAGCAGTCATTCAACTGCTCACGCTATCACAGCGAATGAGGCATGACCGCGGATTCGCGTGCTTAATCTTGATGCACGTGACAACCCGTAGATGCCCGTAGTAAAGGTCTCTGCATACCTATTTAGTAAATCTTAGATCAGTTACTATTAGATGTTTTTGGGTCTATGGCACAAAACAGGGAACATATCGCTGAGCTAACGGCTAACCTCCAGTAATGTAGAGTCATTTCATTTCATTTTCATTTTTATTTATTTCCATAGACATATATAACATAGATAGATAGATAGATAGAAAATGCTTTATTGCACAAAGTAAAAAAAAAACAAGTACATAGGCGAACTTAATGCTAGTTAGCATTCTCTTCCAGCTAACCTCTGCGTATTATTAACATGTTCTTAGACAGGCCAAATTGCATTTTTATATAGGTATAAAAACAGTTTAATTCATAAGAATAATTGGTAAGCACAAACTTATTTCAATGCACAAGAAGAAAAAGAAAGGCCGCCCGCCCTGTGGTGTCTGGGTAAAGCAAAACACGCTAAGGAGAAAAATACTCTGCAAAATAAAGTTATACATTATAATAGTTATATTTACTAATAAAGTGTATGACTTTTATTTGTCCTCAGTAATGACCACATAACGAAAATTATTAGCAAGAATTTAATTTTATTTGTTTACGTGTATTTATATGATCATCATGTAGTTTATCTTATTTGTATGTAGGTATTAACTAAGTAAATATTATTTTTCATTCAAATATTTTTGTTTTCTGGCATTTTTACGCCGCCATCCTCTCTTGTTCAAATATTTCGATTCCATCCCAAGGTTGCCTGGAAGAGATCTTAGCGATAAGGCCGCCTATTTTATACTTTTTCTTCAGTATCGTTTCTTCTTCATGTATCTTTATTGTTAAAGGTGCGCAATAAAGATTACATCTATCTATCTATAGTTATTAGCTTTTTGTAGTTTTTTACTACCCCTATGGCTAATTTCAACAAGCAGTAAGTATAGCTTAAAGTGTCTAGAGTTTTGCTGTCACGGTTCTAAGCTCTACTTGTGCGTAAGCATGGTATAGCATAGCCTTATTGTAGGTACCTACTTAACCGCAATTTACATTGAGATGTAGATCTATCTTAATGTGGGTTTGTTAGCGCCGCCGCACGTTTTGGCAATGAATTCCTACAACGACTCTGCTACGTATCACTTTAATTTAGAGATTGTAGTATTCTCATGGAGACAACATCTTATAAATAGGAAGGTATTTCATGGAACCCTTTTTTACATTAATTTACTTCTTTATACCAGTCGTTCTCGGCTGCATCTGATACAATGTTCTCGAAAAAAAAATCATACATTGGTTTCTTATCGGCTGCAAAAATTTTAGTAATAAAAAATAAATAATATTTTTATTACCGAATTGCATTCGAAGAGTTCTAGTACCTACAGTCACAGTCAAGGTAACTCAAAAACCTTTTAATAGGTGTAACATATTTAACACTTCATTACTTACTTCTTCTTTATTCTTTTTATTTATATATATTACAAAATGTATAAAAAGATACGATCGGGCCAACCATAGACCTTTGTTAACGATCTATAGTTAACTCAACCGCTCTAACTCGATATCCGATGGCAGCGTGCCGAGGATAATGACTGAATTGCCTGTTTGTAAAGCAATTACCTATTATTTTTATTTATGAATTTATTAATTGATCGAAATTTTTCTACCAGTATCTTGGCTTTAAAATTAAAATATTTCCACCTAGTCCTCATTCTAGTAGGTACCTAGTAATTCATGATTTTATAACAGTGCGTATAAAATACAATTTGCGCACAGATAGCTTGCGTTTGCGCAAGAACAAAGGATGCGTTATGCACCAGATAACCATCATCCTCCAACGATCTAACGCCTCTATTCATTGCGAATTACCATAATTATACCCACACCTACATATAACCATATTTTAATTGAGTAAGTAAATAGCTACCTACTGTACTCCTACTTAACCTACCTACTTAAAAAAACGAGCGATCCTTAGGGGGCCTTCAAATTAGAGGCGTGAGGGAGGAAGCGCCACTGAGGCGCTACAGTGGCGCTTCTACTAGTTTTCATACAATATCTAGATGCGCCACTATTCCACTATAGTGGCGATGCACCTGTGCGTCTACATATTGTAAGAAAGCTAGTAGAAGCGCTACAGTGGTGCCACAGAGCCGCTTCCTCACGCCTCTAATTTGAAGACCCCCTTACAGTAGTCGCATATTGTGATATTATGTAAAAATGAAGTTATTATTTGGAAGGATAATAACTTCATTTTTCTGAGGTTGGTATCATTTGACGGCTAACTTCCTGTAACACACTTCCGATGGATTTCACAAAATCACTACCACAAATTGACAGAAAGCGAGAGGAAAAATGTTACACATCAAAAATTATTGGTGCCGTGCACTTATGGCTTACCAATTTTAGTTTCTAATTTTGAAACTTCTACCTACATACTTAAGTTTTACAGTCAATAAACAAGTAGGTTATAGTTTCACTTTGTCTGAACAAATAATTAGCTTAACAATAAAATATTAACAACTGTTTTACATTAGTAACATACACATGAAACACACTAGCGAAGTCAATCAATGTTATATTTTAAATTCATAGACACAAAAGCTATTTTCCTAGCAAATTGATACCGATTTTCTAGAGTTGCTAGAGTAACCAATATTTCTTTACAATAACAAATCTGTACTTTAATATTGTAGTTTTAAGACACAGTTTCGGAAAATTTGAATACAGTAGGCATAGTTACGTGTCAAGGAGTATACCTTCGCTATCGCAGCATCATAGTTCACACGCTCTGAATCGCTCACGCGTTCGAAACCCATTTTGAATTGTATGGTTTCGACAAAGGAAAACCAAAACCGCACTTTTACTTTCAAAGATTGACGATACATACGAAATACCTATAGCTTCTTACTTCTAAAGAGTACCAATAACATCTTAAGCTATGAACAGTGAACTCGGAAATACAACAAAGAGAAAAAAAATATAGGAATTTCATTGCTTTCTTAGATCTAACGAGTATTTAGTGTACTGCTTAAGGGCGTCTTCTAATTAAAGACGTGAGGAAGCGCCACTGTGGTGCTTGTACTAGTTTTTATACAAAATCTAGACGCATCACTATGTCACGATAGTTTGAAGCCTCTAATTTGAAGGCGCCCTTAGACTTGAATCACACAATAGGCCTAAAATATATTATTCTCATTTTCTTGTGGCTACTATATCTACTACTTCGACTGAATAGGTGCAGTGTCACCTAAGCGGATCCCTTTAGGTACATAAATGATGTCTCTGCGATGACTTAAGATGCTACCATGTGTGTACATCATCATTATCCATTGAAATGTGTGAAACCATTCAAAATGCCCCAAATGGAGCTATCGGAAAACACAACAATGGGTAAATACATTATGAGTTTAGCGGTAGAGCACTGTTTCGACCACAATAGAATTTGAGGAATTGTGGCCACATTAGGCCGAATTTAACGGTATTTTGCGTGAATCTTTATTGCCTTCTCTTTGTCCTTGAAATTATGATTTCATTATTTAAAACGTGGGGTGTGGTTCTTGACCTCTACAAGTACGAGTCTGTAGGTTATACATATTCTTATAAGTGCTTAGTAACCCAAATAAGGTTGAAATTTAGTTCAGATAATTAAGGTTTTTCAAAAACATATTAAAACCGACTTCAATTGGACTGTTTCAGTGACCGATAACATCACTGAAAAGTTACAGGGAAGCAAAATACGCAATTTCGTTTATTTCAGCGACATATTTTTTTTATGGTAAAACATTTTATTTACAATGACACTGAAAATATGGCTAACATCTAATATACTATAATAAAATTTATTTACACAAATAATTACTAACTTAATGCTAAAACCGAGGTAAGCGCCAGCCCTTTGGTCGTTTGATTTATCTATAAAAAAAAAAAAAAGTTTTGGTAAAACTAAACTACTGAACTGATTTTGATGTATTTTAGCCGACTTCAAAAAAAGAGGAGGTTATCAATTCAAATGAATGTTTTTTTATTATTATTTTTTATTTAATTTTTCTTTTTTCAGATCAGCTCAGAACTTTGTAGTATATAAACCGATTTTAAAAATTAAGTTAGTAATTAGTTTGAAAAATTCAATTTTTTTTTAGAGTTTCGGCGCCGACCAGATCGTTCCACGAAAATATAGAATAGGCAAATAGGTTAAGAACGTCCTTACATAGTTATTAAAAATTCGCTTCGAGAAAATTCCACGAAGATCGAGAATGTTCCATGGATACAAGCTTCGAGAGGTTTCTACAAATGGAAGCATCGAGAAGGTTCCACAAATCGACGGTTCGAGAAAGTTCTACGGATCGACCTTTCGAGAGTATTCTGGAAATATACGTTTCCAGAAAGCTCCACGAAAAAAAAAACTGAACTGAGAATTTTCTTTTTTTTCTGTCTGTTTAAAAGTTCCGAACGGGCAATGCACAGAGTCACAGTTTCGGAATTAGTTACCGTGGGAATATGGAACCGGAGTACGCCCGCGCCACGGCCTACCAGAAAGTTCCAAAGATCCTGCGAAGGACTAGAAATATAAGTAGAGCCTATATGAGCGAGCAGGATAGATATTATGTTGTTTACGTTTTTACAAGGTCAATTGTGCGTGAATAGCAATAGGAATTTCAGGAATTTCTACTTTAGATCTTTCTGGAATGTTTGTATTTTCAAGAACTGTGTTTCTTGAATGATCGCGAATATTGCGGTGGCATTAGCGCAAGAGTCCTATAAATAGCAAAACCAGGTCGCCGATTCATTCAGTATAGATTTTGAGCTTGAACAGAGAGTACCTATAGAGTTTGAGGTTGAAGTGATAAAATCAGTATTGATTTGGAAGCCAAAGCGGAAAGATTAAATAGTATCTCGAAATTAAAAGCGTTTTTTTTCATAGTTTATCAGTTTGTTGAGATATATAAAAGACGCGGACAATGTACAATAGTGTTTTTCAAGAAGTATCTACTCATACGACCCGTTCGCCTCTGGACCGCCTGCAGCAATATTTAGTAATGCATTGGAGTTTTCTTTCTTCTTCATCCCAGCAATAAGTGTATCCAAATATTACCATCGTGTTAACAGTCTACTGTTTTATAGTTTCGATTATGTACCTCGATCATTAACTTTTGCGTTAACGTTATCGTATCATATCCGTCACCAAGAAGTCAACAGTTTGTATATAGATTTAAAAAATAATCATAATAGCTGTTGCATTCTCGGTGACGGATACCATACGATAACGTTAAGGCGAAAGTAGGTACATGATCGAGCCTCTCATAGCCGTCAGGTACATGCATGGAAATTATTGCTACTTCTAATTCATTGTTACATGGTGATATTATTTCATTTTGTAACAGCTCTATGTATAACCGGTGATTTTATAACACACTGATATATTTCATTAGTGGCCTATAAATGTGACTAATTTCATAATATTTTTTCAAATAATTCACGTGTGGCGAGAGACGTCACGCAATCACTCCTACTCACAGTCAGCATACACACTACTTATTGACTGTTATTATTATTTACGATACGATACAATGCAATACTGGGCGACGTACAAAAACGCCTGATATCATCGCTGATTTTGTAACAGTAACAAGTGTTATGTGAGATCAGTTTTATACCAAGATATATAACATGTTACTCGGTATACTTTCCATGTTTAGACGGTGTTATAATTGTTTCAGCGCACTTCCAACACCGGTCGAGGGAAGCGGTTCACGTTTCAGTCGACAGTGCGGCAGCTTGAGAGACGAAGACTCGCTGAGAAGCTGTCTAAGGAGGCAGATCTCAAGGAGCAGCAGAGGAAAACTGAGCTGGAGGCCATGAGGAGGTCAGACAAACAAACGTATCTCTGGGATATTAATAAATCCTATTTCCTATTATTTTAATATTATAAACGCGAAAGTTTGTAAGGATGGATGGATGGATGGATGTTTGTTACTCTTTCACGTAAAAACTACTGAATGGATTTTAATGAAACTTTACAATAATATAGCTTATACTCAGAATAACACATAGGCTACAATTTATAAAGATACCTGCGCAGACGAAGTCGCGGGCACCAGCTATCAATATTAATAATACTAATATTTATGGATTGCCGCAAAGTAACGCCTGAATCCACAGATATAATATTTATGTCTGTGCCTGAATCAATAAGTAATCGTATCTCTGGGATTTTATATTAGGGACAAAACATAACCAGTTAAAATATTTAAGTATATTTTTTGTTATACGTAAGTTTAACATAAGTGAAGGAGATCGTCAAAACAGTTTTTTTCCAATAGTTAAACAAATCGTGAGGTTGTTGTAACAAATTTTACCAACGTCAACTGTATGTTCAAAATTGTACAAATGTGCGAACGAGATAGTGGCGTTCGAGATTATTGGACTTAAATACGAAAATATTGACGTAAACATTATTTTACAGAGTTGAAGAGGAGTTCCAGAGGAAGCGGGCGCGAGAGAAGGCGAACATCAGACAGCAACTGAGGCTGGTCAGCAGCGGAGCCACCAGCATGCCGGCCGCCACACACCACTCGAAGGTCTGTGTAGGTCACACAACAAAACAAATGTCATCATGAATGTAGTTATTTGATTATAACGGGTATTTATCGCGCTCACCTCGTATATTTTGTGTCCCGACGTTTCGACTGTATTGCAACAGCCGTGGTCACGGGTTGACTGGCGTATTGGAGCTACCGTCGCGGTGAAATGAGGGAGCTACCCTCATTTTGGTCGTTAAAAATGTTCGGTCGGCACACCACACTGACGACATCCGGACACTTAAGCCGTGTTTTAAAAGCGTTCCGCGTGCACTTAGCAATCACTGGGTTCCATGACGTTGAGAGTCTGTATCCGTTTTCACGATTGAAATTTGGATTCCTCTTTATTTCAATCGCTTCCCGGACCATCCTCTTGTGGAAATAACGTTCATGGGCGAGAACTTTTGGATCATGCTGTTCGATCCGGTGATTAGGTTCTGAGTCTACCAAATGCTCCGCTATCGCTGATTTATTTATCTGGCGATTTTGACCGCGACTATGTGTTCCTTGACCCGTTCGGCTATCGTACGTTTAGTTTGACCGACGTATGAACGGCCACAGCTGCAGTCAATTTTATAATGCTTCTCATCACGAATGCTTAGTGGAAAATGGATGTTTAGAGCTCGATCACGGTAAAACTACTAAACTTATTGAGATAAAATTTCGCTAGCGTATAGATTAGCGCTGGAAAAGGGCATACGTTTATTTATATCGCAATACCATACAGTCAACACCCTGGGCTTAATGAATATAACGTACCTAGTTCATTGAAAACGTGCTAAAAAAGTAGGTCAATTTAGCTAACTTTTGTACATTTTAGTCCGATGTTAAATTTCGAAGTAAACGCGCAGTAACAGCGCAGTGATGCATTACTATAATAAAAATTACTAGGTTTTTCATTGTTGATAAAACTCTATCGTAAAAAAATACGGAGATATTCAATTTTTGTTTGCTAGATTCTCGAAGATTTTTTTGACAGGGTGTTCAAAACTTTTTTGTCATGTCCGTTTTCCGCCTGCTTGCTTTGATAGTGTCAATCTTGGTGCTCTCTATCTCGTGTTGCCTCCAAAACTCCATAGAAACCTCTAGTAAAGTCGCAACCACCACTACTTTACAGGGGCATGACTTGACTTATCGACTCTGACTGATGACAAAATAATCTCTCCAATTACACTGGCTATATACCTTTGATGTGGAGCCAAAACCGAAGATCTAAATTTCTTCGAAAAAAAAACACCGTTATAAATTTAAGAATGTCGTGTTCCAGGGTCGCGACGAGCCCGACGGCTCGTGCCGCGCGTCCCCCGCGCCCGAGCGGACCCGCGACCGGCAGCGGCACAGCAACGCCTCCTCCGAGATCAGCGGGAGGAGCAAGAGCTCCACACCGGTATGTACTATACTGACTTCATGATCATCATACGCAGTCTGACTTGGCCCACTGCTCGGTATAGACCTCTCTCTGCTCTCGCCATGCTTCACTGTCCTGTGTTAAGTGGTGCTAGGTTTGGCCCACGACGCTGACAATGTCGTCATGCCACGTCTGACCAGGTGTCCCGCCCAACTCCATTTGAGTTTCATGATCCGTTTTCCTATGTCCTGAACCTTAGTTCAAATCTTAGTTCGTTTTTGGATCTCGATGTTAGGACCTCGGTCTTATTCTTTATTATATTTAATAATAATTTATTTATTATGACTTAATCTTGGTGATATACTAGTCCGATAACCAGGGTTAGAGACTTGTGGAAAAAGGTGTTGTGTGGTAGAGACATCGTAAAGACCAATAAGTTTCATCAATTTACGACGAACTCTGTTGAAGTGACATTTTCATGTTGCTGGTAAAACATATACAGAAATACCCAAAGTATCCCATTTACAAAGAGACCTATGCACACTGCACAGTGAACAACTTGGAGTTTAAAAACTCCAGCGAAAACCTAATAAAGTGCGCTTTTGTTGTTCTATATACTTGCAACGCACATGTGGTCAGAATTTGCCCTTCAGTTCACATGAGACTAACCGCTATTATCCAAATTCATTCTGATTCCCAGCTCATTGAGTGAGTCTACCCCCAAAGTTGTTGAGTGGTGCTTCCCAGCTTATTAAGTAACTGTGGTGTAGAGTCTGAGTGTGTTGTTTGGTGCAGATGAGGTGCGTGGAGCTGGCGGAGTGGCGCAGCGCGGAGGAGCCGCGCGTGTACCGCGACTGGGCGGGCACAGGCGTGGGATCGGGCGCCGCCCATGCGCACCCGCCTGCCTGTGCGCGCATGCCCATGACCACCAAGCCGCTCTACACCTGTACGTATACCATCTACTAATCCCACTTCCTACTAATCCTGCTTCCTACTAATCCTGCTTCCTACTAACCCTACTCTCTACTAATCCTTTATACTAACCCTTACTTACTACTTACTTACGCCCCTACCTACCAAAAGGCCTTTTTATGCTTGTCCTATTGTTTTACTCTGATTTGTTCTTGTTGGTGTGGAATAAAGTGTTCATCTATCTATCTTACAACTAATTTTACTTCCTACAATCCTACTGACTACTTATCCTACTTTCTACAATCCTACTGACTACTTATCCTATTTCCTACTAATACAATAATGAGTGAATAAATTTCTTTAAACCGAATTGAAGAATTGTTTAATGGATAGATGGATGTTTGCTGTTCCATCACGCCAAAACTACTGAACTGTTTCAGCTGTAATTGAGTACGCTGGTAAGGACCGTAATTGAACTTTACATAACTCAAAGAAAAGTCTTGATATAATCGTCTACATACCTAGTATAGTTAGGAATCTATTTTCATTGTAGCACGTTCACAAACGTAGAACAAAATAAGTAATTCCGCTTATGCATAAAGAAATCGTTCCGCTGGGACATCATTATAACCAGCGCACGGCTCGGCTGTACAATCCAGGGCAGACTATCCTTGTGTAGCCACCTTCGATAATCCGGGCCAAATTACCGTATCTAGCCCCCATCGGGACATCTCTGACCTAGATCATACCAGTTGTCAACCTAAGTATGGTGTTAACGCCGCCGCTGATGTGCATTTATTTATGATATCTTATGCACTTATTTTTATATCTCTCTCGATTTAAGGTCATGTTGTGCAAGACAAGCATTGTTATGATTGTTTACTTTTGGATGCAAAAAGAAAACCCGACCCGTTTGTTCATTCCAAATATACAAGTTATATAAAACCTTCTTCTTCACACTAGAGTACCTACTACTTTCTTCTAGGTTATTCTACAATGGCTTCGATTTTCCGAATCTCTGTTTTGAATCCTAAAATAAATTTATGAATAAATTTATTCTAAATTCTTTAGCTTTAGTCCCATCATATATGTATGTATATGTTTTCCAACATTGTCGTAGCGATAAAGTGGCTGTGAGTGTCTCAATATATTATTTTATATCCGTGTAGAGTATTGAGCGGTGACACTGGGCTTCGTGTTTATGACAATCGGTCGTGAACGGAAGTGCATTAGCTCGGTCACCTACTAACACACCGCCCCCGCACTGTTAATGGACGACCTTGTACAAACAAACTAATTGAAATAGATTCTATGTGTATGATATAAGGGCCCCGTTATTAGTTAGAGCGGTTTCGTTCATCAATAGCTGTCATGGCGACCGTTATGATAAGGTAATATTTTCAAATCGTCGATTAGAGCGCAGTGTTGTGTAGGATTTTTCTATGGCTAGATAAAGTATGATTTGAGCATGTAATTGGATAAAAAACCTAAGTTCACGGATTAAAACTTTACCATACAAGTATAGAATCACAATGTACTTCATGGAAATGCGCCAAGAAAAAAGAGAGCGACATTGGCTAACTTCTAATACATTTTGGTCCGATGCTAATTTTCAATGCATAATAAAAAAATCAAAGTATAATAAGATAGTTAAGAATAACTAATGGGCTTTTCAAATTCCATCGTAAAAAGTGACAAAACATATTTGAAAATGGAGATATTTAATTTTTTTTTGACAAGGTGTCTGAAATTTTTTGTTCCTGTCTTACTACTCCATCTTGGATTGATACTGTATATCTTGGTGTTCTATAGGAATCACCATTATTCATCTATGAACCCTACTTAAATCAAATAGATACTAGGTATAACGAAGACAATTCTGTGGGGTCCCGCTTCAGCATGGTGTTGCCCTTCAGTGCCTAGTAAGCTAAGGTGTTGGTGTGCAACGGTATTTAGTCCGGGGTCCTAGTTGATGAGTGACGTTTGCCCTGCGGTGCCGGGTTACCTAGGGTGTTATTGCAATGCTGGAATTCAGTCAGGGGTCCTTATTGATGAGTGACGTGAAGCTGTCTTCTCCGCAGGCGAGACGGAGGCGTTCAGCGGAAGCCCTCGCTCTGACAACTACCGGCTAGAGTTCGCGCGCGGACGCTCACCGCGCTCGCCACGGACTCCTCGCGCTGCGCGTCTCCTGCCCGCACCTCGCTCGCCTTCCACCTCGGGTTCCGAGCTCTCGCTGCGGCAACCCATCAAGATCAGGTAATACAGCATCCACAGTGCAGCCTTTAGACGCCCACGGCTAGATGTAGGTACACCTCCCCCGTAAGGTGACAAGACGAGCGATCACGATCGCTTCCATCGTCAGACTTCTTGCGTCGCCAGCAATTAGCTATTTTCCTCTGAAGATACAAAAATAACCCACCAGACGGCAGCACCAGAAGGGGGTACATCAGTCAGTAAGTATTTAATGTGCTATTGAACTAAAAAGTGAATGGACCTGTCTCCTGAAATTAAGACAGACAAGATCTGAATTAAAGTCATATTTTGATAATCTCCGATCTACCATGTATTTCAGTTTTCTACTTAATTCAATATTTAAACGGGTTAAAAGAGGGATTGAAAATGTACGTTTAACCTTACTGTAAATAGGAAAATAAAAAATGATGTATCTACTGGTGCTGCCTCTGGTAGAAGTTTTTTAGAATCTTCAGAGGTTATCCTTATGTTTTTTTTTTACATAAAGTAAACTAATACACATTACATGTATGAGTTTGTGGCAATTCGAGTAAGAATAAAAAGACAGAAACGGCGAATTCCGTGCTAATCCTCAACGACTCTACTTGACTTAACTTACTAACCCATATGGAATGCCTGTATAGATTAAAATAAAAGGATGTATTGTGATTAATTCGAGATTGGTGCTTTTGGGTTCAACCAGCCAGGTTGTGAGGGGGTACTGGCATATAGCCGAAACTTCTCGAAGTATGGTTGGACGCTTATGCGGGATTCACACGGGTCCATTGACGTCAATTTAACCGCAAATCGACTGGCGACTGTAATTGTAAATTCTTTAATGCTCACATAAAAAAATATTAACACACGTAATTAATAAAAGGCAAATTGTAGCAAAATTACTCTTATGCCTTGATCACACGTACCAAGTACTCGGCCAGTGCTCTCGGCCGAGCCGGCTGAGCAAGTGATGTAAGCTTTCACTGTCTCGGCCGAGTAACATTTAACTGTCTCGCCCGTTCTTCTTCTTATCGTGTCACTAGTTCCTTCGAACCAGTATGGTGAAAGGATTTCAAGTGCACCTCGACGAGGCTCCTTTCGTGCATTTGACACATGTTTTTGAACTTTTGGTTCTACGACATGCCGGTTTCCTCACGATGTTTTCCTGCACCGTTGCGAGAACGCGGGATGCATACATAGATTTTTTCGACCGAAAAAACCCATTTTCGCATGACTGCCACCGGGATTCGAACCCGCGACCATCAGATCGCAAAGTAAGGGCCTCATCCACTCAGCCACAACGCCCGTTTACTCGGTACGTGTGATCTAGGCTTAAATGTAAACATATTAGACTAGGCTATAATGGACCCGTGTTAATCGTCCTTTAAGTAACTAGTTGTATATAGTAGTGTTATAAGTAGTAACCAGCGTTTTGTTCCAAGGTGGTGATGAGATGTATCCCGGTAGAGCTATTAACCCCTAACTTGCGCCAGCGCCGGCAGGTGAGTGCTTTCCTAAAGCTTAATATTACTTAGATAAATAGATTAATGCCTACTTGCACCAAACTGTCAAAGTTTCTAAGCAATTACTTAACACGCTTGACAGTTCTTAACGGTCAGAATCTGTACTGTTAAGAACTACCAAGCGAGTAAAGTAATTGCTTAGGTACTTTGAAAGTTTGGTTCAAGTCGGCATAAATCGAGTAAATTAGCATGCTATTTTCAACCAAACAAATTTTATTTGCTAACAAAGTTGTAGAGCGCATGCTAAAAACTGTAGAGCTGAAGAGTTTGGAACTGCATTGCATACCAACTAAGCTACTCAGCTTATTAGAGGTACTTACCAATTTCTTACGTACCTCTGCCTGTAAAGAATAGTTATAGACTCTAATGCCCTAACAAAGTGACCAAATTCGTATATACTTGTGGATAGGGATTATGATGCATGATGATTGGTTTAAACCTTTGCTTTGTCTTTGTCAAAAAAGACTAGGTACGTCTTTTTTTGTATAGAAAGATATTAGACATTATGAATGTGCATGAACCATAACGCCGATGTATCCTAAAATCATTGGCTAGATAAAAAACTAACGCAGCAAACGAGAAAGTTTTTCAACCGAGTGACTAAAGTTCACTTTTTCATTTTTTAGCTCACTGAGTTCAACCCATTTTGCTGGTGTTTTTGATCCACAACCAAAAATAGCCACTACAGCTTTAATTACACCTTTGATTATTTATTTATTATTAATCAAAGCTCTACCCCGATGTAATAGGAATAATTTTTGTTTAGAGTCTTTGTCTGATTTCGTGTATGTGTATCTGTATAATGTGTGTTCGTCTGTGTCTCATCGTAGCTAATAGCTACCATCAAATGAACCTGTTTGCTCAAGTTTCTCAAATCATCAGCCTATTTCCTAGTTTAATTTAATATAATTTATTAATTTGGTCTTGTTCGGCATCTAATGAGTTTCGATGGCGTCGACAGCGTGAACAAAGAGCCCACCATCAGCGAGCCTCCGGAGCCGGCCATCGTGCCCATCCTGCGCCCCTCGGGCCCCTCCCGGGCTGCTCTCGCCGCCGTCTAGCTCACCATAGGGGGGCGAACAATGGGTGCAAGGGGCAAAGCCAGCGGGAACCATCTGATGTCTGCGCCTCACCATAGGGGGGCAAGGGGCGAAGTGGGGGCAAACAAAGGCGCAAGAGGCGAAATCGACCGGAACCTTCTGATGTCTGAGCCTCACCATAGAGGGCGAGGGGCGAAGCTAACTGGAACCATCTGAGCCTCACTTCAACAATAGGATACACTTGGGCCTTTCTTGGGCCGCGCTCGCTGCCGTCTTGCTCACCACTGGGGGGCGAACAATAAGTACAAGGGGCGCATTCAGCCTCGCCCCCTTATGTTGAGGCTCAGAAATCATATGGTTCCGCCATATGATTTCTGAGCCTCAACATAAGGGGGCGAGGGGCGAAGCTAGCCGGAACTATTCGATTTCTGAGCTTCATCAGCACAATAAGATACCTACGTTCACAGGCCTGTGGAGAAATTTCTACTGTCAGTAATTGGTTCATAGATTCAACATGGCATTGGTTGAAATTAATATATAAAAATGTTAAATGGTTTGAATTGAAGTTTAAAAATATAAAGATAGAGTAATTGCGATTGTCTTAAAAGTCATTAAAGTTTACCTTTGTACCTATAATACTGCTGTAATAAAATATGTAATTTACTTACCAGTACCCACTGCAGCACTGGACAAAAAGTTATGGAAATAAAGGCAGAGACACCTTTGCCCTGCAGCAAGGGCTAATAAAATTAATTATTTAGTAGGCAGCTCATAAAACCATTACACAGGTTTTTCTAAGATTTATTTTTTCAGAATTAGTTTTCTTGTCATATTGTGTGCTTCCAGATTTATGTATATCTAGTAAGCTTATTTCTATTGAAATGGTTGTAAAATTATAATTTAGGTTGTAGTCTAATTTGATAAGTTGTAACTTACCTGAGTATTTGTAATCTTCCGTCTTCCATTGTAAGCAACATACCTGAAGCTTTAATATAGATTTTAACTAATTAGATTTACCCTATAACAGGTGCTAACTTAAGCTTTATGTTACATTCTTAAAACCTGAAAATGAGTTCCCTAAAATATTTAAATTGATTACTGGTACAATTATTTATTGACCGTAATAACAAGCTCTACTTTTTTCAATTTTAGTAGTAGGTACTTACGGCAAACTCCGGATCGAAGTTAGTTTATTCTATAGGTATCTACTGGGCACTAGATTAAACCTACCGGCCTCTCTTTGGACAGTATAATTATCTGTTTATTTATGAAGACGAAAATAGTCTAATGCCGACTTGCACCAAACTTTTAAAGTTCCTAAGCTATTACTTTACTTGCTTGGCTTTGGTTCTTAACTGTCAGAATCTGGACTGCTAAGAACTACCAAACGAGTAAAGCTTAGGAGGTTTAACAGTTTGGTGCAAGTAGGCATAAGTCTATGAGTGTGACTGACTCTATTATTTGGTAAAATTCAATAAACAAAAACTCTCCTTTGTTTTGTTTCATAATTCGGTCGTTGTTTGTGCCTGCTATACCCTAACCTTTGCGATGATCAATCATACTGCCCCATTCATTCTTACCACAATAATACAGGTACATTCACAAGTGAGAAAACAGCTATTTTAAGTCGTCATATAACGGAGTCGGCAGCAAAAACCCGAAGTGGAAGAGTACCATGGGATCTATTATATAAAATGTTGTTTAGCAAATGGTCGTATTTAGCGACAATGACATTTTTATCTTTATGTTTCCATAAGAGAGTAATTCTAAGCTCACCTTAAACATCGACTCTCCCAACAGTTTGTGCTCCCATTGCTTCCAGCCATGCTTGCTTATAGTATTGGCAACATCACTAAAGCTTCGATGACACGAGGCTAGTATACAAACTACAAGCCAGCGAGTTCGCTTGTAGCTTGTAAACTCACCCCGTGTCATCGGCTTTATTACAATCGGCTAGTTGACAATCCTTCCGGACCGCTAACTGGCTCACTCGCTAGCTTTTAAACTACTAGTTTACAAGCTACTAGCGAACTCGCTGTCTTTTAGCTTATAAACTAACCCTGTGTCATTGAGGCTTTAGGTATGAATAATCAAATACGCTGTTGTTAGTAGCTGTACCTGCCTCTATGACACGAGTAAGGGTGGATGTTGTAAGGCTATGGGTAGGTCCAGGGCGCGGCTTGACCGGGTTACCCGCTAATGTGACCATCGCCGTTTTGATCGATTTGCCTGATAATTTTCCGACTGAGTGCTATGTGAGTGAGAAGCCTTATTTTTTCCATGTTTAAAAGGCTTGGTTCTAACTGAAACCACTGAAAGTCACTTGAAATTTCAAAGACGTGTCAAAAAGTTTAAGTGCGTAGCAAAAAAAGATTTTTGTTATTTTCAATTATTTTATGGAATTTAAATATTTTTGGGAGTTCATTGTATTGTATTTCGTTTTTATTATTGATATTTTTATTATACTTATTTATTTGTGGGTATAGTATAGGACACAATTGTACTTAGTTGTCTATAAGTTAGTTTATTCTAAGATAAATTCTAGGCAGGTGCAATAATGCAATAGTAGCATTAAGAATTTATGTTTAAATATGATAAAAAACCTAATTTGAAGCTCAATCATATTGTACATACATATTTTTTTCATATTATAGAGTGTTTAAATTGTATTTATTACGAATTTAATGCGCAAATGCTATCTATTATTTCTGTTAAAATAGCGAATAAGTTACATAGGTGCGTGTAAATAACAATAAACATTTGTATTTAAATGTGCCGTTTTATTTTAGGTATCCGACTCATTAGTCTATTACAAATATACACATTGCCCTAATTTACATTAAAATATGGTGCCATGTTGTAAGTCACGCTATGGCAAACATTATTTTCACCTAAAGGACGAACTGAAGGGTATAATTTAAGATGCATTTGAGTGTAGCTTTTTGGAAACGTTAAATTATCCTCCTACTAATATTATAAACGCGAAAGTTTGTAAGGATGGATGGATGGATTGATGGATGTTTGTTACTCTTTCACGTAAAAACTACTGAATGGATTTTAATGAAACTTGACAATAATTAAGCTTATACATCAGAATAACACATTGGCTACATTTTATAGATACCTGCGCAGACGAAGTCGCGGGCACCAGCTAGTAATACATAACTAATTATTAATATATAAGGAGTAGATAAGGCAAATTAAGACAGAGATCAGCTAGTTATTAGAAGCTTGTGTCTATGTTGATGATGTATGAAGTACTATGTACTAGGTTTAATTTAAATTTAGGAAAAGTGTTCAAAATTCTTACATGCGCTTCAAATTTGGTTGCTTTATTTACCTCATTAGGTACTAACCTCTTCTCAAATCTTCTTACAATTATCTAAAAGAATCAGAATATTAGAGATACACATTCCAATTAAGAATTTCAATTATTTCTAGACTAAAAACTTTCTACATAAACTGTCTAGTTTAAATAAAATAAAATGTTTAGTTAAATCAAAACATGAATGCTAATAAATTCGTAATGTTGCTATGTACCTATGCTAAATATTATGTATTAAGTGAGTACTCATGTGATTAATCACAATTAAAAAAAATAAAAAATGGACCTGCGCAATCGAATGGTTGGTCAAGCGAGCTGAAAGGGAAAGTTTCAGTCAGAAAGCAAACTTTCAGCACCGGTCGCGTACCCGCTATTTGTATACAATTGTCGTAAGCGACACCCTTTAAAGCCATTCTAGTAGGAAAGCGCTTGTGAGTGATATCCAAAACAATTTTGTTTTTAATTCAAAGATACTTATGTAATGGTAATTGAAAAAAGTGCCTATAAGTTATATTAGTTATAAAGTTCAAGTCTACTGCACTGCAACAATAAACAGGTAACTATACCTATTAGTAAAGTTTAGAACTCAGGTTCCTGGAATAATACTAGCCTACTTACAGTAAGTACGATGTTATCCAAATTAGTTGCGCTGAGATTTTTTTTTTTCAACACGTTAAGAAGTTTAACATCTACGAAGCTTGGTGTTCCGGGTTCGATCCCCGGCCGGGGTGAATATTTGCGTGACTTACACAAATGTTTGTTCTCGGGTCTTGGATGTTGTGATGTTTTGTATGTGTCCATGCCACCTGCGATACAGGGAATCCTAGTGCTGGAGTGTGAGTGTGTGAATGTGTATATTTAATGTTTATCTTCTGATGGTAAAAGATCACGCTTGCCCTTATTATCCAACGCAATACTACGTAAATTTTCATCTTACCACCAATCTTACAATGATTTATTTACATACAAATTGCTATTCAGGTAATTTGTAATGAAGAATGTTGTGTAGTTGATTATAACGTATGAAAGAGTAATTTAAGACAATCATGTATGAGAAAAAAAATTATAAAAAATCTTACTATTAATTAAGTTATGATTTTTTAAGGTGCCCCGGAAGTCAATTCAAAAATACACATTAAAAAATCATAACTTCTAAACTACTAAAAATCGCGGAACATACAGGTATTTTGGGATACACACAGGTGTGAAATCTAAAAAAAAATTTTTGACGTCACTTTTTGGCTGACCCTGTATATAGCATACATTAGCAGCATAACATTTTCGTAGTTTTCCATAGTTTTTGTTTAGTACATTGTTTCTAAGTCATTTACGAGGCTATAATTCTTAGGACATAAGGATGTCTCCACACTAACAACCGTGGCCTTTGAGGAGGTTCCTTTGGGGTCCGGCGGGGCCGCCGTCCCGGCGTGCCGCACGTCCCGCCAGTGCCTAGCTTGCGCACACAAATCCAAGCTGATTCCTGCCGAACCAGGGTCCGGAGCGGCACGGATCTATCCAGCTTCAGAACCTGCCTTTATCGACCACCGAACTGAACTGAGTCCGCCCCACCCAGCTTCGGAACCTGCCTTCATCGACCACCGAACTGAACTGGGTCCGCCCTACCCGGTTTCCGAACCAGCGTTTATTCACCGGTCCGAACAGTTGCGGGCCCAAACGACTCCGGAACCCGGGTTCAGGGTCCGCACGGTCCGGATGAGCGCTAAGCCGGAGATGGAGGCGCTGGAGGATAGGGATCCGAATCATCTGAACCAGCATGTGCAGGTAAAAGCTTCGGGTGCTGCATTTTTAATAATAGTAGAAGTTCAAGTTATTTTATTAATAACGATCAGTTTCGATCAAATCAGATCGGTCAAAAAGTAGATCGTACAATTTAAAATAAAAAAACAAAAATTGTAACAACAATTAAATATAAATAGCTATACAATAAAAAATAGAGTAATTCATCAAATAGAACTATGTTAACGGCAAAATCAGAACCGCATTATCATACAATCTACAAAAATCATACCCTGAAAGAAATTAATCATTCCCATCTGTCACCCTGCTCTGCCTCCTAGGGGGACATATGGGACAAAGAGTACTATCTGTCCCCCCGTTGCTAAAGGGGACAGATGGAAGTTTTTCCAATTTTAAAAGTTCTTTATGTCCCCCCGTCACTACAAGAGGGACAGATAGAACTATTTATTCCTTCCTGTGCTTTAAAAAAAAAGAAATGATCTCTACGAAAACGTAGCAAAAATGCTACGCCATAGCAAGACATCTACGCTGCCGTAGAGGCAGGGAAGAGTCATAACACATAAGTCACGCAGCGAAGCTAGTTTATTATAACAAGAAAAGGTCTAATTAGAAAGCTAATAAAAAAAAAAACAGAAAACCCATTCCCGCTGAAAAGCTGGCATATTTAATGAAACATTCGTGAGTATGCAAATTGAACCCTAAAATAGAATCATACTTGGCTACCGGAAACGTGTTTACATTCCGGCCGGTACAAAGTGTTATACGGAAACTAAGTAAGGGAAAAGGTCATACAGAAAAAAAAACACAGAAATATTAGAAAATGTTATTCTGGTAGAGTAGAGCTCATAAAATTGGTGTGTTCAAAAAATTCGTCACCTTAAAATACTTCTGGGATATAATGTTATCTATATCAACTGACTGACTGACTGACAGACAACTTACAGTCCAAACCACTGAAAGTAAAGACTTGAAACTTAGATGATATGTTTGTCCAGAGCTGAAAGTGAGTATTCTAAAAATGATGCAATGAACTATCGCTGCAACAAGTTTGAAAATGAATAAATGCATATAAATATGTAACTTTTATAACTCATCCTTTAGAATCAAAAATTAGAATCCAATTCAAATAAAGCAGGTGTGTAAATACACATAAGAACTTTATGTAGGTATTCATTCACTTAATTAAAAAGTTTTCTTTACCCTTTCGTGAGCATTTCTCTGAGTCAACGTCCGGCCATAAAATAGGGCACTGCTGGTCAAAGCAATCAACTTTATTTATACTCATTTATATAAAATACTAACACAAATCACATTTCACGATGTCGTGTAACCGTAAAAATATTCTATGTAAATTAGATACATCAATACATATAAAAGGCTGGGACCTGACTGACAGACAGATAACGTACAGTCAGCTACACTTACATGTATATTGTATACACTCCCAAGCATTATACTAAACTCGTAATTTTGCAAAGATATTCTTTTTCTGACAAGTAAGATGACATGACTACATTTATTTGAAAATGCTTGCGTGCACTTTTCTTGCAAAATTAAGAGTAATAGGTATGTGAAAGCTTGGAAGTGATTACATGTCTGTGCAGGTGACTGTACAAGCCAAAGCGCTGAACGTAGAGACTTGAAACTTGGAGGGTGTCAAGAAGTGCAGGCCCTCACTAAGAAAGGAATTTTATTAAATCACAATGCAAACAAAGTTGCAGGCGTCAGCTAGTTATATAAAAAGTGGTAAGTTACTAAATGAGAATTATGGGCACTTCACGTCACGATGTAAATTATCATATTCTGAAGATGAGATTCCGTTTTCAGAATATTAGATACTCAGATATATAGAAAATGCTTCATAAAATAAGGTAAAAAACAATCACACGAGCAAACTAAATGCTAATTAGCATTGAATAATTTAATAATAATCTAGAAACTCTGTAAAAATCGCACTTTACTGAATGGAAATTAAAAACGTTTGCATACAAACAAATTTAAAAAAAACAGTGGGTATAATTTCACGCGCCAAGTATTGCTAGGTTCTTACTAATCCTCCTTGGTTATCCCATTTTAAATGCAAACAATTTGAAAAAAACAAAAGGAAAAAAGAGGTAGGCAATCGCGTGACCACAGTCCAGTGATGGGTGGGCACGGCCAATTGCCACCCTGGCTTGCCTACTACTTAGGTAGCCAGGGCCTGCCACCTATTCCTAGACTTTTCCTTGAGTAATTAAGGGGCTACCATGGAAGTCGCTATTTTGTAATAAAAAAAATGGTTTAAAAACCCGAATGGCGTCCACTTTTTTTTTTGCGAATTTACGTTGAATAATTCCGTGACACAAG
Source organism: Lobophora halterata (assembly GCA_932526365.1). Taxonomy (NCBI): domain Eukaryota; kingdom Metazoa; phylum Arthropoda; class Insecta; order Lepidoptera; family Geometridae; genus Lobophora; species Lobophora halterata. The sequence continues at coordinate 12,133,785 of OW052002.1, read as the reverse complement.
AAAAAATTGTGTATCATAAAAAGCTTCGATATATTTCTAGATCTTTATTTTTCCTAGCTAATGGTATAAAAATAAATAATATATTTACTTAATGCCGTTTAGGAGGAGATAAAAAAACCATTCAGCTTTGTTTTTTTATATCAAATAAATTAATAAAATATATTTTATATACATTTTTCAAGATAAAAGTCCAAAATATTATGACATATTTTTTTCAAATTATTTCATGTATTTATATATCTCTGAGCTACAAGTTAGATATTACGGCTTTAGATAAAATTTTAATTGACAGTACCTAAGTAGCTTGGTATTTTTTTTTTTTTTTTTTTTTTTCTAAATTACACATTTTTATTCAATGTCAAGAATATTAATGTTAACTTACATAACACTAAATAACACAGACTATAAAAAAAAATTAAAAAATTAAACTATAAATAACCTAGTCGGTCGTTGTCACCACCAGACGGCAACGTGCCCAGAACGCTGGCGGCATTGCCACGTTGGATGGCAATGCTTATACGCTGTGCAAAGTAGAAACCAGCATTCTGGTCACGTGTAGACTCTTTTAGCCTACCAGCCAGATCTTTGTAGATATTGTGTGCCCCTGGTCCCCAAGGGCCTAATGTTTCTACCCCAAACGGCTCAAACATGTATCCATTATCTAGAAGTGCATATTTGCGCCGTTTGAGGGACTCCGCTGATCTTGCTGCAGAGCCGGCCTGCACGGATGTAGCGGGAAGATGGGACGGTGCCAGTGTATCAACGCAAGTTGCATCCCAAACTAGCGGCCGTCCCAGCTTCCAGGGGACCAGTGTCATACCGTCGGGTCTTTTACCATCGTCACGCATTAGGCCGTTTGGCTCGAGAACAGCAGTGACGTTGGCGGTTGTAAAAGCCCGGCGGATGATGTCATTGAGAGAGTTATGACGGGGCACACGTCCGGCGCTCCTTGCACATGAAAGCGCATGGTGACCGAAATGGTCCGCGGTCTCACCACAGCGACAACGATGAGCTACTAAGCAAGGAGCACCTAATCTCAAAGAAGTAGCCACCCGGAAAGTATTATTATCTAAAAGAGTACCTATATTTTTGGACGGCAGGACATGCAACCAAAGTCCTGATTCCCACTCTGAGACGGCCATCAGACGAGCGCGCTCCGCTGAGGAGCTGGAAGTGTCAAGCAGCTTCTTACGTTCCAGCTCGCAAAGCGGCTCATCCCACAGTCTCTGAGAAGAAAGGACTTTAGGCATGTCTGTATTGGGACAAGCTATTTTCCAAGCATCTTCGGCTTCCCTGAAACATGTGATTTGGTTATTCTGGTGTGTAGAAGGTGTTAAAATGTTATGAACAAGATCTTTAGTGCTATAAACAGATGACAAGAAAGCCGGTAGTGAAATGCTGGTAATTTTACGTATGCCTAGACCTCCCATCCTGATCGGAAGTGAGGCCTGACGAGAAGCGCGATCATCCAAAGGGGTATTAAGAATGGAGATGAGAGTGTTCTGCATGATGTCATCCAACTGCTGTGTGATATTTGGGTATTTCCAGAGTTGGGAACATCGGAGGTAGTATGTGAATTTTGGGACGAAAAGGCAGAAGCGTATAATCACAAATGCAACATGGGAATTTATTTTTAGCAACTTGTCTAATACGTCATTGAAATTTTTAATTTTGTCATCAACGAAATCCGATAGTGATTCATCGAGAATTGGTGATCCTAGGAGACGAAGTGAGGCCTTATCAATTGTTTTAATTGATGGAGATATGATTTCAAATTTTGTCAAGATTTGTTTCTTGTCATAACTTTCTGGAATATAAAGTTCACATTTGCTGAAATTTAAATCAAGACCTATTTCTTTAAAATTGTCAATAAGTGTGCTGAAATCTTTAAGGACAGTATCCACATCACCTCCTAGGGTGCCGTCATCTAGGTACCATACATTAAATTTAGATTCTAAAAGTTTGATGATGGGATGAATAGCTAGGCTGAAAATAGCTGGTCCCAAAGGGTCACCCTGTTGACAACCTACTTCTGATGAAAGTAGATTATTTTGGTAGATTAATTTTGATGGTTGGCTGTAACATTGCCAAAGAAAGTGATAAACATCTGGTATTTTATCTTTGACTTGATCTAAAAGGGCGCCCCGGTCCACTGAGTTAAAAGCATTTTTGACATCCACCTTCAGCACCAAATCATCCGGGTTGTGCGTGATAAATGTTCTTAGTGAGTGTACCGCAGCCTCGCATCCACCACGTGATCCAAAGCCAAGCTGGTGTGGTTGAAAATAACCCCCCAAAAACTCTCTTTTCTTTCGGCAACAAACCTTAGCTGCGAGTCTGCGGTACGTGGTTCCAACAGCTATAGGTCTTATGCCATTGTCTTTTTTTAACAGTGCACACAAGTTTGCGCCATATAGAAAATCAGTAATATTTGAGCTGACGTTGCCTGATAACATCAAATTTACTAAAGATGTTATAGATATGAGAAGATTTTCACCTGCGTCTCCGCAACCACCAGATAAAAGGTCCTTCAGATGTTGAGGTGTGAGCCCGTCCAGGCCTCCTGCAGAGCCGCTCTGGAATGAGTTAAGGGCTAAAAGTACATCTTCTCCTAGGACGGACAGAGATTGAATAGAATCATCTGGTGGTTGCGGGAGACACAGGTCGGGTGCTGCAGGTGGATGTTTGTCCGATAAAGATGTTAATGTTTCACTAGAATTTGGAGCCACTGTGTCGTTTGAAAATAATAAGCGAGCTGCTCCTCTGATGTCACCATCTCCTAAGCGATTCTCAACCATACGAGAGCAAACATCAGACTTAACTCCACTTTTGTATCGTTTGCTTTTGTATGTATTATTTTGGATAATTTGTGTTATTGATAAATCTGAATTACAATTTTGTTTAATTTTAGCCGTAAGTGAATTTTTATTTTGATCATCGCGAACATGTAAAACTCTATAAGGAAAACTCAAGAGATGCTCCCATGCAGACTGCGTATTTTCCGAAGTAGCTTTTCTTATATCTTTATTAAGGGACTGCGCCACACACAGACGTGCTCCACGCGGGATGCGTTTGATGATTGGAAGATTCTGCTTACATTTTGCAAGGGTCTCCCAGAAGGGTGTATTATGTGGTGTGACTGTATTTGAGTTTATAACGATCTGTGATGGACTATTGCTATTCTTATGAACCTTACCTTCATGTATTTTAAGGCCTCTAAGGCCCTTAAAGTACCGAGTCTGGGAACATTTGTTGCAAGGGATTAAATTTTCAAACGACACAGGGGAGCTTTGCTCTTGGGTAGCTGCAAGATCTACTGAGGCCATGGACTGGTGGTGACAAGTTTTTAAATACTTACACACTAGAAAACACACAATAATCACTAGAACTAGGGTAAAAAACATAAACAAAACCACAAAAGTCAGAAAATAAACACTTCACGTCGAGATGACTGAAGGCTGCGCTGCGCACGTCAGGGCTCTACATCAAATAGGCTCGTACTCCAGCACTCTTTGAACACAATAATCGTTCTCTGCAACATGACGCGACGCAACGTGTGGGCACAACGTAGTAGATAGATGTGATGCGAACGCGGCCGCCGACGCGACGTCACGACCGCCGCCGCTATGGTACTCCGGACCCAGCCACTGCTTAGGTACTTGGAAAGTTTCGTAAATGAACTTTTTATTTGATTTTCGAAAATCGCCGGTAGGTTCAGAACTGTTTTTTTTTCTTCTAAACGTAGGTTGCATCCAACAATTCTTTATATATCTATCTCTCTAGCGTACGATTTCTTAGAATGGTTTCCGTGAGTAATTGTCATCTTTCTCATCCGTAAATTCGTTTTTATTAATAAAATATTTTTTTAAAGCAACCATTTTCTTCAGCCGTTTTTTTTTTTTTTCTTGGTATTGTATTGGCCCAGTAAACTTACCGAAAGTAAACATCTGCCCCGTTCTAAATTCTCGACTATCATCGATAAACAGATAAAGTACACTACCTAACCATTGTTGCCAGCTCTACATTGTAAATTATGAATTTGAATTAGGAAAGGAAACCAATCAATCAATTTATTTTTAATTCGAAGGACAGGTCAGGCAGGTTTAGAGATCGAATATCAATAGAAGCGTGACCTTGAGTGAATGAAAAGAACTGTCTAAGGAGCTTCCATGTCTAAGTAGGTCTAGGTACCTACCTACCTTGTCGATTTAAAAACATAAACAATCAGCTAAAACTCCGTTTTCACTTCTCATGCTCGTAAGTTCAAATTCGTTCACACTTCGTAGAAGTAAAACTGCAAACGACCCTGAGGAAAAATTAAATCTGTTCGAAGAGGTTCAGTTTGTAAGAGGTTTCATTTCAGGAAGTTGAGAACTGTTTACAAATTTCGAACTTGGTTCTTCAATACTTATTTAAAAGGGATGAGAGACCTAAACAGTACTTACTTTTTTCGAATTTCGAATATTGTGGTAAAATGAATCAAATGATAAAAAATATTAGATTTATTGATTATTATATTGCTTCAGGCCGCCCTTGGTGTTGAATAACTATTATAGTCTGACTGTTTATTTCCCAGTAGAGCTAAGCATGTTGTTCTTCTCATTCCAGATAGTTTGGAACGACATCATCGGCGAGCCCGAAGGCGCCAGGAGTCCAGAATGTGCGTGGCGGCTGAGTCACCATTGCTTCCGTCACGCCAGGAACTGGTGCTACACCTTGTTGTCGGTTATTCTAGCTCCACCTTGCGCCTTACTTCTCGGCTGCGGATTTGCCTGTCTTGCTTTTGAGGTGAGTCGCCCGTCACATTAACTCTTAGTAGGTACCTACCTAAAACTGCAATGTCCCTTTACCTAGGTACTAAATGGTAAAAGTTGCGATAGAACCAAACAGACAACGCAATTTGAAAATCGAACTCTACATAATGCATAAACATTTCGATACAAACACTAATTAACATGCGTTTGAATTTCGAATACCAGAGACAAAGGTCTGACTTCATAATTTTCTTGTTGCAGCAAATCTGGTGCACAGCCCCGTGCCTTCGCTGTGTGAAGATCTACTTCGCATCCTTACGCACCTTCGTGCAGTCCTGCATGGCAGCTACCGTGGTGCCAGCAGCCGAAGCAGTAGGCCACATGTGCCGCCACGTACGTGTAAACCTGAGGAAAGACGCACCGGAAGAGCGCGATTTGCTAGTCGTTTAGTGTGAACGCGCCTTTATCTTTATGTGGATGTGGTTTGAATGTATTAGTCTAGTTATGTTTTTACTATCAAAGTATTTTTAATCTTAGTGCCTTTTAACCTTATACTTAGGTATTTGTAAATGGTGTTGCATACAATATTGTACCTATATTAAGAAATGAACGACACGATTACTTACCTATTACCTAAATATTATTTTACTCCAAAAACCTACGGTTGAGTATCATACATAAAAACTTTTTGAAATAATAGCAAAGAGTATGATTCTTGCTTTAACCTCCCTACGTTCATGCCCTGGCTGAAATGTTTGAATTTGGAAGCTTTGACAAATGTTTAAATTAGAGAAAACAAAATAGGACTGAAAAACAAAATAGTTTGTTAAAATAAACTGGAAATAAGCAAAGAGAAAATAAGTTAAAATTATCATCACAAAGTAATTTGCCCTAATCTACCTAAATTAATCTGTGGATGTTTGCTATCCTTATTGATTCAAAAGACGCGGACTGCGAAGAGACCAAAAGTTAAAATTAAAGTACTAGAATAAAATTAGAGTTCTTTTACGCATTTTCTCTAAGCAAAATGAATGAAAGTACATCTGATGGACCTTCTACATCGGCAGCAAGACCTCAAACAACCACATCCAGCAGCGGATCCAATCAAAAAGACAATAATGTTGTAATACTATCAACCTGCCGCAGGTAACTAAGGAATTTTTATAGATATCGATCAGGAATTATAGTAGAAACAATGAAATTAGATACTTATTTACTTTTGTAAGTACCTATTTCATTTTGTAATGTTTTAGGAGTGCAGAGGTGACGGATACCACCACAACTAATGCCCAACAAGAAACAAGTGACGAAAGCGAGTCTGAGGAGGTACACCTACAAATTTTTAATACCTTTCGAAGGTATAGCATAAGTAGGAGCTGGGAAAACACATAGATTCTTTTAACCTAGTTTTAACTCAATATCACTCAGGCGAAGTCGCGTACATTAGCTAGTATCTACGTAGGTTAGGTACCCCATAAACACTACAAGTTGCCTAAGTTATAAAAGTGTTTTAATTGAAGTTGCGTGCAAGAATACATACAGTCGTGGCCTCTTTGTAAAGCAGCGTGAAGTTACATTAAAACACAGAAGTCAAATAGGTACCTACCTACTTATTCAGTTTTTAACAAAAAAATACCAAAACTAACTTCAATTGTAACTGTTCTAGTGACCGTCAACACAACTGAAAATTCACAGGAAAGCAAAATACCTACCTACGCATTTTCATTTACTTGTATGACATTATTTTTTGAGTTATTTCGTTTTAAAACTAAACTACTGAATTGTTTTTGCTAAAATTTCTATGAGACTAATCGCGAAGTATTTACCTTTCAAATAAAAAAAGTGTCCCAATGGTTATTCAATAAAAATTTAAAAATACCTACAAATTGAGAACTTCCTCCTTTCTTTCGAGTCTGTTGAAAATATATGTTTGTTTTGTTGTAACAATAGAAAATTGCGGTGGTGTACTACCGGACTGGAAGACTCGGAGCTGCACACTACACCTTGCAGACTGGAGAGGTAATCTTCTTTCATATATCGACCTTTTTTTTACATGGGGAAATTTCTCATGGATGGATGGTATGACGGACTTTAACCGACTAAAACCCCATGGTGGCTGACCTCTACGCATTAAAGGGGCCCCGGGATATCAGAAGAACACGTACCGGTGCCCCTCACGCACGTTGCTGTGGAGCCCATCCCATGGAAGGCTTGCGCCGACCCCGAGCTCCGCTTGTATAGTGTTCATATATCGACCTACACAAACCCACAACTTTGTTTGCGTCGAAAATTATCAAAATTATTTTCTTAGTACATCATCATCATCATCAGCCCACATTAGTCCTCTGCTGGACGTAAGCTTTCCCTATTTCGCGCCACTGAGCCCGGTCTTCGGCTCTCCGCGTCTACTTTTTACCGGCTGCCTTACGTAGGTCGTCGCCCCACCTGGTCGGAGGGTTCCTACACTACGTTTTCCATTGCTGTGCTACGTTTCTTTGTACGCGCTTGCACATTCCAACGTTCACTGGTTTGGCGTGTAGGTTGGCTGGTCAGCCAGACAGGACTAACCCTTTTATAGATTTATAGAATATGAGTAGATCACATCACAGATAGAACCGATAGTTCATTCCCTACAGCGGGTAACAGCAAGTTGCTAACGCCCGCAACTCAATTTTTTTGCGAAATTCACTTTTTGATAAACATACCCTGGCTTTTCCTGGAAGTCTCTAGATGTCAGTTTTGGCCTGTCAGCCAATGAGTGAGGACAAAGCGTTTTATATTATATTGATTGATGTTATCACCCCCCTAGCTGTTCATCCTAGAAGAGATAGTAGACCGCCCCCCCGAGTTCCAGATGTTCCTCACCCTGTTCCGGCAAGTGGAGCCCGCCATGATCCTGCTGGACGGGAAGACAGGCTCCTTCGTGCAGTGCGTCAGACAGACGGTGTTCGACACAGACGCGCAGGGCAATGGCAACTGCAAGCTGGTGTTCCTCTCTACTAGGGAGTACAGTAAGAGATAGTTGACCCCTTTCCCTTCCGAGTTCCAGAGGTTCCTCACTCTGTTCCGGCAAGTGGAGCCCGTCATGATCCTGCTGGTTTGGAAGGCAGGTTCCTTTACTGCGTCATACGGAGCGTGTTCGACATAGACGCGCAGGGCAATGGCAACTGCAAGCTGGTGTTCCTGTCCGCTGGGGAGTACAGTAAGATATAGTAGACCCCTCTCCCCTCCGACTTCCAGATGTTCCTCACCCTGTTCCGGCAAGTGGAGCCAGTGTTGACACCGACGCACAGGGCAATGGCAACTGTAAACCGGTGTTCCTGTCTACTAGAGAGTACAGTAAGTACTTGCATGCTCGTGATAATACCACTGGGTCTGATCTGCTCGAGCAAGCATATTAATGGAGTTCACCTTATTTCCCGATCATTAAAATCACATCACCCACCATAACGTTGGGCGTCATCTTCTAGGATCCCGGACATGAGGAGTAAACTTACGGGATAAAGAAAAATGACCAGCATTGTCTACTATTTTTGTACGTATAATCAGTCTGCGAAGGTATTACACCTTAGAAGAAAAAAACCCACTGTTTTTACGTTGCAACTTTTAACACACCGTCGATTTTTCTTCCATTCAGGCTACGAAGCATGTAAGCGCCGAATCTTTTCACTCAGTCTCCCAAACGAGCCTTCCCCTTGTACTGACGAGGAACGCACCATGTTCCTCAGGACGGTGGTGGATTTCAACCACATCCAGACAGTCCACGCGCTTGGCGCTTTGCTGAGATATCTGGATCTGAACTGGACGAATCTTAGCATGAATATGCAGAGCAGGCCACAGTTTCTTAGCCTCAATATTATCTCGCTGTAAGTCGCTACAAGAAACCTTCATTATCTGGTTAATAAATCATCCATCTATCTATAACTAAACAAGAAGTCATTCTTCTGGTACAAATTCTAGCAGACTTAATACCTCCTTTCAGGGCAGACATCGTTACCATCGACGAAGACACCTATAGAGGGCTGCAGATATTCAGCACCGTGGCGCACCCCAGCGGGTTCAAAAAGGGGGTACAGGGCTCCAACAAGGAGGGACTCGGTCTCTTTCAGCTATTCAGCAAATGCAAGTCCAAAGTTGGACAGAGTCGCATGAGGTAATTCAACTGCAGACCACAAAACATTAGTTTTTTTGTGTCAATTCAACTTTTCTCTTCGCTGTGCTTTGACATCTGCAGTCTTGGTGAAATTTCCAGGGTGTACCTTCAGCATCCATCCAGAGAAATTGCAACCCTTAAGCGGCGTCAGGACGTGGTGGCATTCTTCATGCGCCCACAGAACGAATCTATCATGAGGAATATCTGCTCCTCTCTTCGGTTCATCAAAAATGTGACAGTAAGTAATAAAAAGTAAATCACTATTTCACGCTATCACATATTTATTCGCCTCCTCTGGTTGCTTTTCTAAACTTCAAAGTCACTTGTAATTTTACAGGGCATTTTAGCAAAGATAAAACAACTTTCAGCACAATCGTACCATTGGAAATCACTGTACAATGTAAGTAACAATTTCTCCCAATTCAATCATAGGTACAAGAGTCCAATTTTAGTTGTGTAGTATAATATATTAAGGAAGTAAACAAAAGCGTTAAATGGGACTTGTTTCAGACGTTGTTCAACGCAGTATTAATTTGCGAAATTTGTGAGAACGCAGGTCAATCCAGCGAACTTCTGGAAGAACTTGCTTCATGTGACACCAACACACTCTTCGAGGTAATATCAGTTCGACAGCATCTCAATACTGAGGGTAGTGATGATGTAGATTATGGAAACGGCATTGATTAAATAATATCAAAAGGTAACGGTATCCAACAGATGGTGCAGTATATGAACAGAATCATAGACTTTGACCTCTCGAAGTCTGAAGGCAAATTCACAGTGAAGGCAGGAGTGGACCCCGATCTGGATATGAGTAAGAACATGTTTTTTTATCACAGTAACTTAATCAAAAAATTCTGTGTGCAATTCCGCTGGGTCAATTTTATTCAATTTATACTTTTTACCATAGTTTCTTCATTGCTGACGAGTTGAGTACCATGCTTGAACATTCCAACGCATTCCTAGTTCATCTTAAACTCTTTTCCCCATAATATCTTTTTTTTTATTTATTTTATAAGAATTAGTACATAAAGATATAACAAAACATCTTAAAAGCCACGAATGGTTTGTCCTACATGTATGCTGGTTCTCCAAGTACATACAGGTTTAGGTTAAATAACTTTAAAGTTGCGTAAACAGGTTTGGGGAAGTCGCAAGTGTAAAAAATACAGGTAACATAATGTGTAAAAGATAAAGTAAGTGTTTATTCTGTAAGTTGTAGGCAGGTACACACACCTTCAAACATCTGCACACCGTCGAGCTTAGAAAGGTATTTCATTGACAACTTCTCAGCTAGAATAACTACGCATAGTTCTTCTGTTTTCCTTCTCTCAGCTAGAATATCTGGACATTTATTTGTTCTGTTTTTCTTCTATTATCTGGTTTGTAACAGAGAAGCAGACCATGGCGTCCCTCCAATCGCTGATGTCGGAGACGGCGAAGGTGGAGCTGTCGCGCCTGCCCGAGTTCATCGAGGAGTGCAGCATGCTGTACATGCCGCACCTCGGCTACCTGCTCGGCGTCAAGGCCTGGGCCGATGACCTCACCATGGAACAGAAGGAGCTGCCCAATATGAGGTTCATGGTAAGGTGGCGCTTTCCTCGCTTTCCATGATCAGGTTTAATAAGACTTTGATAAGCCATTTTTTACTTTAGTGCTCGTCAACTTTAAAGGCATCTTGTGGTCAGTCAAAGGCTTCTAATGCTTTGATCTTTTTGTGGTTTCAGTTCCAAAACAATGACTACATTCATTACAAGAGCAAAGGTTGCGAAGGTAAGCACAAAGGCAGTAACTTTCACCACGTGAAAATCATTAACACTTTTTTATGTTTACGAACAGAACTTAGAAATGCAGACATCTAATTACAGAGCTGGACGTGAGGATAGGAGACACATATCCCGAGATAGTGGCGCACGAGACCCGTATCAAGATGAGGCTCACGGCGGTCATTCTTGAGAACCTGCACACTCTAGTTCCTGTCATTGATAAATGCGCTGAACTAGATTGGTATAACCATTGAAAATATTTATGATGTGCACCTAGAATAGTATTTATTGTCTGTTCATACTAATTTAATAAATTTATTTTGAATTGGTAACTCGTCAATGGAGTAAAGCTTTTATTTTTGAATAGCCAACCTTTTTAATGTGTTACTTGTTTTAGTCTTATAGCAATATCAAGAGTGTGCAAAGAGTACAACTACGTCCGCCCCATTCTAACGGAAGATAAGATCATCAGCATCAAGCAGGGACGGCACCCTCTCCACATTGTGACGAGCGACAGTTTCGTGCCCAACGATGTGGAGAGCAGCGACCAAGCCGGTTGTATGAAGATACTGACAGCGCCCAATTCTAGCGGCAAATCTGTCTATATGAAGATGATCGGTAAGACTTTAACTTTTTAACTAATCTTAAGTTAGTTTACCATAATTTTCTAAATGTACTTATGACTATCCGTGGAAACCTGTAATTGGCTTTCTAAATCTAAACTATCGTCTACCTAGTAGTATAAAGCTGTTGGTTCTACAATAAATAAATAAATAAAAATCAGTCTCTTTTGTTAACGCTGTCTTAGTTTTAAAGTGATAATTAAAAACTTTAAATAAGATGACAATAATTGAATCCAAGCATGGAAAAGTTATGCCTTTTTGTTTGTATCATTTGTATAAAACGAAAACACCTTTAGAAAAATGTATTTAGATCATAATTGACGTAGGACGATTCAAGAGGACGTAGTGGCCGAGTGGATTAGGACCTTGCCTTGCGATCATTGGTCGCGGGTTCAAAACCCGGTGGCAGTCATGCATACATAGTTTTTTTCGGTCGATAAAATCTATGTATGCATCCCACGTTCTCGCAACGGTGAAGGAAAACATCGTGAGGAAACCGGCATGTCAAAGGACAGAAAAAAAAGTTCTATGGAAAAGAAGAATAAAAGGAAAAAAATATATTTTGACTTAAAAACTGTACAATGTGCTTGTGACATGGCACTATGGCTATGTCATGTGACATCCACCAATCCACATAGGGACTGCGTGGTGGATTAAGACCCATTAGCTCTCCTGCCGAGAGAGGCCTGAATTCCAGCAGCGGGAACATTATAGGCTGATTATGCTTATGCTTATATGCAGAGTGTAAAACATTATTTTTCATGAGACAAAAATACAAATGTTTAGATCCATTATATTTCCAGGGTTGCTGGTGTATCTAGCGCACTTGGGTAGCTTCGTGCCGGCAGAGTCGGCGACCATAGGCCTCCTCAGCCACATCCACTCCCGGATCCAGTCCGCCGAGTGCGTGGCTGCCCACATGTCGGCCTTACTCATTGACTTGAGACAGGTTAACATGACTTTTTTAATTGACTGTGCCTACTTCGTGTTTGACATATCAAGAACTAGGTATTTTCATTTTTAGTGATAAGAAAATTGGAACACTTATGGCCTCACTTTCGCTCCCTTATCGGACATATTAATAATTCTCAAAACAGTCATAGGTAACTCAATAACAAACTTTCATTAGATTTAAAAGGCCATGAAAAAAATATCCTTACATTGGTATTCGTCTGTTCATCAAAATGTTTCTCCTTCCAGACGACACCTATTTACTAGTGTCACAGATTTTTATTTCCTGAATCACAGAATCTGGCAGAGTCAATTTCCATCTCATGCCGTTCCAATGTGCTTTTGCAAATCATAAGCTGCCTCACTCAACGATTCGAAAGCAGTCGATTTAAAGCCTTCACTAACTGGTTCACATGTTCCAATGTGCACATCGTAAGCTGCCTCACTCAAAAATTCAAAAGCATTCGATTTAGTTTTCACCAACTGCTTCACACCAGACAAGACGACAATTAGGAGGATTGATGCACTGAGACCGTTGTCAGATGTCGCTGTGCGTGCGCTCGTGCGGCGCGCGCTCGCTGGTTATCGTTGACGAGTTCGGCAAGGGCACGGCGCGCGCGGACGGGCTGGCGCTGCTGGCCGCGTCGCTCAACACGCTGCTGTTCCGCCAGCGCGACTGTCCGCACGTGTTCGTCGCCACTCACTACCTCAATGTCAAGGAGTACGTCGCTAACTCGCCCCTTGTCAAGTTTTTGGTGAGTTGTTCTTCTGTTCGTAACTATTATACTATATGCAAAGGTTGTCTGGAAGAGATCGCTCTTTAGCGATAAGACCGCCTATTGTCCACTGTTACTACCTAGCTTTATTTTTCCATTATAATGTGTTAGTACTAAGATGGTGAGCAATAAAGTATATTCTATCTATCTATCTATACTGTTTGTTCTACGTAGCGCTGTTTTGGTATCTCTTGCCGTTATAAAGCCATATCTCACTATGTACCTACTTATGAAATCACCTGTATACCTAAAGATATTTTTTTCATTTTTCTTGTGAGCAAGAAGTTTTCCAGGTGGTAGGTCAGACATCATACTTAGGTACCTGTCTAGAACCAAAGTAGTGCTAAGCAGAGCTTTCTTTCTTTTGAATTAAGTCAGCTGCAGCACTGCTATTAGCGCTCGTTCACTTTGAAACATTTCGGTCGCCAGCCGGCAATCCAATTAAGTGTAGCCGCAAACGCGCCACCGACCAAAGCGACCGGTGGCTAGCGATCGTCAGTTCGCATAAATTTTGTTCGCGGTAGCGCGTCGCCGCTTCCAACGACACACGAGGAAAGACAAAATAAAGCTATGCCAAATAAATACAAAATATACCAGACTGACTGTCGCCAGCACCGGTCGCTGCGGTAACGTACTTTCTTTCTTTTCTTTCTCATCACTTGGTCTAGAGTTTCGAGCACATAATCCAAGACGGCGAGCCCGTTTTCCTGTTCCGCGCGTGTGAAGGCGGCGCTGACAGCAGCCACGCGCACGCAGTGGCCGCCGCGCACGGCGCGCCGCCGCACGTCGCGGTGCGCGCCGCCAACGTCATGCACAGTATCATGGTACCCTAACTAGCATTAAGTTCGCATGTGTACCTGGTTTTTTACCGTGTGCAGCTGAGTATTTTCCATCTATTACTGTTTTGTAGCCAGCTTATAAACTGTTCCCAACTTATATGTTATGTACCCAGTTTGTAAACTGTACCCAGCTTATAAACTGTTCCCAGCTCATAAATTGACCCAGCTTATTGAATGTACCCATCAGTTCGTAAACTGTACCCAGTTTATAAACTGATTCCAACTTATAAAATGTACCCAGCATATACAATATACCCAGCTTATAAACTTGGAAAATGTACCCAGCTTATAGACTGTATTTCAGCCTCTAAAATGCACCACCCAAACCCATGTTCATACAAATCGATTTAGTAGGGTACTTGACGCGGCTTGATTGAGCAACAAACCTCCATCACCAATTCTGCAACCATCCATTTTCGCAAACTTTTATAACATTACTGGGTTATCGTAGATGGTACTTCACTTACCACTTTGAATATAGTCCCGTACTTGCTATTCTGTTCATGATTTATTCGTCCTTTAGCTGGAACATTTTACAAAGTCACTAGCAACGATAGTTAAGGGATTAGTACAACTTTTTGCTACACGATAACTTGTTTAATTTTCAGAACAACACGATACCGCCGATAAACAAGAAGATCATAACAAAGCTCAAGCCTTGCTTAGAAGATATAAAAAACCAACTCAGAGACGACATATAGTTTATTTCATTAAAATTCGTTTAAACTGATATAAACTTGATATTCATTCTTAGCATTAGCACTAACATCAATATAAATATAAAATATATCAAAAAAATAATTAACTAATACACATTTTTCTTATATTAAATGTTACACATTCATAATAGCTGGAATGTTAATTAAATAATAAATAGTCTTGTCATGAACTAAAAACATAATTTTGTGACCAAAAGTAGTCAATAATGATTTTGAAGTTTAATGATATTTGACACAGATTATACAAATACCTAACTAGACGATTACAAAATTCTCACAAAGCCATTACAACGAAAAAATGCACTATTTTCACAACATTTATTATATTGAGCTAATTGGCTGTTAGGCCACAGAAACATCCAGTAAGTACATGACTATAATCTTAATACTAAAACCAGATATACGTGATCTGTGAAACGTTGACCATAAGTGGGAAAAGTTTCCTACTATCAGTTGATAAATTATGGGCCCAATTGGTACCTTTTGACATTGAAAGCACACACCGAACGAAAGTATTTTCGATATTTATTTTAATTATTTTTTTTATAAGATGTAACCAACTAGATTGTCGTCTTGGGAAACACTAGTTCAGTGCGCTTACTAACAGTATGAAAAGTTTAGAGAGTTCAAAGTATGAGTATTAAATGCAACTAAAGGATATAAGGTTTCCGAATAAAAGCTTTACCACACTGGCGCTTTGCGAACGGATCCGGAGCGGAGCGGGTGCGCGGCGAATTTGCTGCGAGTTCACAACGAACGATCCGCGTTTTGAGCACTCAGTAACAAAATTCTGACATACGAATTACGACTATTTCGTCACAAACAGTAACTTTTTAATATTTTGAACTTAGTTGCTGGACTCTTTTTAGTTTTCATCCTACTAATATTATAAACGCGAAAGTTTGTAAGGATGGATGGATGGATGGATGGATGGATAGATGGATGGATGTTTGTTCCTCTTTCACGTAAAAACTACTGAATGTATTTTAATGAAACTTTACAATAATATAGCTTATACATCAGAATAACACATAGGCTACAATTTATAGAGATACCTGCGCAGACGAAGTCGCGGGCACCAGCTAGTTTGATTATAAATAGATTACAATTTGCTAGATTTTCGAAGATTACAATAGATGTCAAAACGACTTATTTTTAATTAAGAACTTATTTTTGTTCGATGTAAGTGAGGCGAGCGTACCAAATCGCGAGCTCGCCGCGTACTCACTCTGCTTCGGATCCGCTCGGAAATCGCCAGTGTGATAAGGCTCTAAAGGATATTATTAGGACATTTATCGGTAATAATAATATCCCACCGCATGTTATGGCCTCAAGAATTATAAAAAGAGCGCCAAACATCCACACATACTTATATAAAAATTGAACACTATCTAAAACTTGGATTTCAAATCCTTAATATATTCCCGGATGGATTTTTTCGACTCTGCAAATTCCAAACTAGTTTAATTCATCATGGTATTTGAGAACGTTGAAATAGCGATATCCAAAAAAAATTTTTAGATCAACCTCTACTTCACACATATGGCTTTGAGAGCGACTACCAAACGTCCACAACTCGATGTTACATTTTTTTCCCTATTTAACTCCTCTTAAAAAAATCCCTGCAGTTTTAGTAAACTCCTGCAAAAATAGGATAAACATTTAAAGTGCATTGACAAAAAAACAATATATAACATCAGCTTTAAGTTGCCTGTGTATCATTAATAATAAATATTAAAGGAAGCCATCCTTTCAACCTTGCATTAAGGGTTTAAGTATGGACACCCACTACTTACATTTGCATTGCAAATTAACAAAATTCCTTTCTTACGCCCCCACACTTCTTGACAAACAAATACCCTCAAAATTGCAAATACCTATGTCCAGTGGTTTGGCCTGTACGTGGTCAGTCAGTCAGAACTGAGTATTTTTACATCTAGAAATAACAAAATGACTTTCTTAGTATGGACTTTCAGCTATTGACGAACACGTCCTCCAAGTTTCAAGATCCTACGTTCAGTGTTTGGCCTGTACGTTGTCTGTCAGTCAGTCAGTCAGGAGTCACACCCATATTCTAAGTCGATTTTTACACTCAAGGGAATACTTACATTTGAAATTTGACAGGTGACAGCCGAACCTTTAGTAAAGCGGCGGCTATTTTACCACTAACGTGAGTATTCCCTTGAGTGAAAAAATCGACTTAGAATATGGGTGTAAACCTTTATATATTTAAAACATATACATATTTATATTGGTTGATAGAAAGATAACTAATTGTGCTTTTAGAGTTTCATAGTACGATAGCCCCGCTCAAGGCGCGGCGTAAGTCAGGGAGCGTACGTGTGTCGTTGGCGCAGTTCGTGTATTGTTATTGGTGTGTCCACAATCTACATGGTCTTCATCTGCTGCATGAGCTCCTCCAGCGATAGCTCGGAGGCGGCCACGGCGCCGCCCGTGCTGGACTCCGGCGTGCTGTCCGCCACGGGGATGCTGTACGCCACCTGGAAGTTATACCGATATTGAGGTTGTTTTTTATATATATTGAGAGTTTCCTTCAGCGTTATCTGCTTCCAAAAACTCGAACAATTCGTATTCGTCTGCCATCTACAATAAAATCACATTTATTTTTTCTTTGAGCTTAATAACGATATCACCGCATCCAGTATAGAAAATTGCGAAATTAAACACTTTTTACTCACTTTTTAGGATATTTAAACGCTTTATTTGTGCTTTTATGTGATAAACAATGTTGTTTCCGCGGCGAAAAACTAACTTTTTCAAGATTGTTAGATTTGACGTATAAACAATATTGCTTGCTGTCAAAAGTCACGTCATGGTACGCTTAGAATGAACGATATCAACAAAACTGCTTCGCCTGGACAATATTAAAGTAAGGTTGCTTAGTGAAGGTCATGGTACGAAAGTTCAGTGTAATATTATTTTAGTATTGCTATAAGAGTTCGTAGTAGGCCCCCAGCTGTGATTTTGGTGATTTTGTACGCCACCTGGTTTTTTTTTTTCATATACAAATGAGCTTACAGCCTAGGCCAAAGCGCCCAAGTGTTAAATGAATGTATTGTATTGTATTTCGGTATGTATTGTATACCGGTATTTAGGGTGTCGACCAGCTTAGGAGGCGTACGTACGGAGGATATTTTTTTACTCCCCCTCTCCTCTTAGTGAGATGTCGTGAGATATTGGTCAACAACCTCCCCCCTCCCTAATCTCACGTGAGATTTTTAAATGCGAATTTTTGATGTAATATACTTGAGCTGTGCTTGATAGCGTTAGATTTATTTAAGTAAACATAAAAAATCCATTTTTTTACTGACCGAGCGAAGCAAGGTAAATATATATTTATGAATTATTTTAACTCAAATGTCTCGTCGTATATAATATACCATGTATTTTTGCAGAAAAAAATAATTACGTGATATTTGCCACACGAAAACTCACTTGAACTCCTTCCACCAGGTTGAGGTTGGAAGTGTCTTCATCTTGAGGTGAGTTCTCATCTACTAAGCTGATGCCTGTAAAGATATTACATGAGTTTCAGTTATTTCAATCAGTTATTACAATTTCAATTTATTTAAATACCATATCGAACATAAAAGTAATTTCAAGGTTCTAATCTAAGGTATAGTCCGAACAGCC
The DNA here is from genome assembly GCA_932526365.1 of Lobophora halterata. Taxonomy (NCBI): domain Eukaryota; kingdom Metazoa; phylum Arthropoda; class Insecta; order Lepidoptera; family Geometridae; genus Lobophora; species Lobophora halterata. Next base: position 12,115,550 of record OW052002.1, on the reverse strand, counting down.
AAATAAGTTTAGAAGTATTGTAGTGATTGCGGAGCAGACCTTATTTACCTCACATTTCTTATAATTAAGTAGGAAATGGGATTGCTTGGGATAAGATGTAAAGTTGTAATGGGATGAGATGCGAAATGGTATAGAAATTGGGATGGGGTAAGTTTTGATGGGATGATCCCCTGGGTGGGATGTGGGATGGGAAGTGGCATGGGATGGGATGGGTAGTAGGATGATGGGATACGAAAATTTCGTGTTCTAGTAGAGTAGTAGTTACCCCACTCGTTGTCCGCGTGCACGGGGGCGCAGTCCTCTGTGACTTCGGTGGCGACCTCCACCGCGGGCCGCGCCTTGAACTCCGCCTGCCGCTGCACGCAGAACTTGTCGTCGCATTGAGGGTTCGGCTGGAACAGACAATATACACCACCAATTTTTAATTACCAAAAAAAATTAAATGGGCATTGCAGACGGGATACTACGTTGCATCAGTGCAGTCAGAATTTTGGATTTCTACAAAATGGCAGAGTGACAGCGGAGCGAGTGCGGCGCCCGAGCCGAGGTTTGCCAAACGATGAATAAAGCTTAAATTATTATCAATTAAAGGTACCACCTGACGCAAACCCATATGAAAACTACTAACATTAACAGTTATCTAATTTTAATAAAATTTATTTTTCCAAAAATTCGACTCAATTTTTTCAAGTTTTTTTATTTATTTTATTTTATTTTTATTTATTAGAACAACAAACAATTACACTAATATATAAACTATAAGCAGTCTTAGGTATTTATAGTATTACTTGTAGTGTAATCACAACACTAACTAACTAAGTAACTAACGTAAGTTGTAGTGTAAATGTAGTGTAATTGTAGTGTAGTGTTTTTTGCTGTATATGTGTTCAGTAATGGCAACTGACTATGTGTATTTTTTTATGGTGATTAAAAATTGACCGTGTATAGGTGACTTCACGGTTTAAAAGCGCTAGGCGAAAGTGGAGGGGAGTTCTGCGCAAGTGAGATGAGGTGAGGCGAGACGGCGCCTATTGGTTCCGCCGCGGCGGGAAGGTGGCTAAGCGACCAATAGACGCCGGCGCCGGGCACCTTCCCCGTCGCGTCGCACCCCTCCCGCCAAACACACCTAAACATCGACTTCTGCGCATTCAAGGTCAGCAATTAAACCGTGAGGATACCACACAGGATTATGTACTCCACATTGCTCCATACCACTAAGTAGTCACAAAATTCAAGGTTCTACAGAAAGGTACGTAGAAAGGTAAGGTCCTACCCGTCATGACATACTGAGCTGAGACGTGGACACTCACGGTACGGCTAGTCCACCAGTTTAAAGTCGCTCAGCGAGCTATGGAACGGGCTATGCTCGGCGTCTCTCTGAAGGATATGATCCGTAATGAGGTTATCCGACAGAGGAGCAAGGTTACCGACATAGCTCAGAGAATTAGCAAGCTGAAGTGGCAGTGGGCTGGTCATATCTGCCGAAGAACCGATAACCGCTGGGGTAAACGAGTTCTTGAGTGGAGACCGCGAATCGGCAAACGTAGTGTAGGACGCCCTCCGGCCAGGTGGGGTGACGATCTGCGGAAGGTTGCAGGCAGAAGATGGATGCGGCAAGCCGAAGACAGGGCGCGATGGCGCTCATTGGGAGAGGCCTATGTCCAGCAGTGGACTGCGATAGGCTGATGATGACAGAAAGGTACAAGAACCGACTGCAATTTGACTGTTCTAGTGACCGGAGGCACAACTGACAAGTCACAGGAAAGCAAAATACGCAACTTTGTTTATTTTGACGATATATTTTTCATGGTTATTTTAATTTAAGGGGAATCCTCAAATCCGAATTCCATACAAAATATTTCGGACAAATACTCAAAAAGTACGCCGTATTATAGTAATTTCGTCACACTATCCATCCATGTTTTTTTTAATTTCGTTAATAAAAAAATTGACAGGTTTCATACTTTAATTTAGATTTTATACGTGTTTTAAAATTAACCCAACTAACTTAAAAAACCAAACGAATAGTGTGAAGAAATTACTATAATACGGCGTACTTTAAGAGTATTTGTCCGAATCATTTTGTATGGAATTCGGATTTGAGGATTGGCCTTAAAGACTAAACTACTGATTTTGAAAAAAAATCTATGGGAGCAATCCCAAAGAATATCCTCCCAAACAATAAAAAAAGTTCTGAGGAAAAAACATAAAAAAAAACATTCAACCAAATTGAGAACCTTCTGAAAAAAGTTAATTGGAAAAGAGCATATAACTACTTCTCCTGATGTTGTTGTGTACGGATTATATTTATGATTTTATGAACAGTGTTTACCTTCAGGGTCATCATGGGGAAGAAGTCCGTCAAAGCACTGTATCCTAAATAATTGCTGACTGTGCCGAATCCCAGCAGGAGTTTAAGTGTGTTTTGAACTGAAAACAATCAGATAAATTTTATTTTAAAAAATCTTATGTATTCTTATGTATGTTATTCATCTATGAATAAAGGTTTTTTGTATAAGTAGTGGTTACCTAGGAAGCCGGCAACAATGCCCATGGTGGTGGGCAGGCTGGCGGCGCACACGCCCTCCCGCTTCAGCGTGCGCTCATCGATGTTGGACGCCACCACCAGCGGCGGCGCACACTGGAACATCACCACAGTTGGTCAACGATCTGCCTAGCACGCTACAAACTCTACAAATAAACGCCAGGGTGTGGTCTAAGAAAATGTTGAACGCAGCGAGCGCGCGCGGCAACGATAAGGTGCAAACAAAAAAACCCGCCAAATACTGTCGCTATTTTGGATTTTTTACACTTTGGTTATATCTAATGATACTGAAAGAAAGAAAAATGTTTTTAATTAACAAAAAAAATACTTATAACTAAGCGAAAGCTTCCTACATGACTAGTTACTTTACACAAACAATAGCTAAAAATATAATGAGAAAAGAATAGAAACAAAAAGTTATGAAAAATAAATTACTAATTACTATTATTAATTAAGTGCCTACTTACTTAGCTAATATTCTATGTGCCATAGGACTCGCAGTATTTCTGGTAAAATTGGGCTCAACTCAGTGTTAAGCTGAAAAAATGAGGTTCTTATGACACCATCTATCTAGCGCTGGTTTTCAGTTGTACTGATACTGATAATTAATTTTCCAAAATCGTTTCTGTTGAATTAAAGACACAAATTGGTCATTTGCGACTGACATAAGTATCCTATGCCACTCGCTGTTGCTGTTGAGCTGTTGAACCTACAGGGTGTAACAAAGAGACTCAACACACAATACATACATCCGAAACACATTACCCTCTTCCATATACGGGTGAAAAACATGTATTTACGCATCCTGCAATAGTTTTAAGGTAGGGTCGGCACACACGTGATGTGTATGTGTGACTGGTTTAATCACAGGAGAACACCGGCGTAAGCAGGGTGTAAGAACCATTACATAGGTGACTGTACATAGTAGATGTGACTCACAGCAAAGCAAGCCATCTCCCCCGGCACGATGTATTGTATATGGCCCGATACGGCGTTCTCGCTCACTCCCGACTCGAACCAGCGCTGGTTGAGTTCGTTGCACGCTGTGTTGATGGCGATACGAGCTTCGAAGTTGTCCACGCAGGACAGCACCAGGTCTACGGGACCGCCACTAAGGCTGCCTGTTCTGAAACAATACAAAATTTACATCAAATCTATCTTATCATCATCTCCCTGCCCTTATCCCACACTTAGGCGGGGTTGGCACAACATGTCTTCTTCTTCCATTCGTCTTTATCAGCCGTCATCTCTGTACTCACGCCTGCTTTGTTCATATCCTCTTTCACACAGTCCACCCTGCATCCATCTTTTCTTTGGCCTGAATGCGGTCTGAACGGAACTCTTAGGAGTAGGGTGTATTGTGTACAGTACACCCCAACTCATTGAAGCATCACAGAAGAATCCTGGATTCATTGCAATGCTGCACAAGTAATTTGTGGATAACACGTCATCATTCATACAACCTGAACCTCAAATCAGCTCTACAAATGACTGAAAACAAAATTCTTTAAGCATTCCACATACTTGATAGTCTGACAGAAGCGGTCAAAGTTTTCCACCGTTGTGATATTGTAATTGTGCGAGTCGATCTGTACATCCGGGTTGATGGCACTGAGTGTGGAGGCGGCGGCAGCTACCTTGCTGAGCCCGGCCTGGTGCGGTTGGAAGAACAGACGGTTCATGTTCGCCAGCTCCACTTTGTCATAGTCAAACAGGATTAGCTGGGGAATTAATATAACATGTATTTAGACTGTCTTGAAAATTATAGGTGAACTGCCGTTGCATTGGCTGAAGAAGCATATAAAAAAATAAGCTATCCAAATTCTAGAAGTCTCCATAAACATCAAAAAAACACTGTGTGTGATGTAAAAGTTTTAAAATAATTTAATAGGACAGAATGTTTGCAGTGCCTTGACCCGGTCATGTACACCGCTAGGTACCATATTAGAACCTAAGCTGTTAAGACGATCCTACATGTAAACAAATTAAATAAACAATAAAAAACTGGAAAACCTATAAAGTATATCCTCAGGTAGTATATTCCAATTGGCCTCGATCACAAGTTTTGAGTATTAAACTCAAGTAAGCTAATATGTATAGGTATCAATACCTACATATTCTTCACATGCAAGCAAGTAGGTACCTACACATTAATTTGCACAATAGTTACAAGTAAATGGTATTTGCATTACCTTCCCGATGCCACAACGCGTGAGCATCTCAGCGGTGACGCTGCCCACGCCTCCCACTCCCACCACGGCCACTGTCAGCTCACGGATCTTCTCGTAGTTGTCCACTATGCCCATGCGCTTCAGAGCCATCAGGCGACTATAAAATAATATTTTTTTAAGTAAAGCCTCCAAATACAAAAAATAAATGCTATCAAAAAATTAAGAGCACAGCAGCTGGTGAATGATTAAGCTGACCAGTAGTTTCCACAGTAATTCTAATGTTATAGTTTCAAGTAAAGCTGAGTAACAGGTACTAGTAAATAAGTGAAAATAATAGTTAGCTACCTGCTGAATGCACAAAAAATAAGAATGTTTCTCATAAACCGTGGCAATATGGGTACTAGCCATATTGTTAGCCAGTTTTCGAATTTTATCCAGAAATCCTTCAACATATCGGATCTGGCGGTTCGACAGAAACGATAAGGTTTCTTTGCCAATAATAAGACAAGAAATAAGGTAGAAATAGTAAGAAAATAGCAAAATACCTGTATGGATTGGAATCCACCACTTCAGCCGACATCACTTGGATTTTCTGACGAACGGGGGCTTTTCCTGGAGCATCATCTCCCTGTGCAGCAGCTAGCTGGATTTTTAGATCCTCGATCTTGGCTAACAACTCATTAACGGTGGACATTTTAATAGATTTCACAAAAATATTTAAGAAATTCGAAGACCGAAACTCCCTCGACAGCTAGCGAAATTGAAATTGATTTTGCTGGTCTGTCATAATGTTGTTAGATTGTCAGTGTCATTTGGCACGAACGTCAATCAATTAATAGCTGTCTTGGAGTTTTGGCGGGAACATGAAAAATGGCACATTGGTGGCATTAAATTAGTTGACAAAACTTGTATAACTTTGAGTCTATAAGTGTAAAAACGGTGGTTTTTTATCCATTATGTGCTCGTGAACGTGTATGAGTGTTGGTGAATAGTGTAATGCTGTAAAACGTGACTTTTCGTGTTGCCTCCAAAACTCCATAGAAGCCTCTAGTAAAGTCGCAACCACCACTACTTTACAGAGGCATGACTTGACTTATCGACTCTGACTTATGACAAAATAATCTCTCCAATTACTTGACACTGGCTATATACCTTTTTTTTTTTTTTTTTTTTTTTTTTTTTTTTTTTTTTTTTTTTTCGAAGAACCCAAGTTCTTCAGTTTGGCTTCACATCAAAGGTATATAGCCAGTGTCAAGTAATTGGAGAGATTATTTTGTCATAAGTCAGAGTCGATAAGTCAAGTCATGCCCCTGTAAAGTAGTGGTGGTTGCGACTTTACTAGAGGCTTCTATGGAGTTTTGGAGGCAACACGAAAAGTCACGTTTTACAGCATTACACTATTCACCAACACTCATACACGTTCACGAGCACTTATTGGATAAAATACCACCGTTTTTACACATAAACACTCAAAGCTATACAAGTTTTGTCAATTAATTTAATGCCGCCAATGTGCCATTTTTCACGTTCCCGCCAAAAAACCTATATACCTTTGATGTGAAGCCAAAACCGAAGAACTTAGGTTCTTCCAAAGAGTTTGGATATACCTATAATAGAGATAATCATAGGAAACTTCAAAGAAAGTCCCACAATTGTTATGTGGGACATAATTATCCAACCAAGTGTATTGTTAAATGGTTCTGTCGCTTTCCATCTACATTGACTATCTTTCAAATTTAATCTCATAAAATGTCATTGTTTTTGTTTATTTTTCAACGGGGTTTTGGTTGTTTTATATTGTTTAATACGTATTGAACTATTGTAAATAGTGAAAAAAATATGTGAAATGTCGAATTGTGCCCTCGTATTATGCCAGTCTTCTGCAAGTATCATGAAAAATCAAGAGAACCTGAATTTTAAGCGGTAAGTGTCTATTTGTGTATTTACTCATTAATAACCCATACATAACACATCATTATTACGTAAAAACATTGAATAACGTCCAATAAGTATAGAAATATGAAGAATCGGCGTTTTTCATGCTAAAATCATGAATAATTCGAGGCTATGATATACTAACTAGGGATGTCATAAAACGTAAAAAGATTTGTCGATAAGGCTATGCAGACTGAGTATAGTAAGATTTTTCGAATAAAGTGAGCCATTGAGGGATTCCGTAGCTAACCCATGTCACTTACACACACTCACACTCTTTGTAATTCGTTCGATTCATATTTTATTTATTGGTATTATATATTTGCCATCCTGCTTACTGTATCATGGTTAAACACAATATCTATGTGTTCACTGTTCAACCATGATAGTGTAATATACAAAAAAAGAGAGCTTCTAAATAATCACGGCAAATATTACGTTTACACTATTAATATTTCAGGGTGTCCCTTTGGCGTACAATAACGATCGGCAAGAGCTAAAATGTTCTTCCGGCTATTCTTCAAGTTGAACCAAATGCAATGCTCGTAAAGCGTCGCAAGCTAACGGTCAGTACTGAACTTAAAATTGCGTGTTATAGGTATATTATAATTATTATTACATGAACTATAAATTAAAAATATAATGTGTTTCAGGATATCCCTTTCATCAATGTACCTAAACCAGAACCTTCGGATATTACAGAAATAAGTTCATCAGTGTTTTCAGACGTACCACCGAAGAACGGAAACCGAAGAATGTACAGAATGTGCAGTGCGAGATGGTCGATAACAATCTAGCCTACTCCAGTTTGCTAAAAATTAACTGTTTTAGACAGCTTACAGCCTTGAAAAAAAGTACTGATAAAGTATACGAAGAAAATATAATAATAATTTTACTAACTTTATTTATAATTATTATAATTAAAGTTAAGGAACTAATCTATAGGTAGGGGGCAGGCAGAACAAGGTTTACCTGAAAAAAGTATTTCGCTCAAATGTAAACTTGTGTTAAGTATAAATTTTGTAATGTACTCATGTACCTGTGTATGTTGTATATTATTTTATCTAATAAACAATTGTCATCTTAATTTGTGGTTTTTACAAAGTTCAAGGTTCCTTTAATCCAGAGTGAATCTAGATAACGTTATCATAGTCACGGACTTTAAGTTGTTAGGATTGATATATCAATATCGGTATCGATGGGAATAATTGTGGATTATCGAAATGTTCATATCGATATTTTATGACTTGGGTCATCTCTTTGGCTCAACGAGTGACAGATTCCCCTATATTATGACGTACGACAAATGCATGTTTTGTCTCGTTTTATCTAGTGCAAAAAGTGGTATGCGCAAAGAAGATAGCGAATTTGTCAAATTTAGGAGGGATTCTATTTACTTCGTTCTTCTGAGGGTTCTTCGAAAGAAAAAAATAAAAAAATAGCTGTCTTATTTTCAAATCTGCAGGTAAGGGTCTTTAAGGTACTTACAAACCGTGCACTCCAATAAACCTGTGTAAGGGCCTCAAGCTTGCACGCACGTATAATTTCCGTATGTTCGGCAAAAGTTGCAGTGCGTGCGACACTAATATTATTGTCTTGTCATAATAAAGCGCATTGATACGTCTCATCCATTAAAACCTGCAAGTAGAGAATGTAGAGAGATATCTATAATTACTACAGTCATATCAGTCTTTCATAGGTGCTACAGCTGACTACGAACACCGTAACGAGTAATCATGCTTTATTTTAATAAAATAGGTAGAGTTAAACTGATAAAAATACACGAAAGTTTATTTGATAAAAAGAAGCACTTCCGTGGTACCTACCACGGAGCGTGGTAGCCAGTTATGTAGCGTATTGACAATTTGTTGATTGATAGTTACTGTTATTGGTGTTGTAAATTACATCAATGTAAGTTTTCAGGTACTTACTCGTAATCTAGGTCACTAATAAAAATTACATAATTATCTAAAACTCGTTTCATTGAGTTGAGTAGGAAGTTTAGGTAAGGTACCTGTGTTACGGGTGAGCCCTACACGTGAGTTCTTCGGCCGCTGCGGTTCGAATTGAACGTTCGCCACTTAGTTGCATCCACGGCGAGCGAGGGCCGGGCCGTACCTCTGAGCTCAGATCCGCAACCAAAGTAACTGGCCGGTCGGAAAATTGAATTTCGAATTATCCAGGCTCATTTTCGCTGCTTTGTGTATTTAGATGTAAAGTGAAAATTAGGAGTTGTAGGTAAGTACCTACTTAAATTAATGAAATAAAAATAGGTTTTATTGTTCGCGAAACTAGGTGGTAGAGCCAAATTTTAAACATAGGTTGGTTCCTTTAGGTCCTAACAATCGGTGTACAAACTAAGATAGAACACAGGGTGAAGGGGAACACACAGGGTGCCGTTCGGCCATGCCACATGGAGGGCAAGTAAATTACAAAGTATTGCATAATGTAGACTTATTTTATTTTTTAAATTAGTTCTGCATTCAAAGATTTTTAAAACATTACATATTACTTATAAACATTTGCCGGACAATCCGTACATAGTTACCTACTGAAAAAATCATAATCAACAAATAATTATGAATAAGTACGTTCTTAGGTAGAACTTGATAATAAATTAAATTATCAATTTTCGAAAAACCGTTTTGTACGAGTAGGTAGAGTTCCGCATTTGCACCTGCCATTCAACATTCTGTAATATAAACTGCAACTAGTATTAAGTTAACTCACTTTATTTATTATCTGAAAAAAAATTATAAGTAAGTAGTCCTGTTACTTTTAAACGATACGCGTACAAGAGCCCGAATTCGGAATTTCGGGGTTCAAAATCACGCTAGATACAATACGGCCGACGTATCTTGGCGAGTCTGAACATAGGCTATGCGAACTTTAGCGCATGTATGTACACACGTATTTCATTGTTTTATATGTAGGTACCTACTTATAATATATCAACGCGAGCGAAAGCGCGGGCTTATGCTAGGTAGTTGGTTTATAAAAAAATAAATTGGCATCCACAGTTTTCTATTTTGTGTTTTCATGCGCTAAAGTTTGCACAGCCTATGTTCAGACTCGCCAAGATACGTCGGCCGTATTGTACTTTTATGAAAAAACCTCGTTCAAACAAATTCGTTTTTGAAATTTATTTGAAAGAAATGCTTTTAAAAGTTAAATACGAGTTGCAAGATTTTATGAATGATTCATTTAGTTAACAATATAGTTAAAAATATCGGCCCGTCTCTATCATTTGCAACACCCTATCCGGGTAATATTGTGTAGCTGTACTTTATTTATTTGACTTACCAACACCGAAAATGTAAAATACCCAATATTGCAAATATACTGAATACTGAATGCTGAACCTAGTTTGGTATGTCAGATGATGCAGCGCGCAACCTCATCTAGCACGGAGCGGACTCCGCTGGTGGCTCCCAGCTACGTGTTTGAGTCCAGCATCTCCCGTAACTACCAGAAGCGGCTGCGCCAGTTCCAATGCGCCATATGCATCATATTCATGTGAGTGCGACTACGTCCAGTTCGAAGCGGACTCCGCTGGTGGCGCCCAGCTAGGTGTTCGAGTCCAGCATCTCCCGTAACTATCAGAAACAGCTGCGCCAGTTCCAGTTTACCAATGCATCATATTCATGTGAGTATCAGTAACTCAGTAAGCACATCATCATCAATGTATGAAAGGCTTAGCCCTGACTGACTGTCTGACTGACAGACAACGTACAGGCCAAACCGCTGAACGTAGAGACTTGAAACTTGAAGAATGTGTTCATCAAGAAGTGTAGTTCGAAATAAAGTTGCGGGCGTAAATACCCCCGTATCTGCTACGTCGAGACATTTCATCATCAGATGAGTTATTACAAGTCTTACAAGGCAATTGAAATCCAAATAAATGCACTCAACACCTTCATAGTAGGTACCTACTGTACAATATTTTTTTAAAAGCTTCTTATCCTTTTAGCACAAAAACAAACACAACGAACTTTACTCGTACCTATTTAAATCGCTGGTAAAAATAAAACCTTAATTAACATAAAAGTAAATATAATGTAGGTAATGAGGGCTATGAACTTGTTAGCCAATTTCTTTATTTTTATAGGTACTTGTTTATTTAATTGAAACACACGTGAGTGGTACCGACCAAGTCTACATAACTACCTGTCCCCTTAATAAAACTAGAATTTTCCGAGGGACTGACCTGAATCTAGAAGTGACCTTCTGCTAGTTCATTGACTGACTTTTAGGCCTATATAGCAGATAATGAAATGAGAATCAAATATTAAATAATTATAATAATAAATACATTAATTTTGGACATTTCACACAACGCCATCTAGCCCCAAACTAAGCAGAGCTTGTACTATGGGAACCAGATAACTGATACATTATGATAGTAAATACTTTTATTTTTAAATTCATACATAGTAAACATCCAGACTCAGTACAAACGCCGATGTTCATCACGCGAGTGTTTGTCCTGCGGGAATCGAACCCGCTACACCACCGTGGCAGTCACTTACCACTCGACCAATCGTGTCGTCAATACGATCAGACTCCACAATATCTCTTAATATACCATGTTTTTTCAGTATTTTCAACTGTTCTCATTTTAGTCGTTGAGAGAGAGAAGAGAGCAGTTATTTGATAATTTTGAATTCCATCTCTAGGGCCGTTCTCGGCGTAGGTCTTCTGGTCACAATTTCCTACAAGCTATCGGAAGAAATCGACGATGACAGCACGAATCCATCAGTGAACACATCTAACACGCCAGCGGTTTCGGAGACGCCAGGGGCAGGAGTACCACTGCAAATGTCAATGAATCCAATGTACGTCTCACCAGAACATCAACCTTTCCTGAAGAAGAGCTGGCCTCTGAAAGGTTTGTTTTGAATATTTTCAGACTTTTTTAGGACCTGGAATGTCCCAAGAAAAACCTTTCTTCTTCTTTCCGGCCTAATGCCGCTTCGGGTGTTCAGCTGGTGTAGTCTATGGCTAGGCGAATGACAACATCACCCCATGTATCTTACCTACATACACCGCAAATTTTTAATCACCAGATAAAAAATGGACAACTGTTACCGTTATCTAGTCGTTTTCCGTAATCTTGCTTAAATATTTACCCATCACTGATAATAATTCTTTGGCAAACCCAGGTATGCCCTAGCTCGAGCCAGCTCGCTGCAGCTCGGCTCGGGCGCCGCACTCGCCCCGCTGTCATTCTGTAATTTTGTAGAAACCCAAAATTATGACTGCACAGATACAACCTAGTACCCCTTCGGACTGCCCTTCGGCATTGCCCATTTAAGTTTTTTTGGTACCTAACTAAAAATTTGTGGTGTATATCCTGCCTATATTATGTGCCGCTAATGAGTACCACCGGTCCTCAGAGCAACCACCAGCCCAATGGGGCGGCGAGCCTCCCTCCCCGAAGGATATAGAAGCCGCTGTGGACACAGGAAAATCAGCCGTATTAGAACTGCACAAGGTGGAAAGCGACCGCAAGCCGCTGGATCGAGGGAATCCTGCTAGCAAGGCGCAGAGAGCGACAGCCACGGCCGTGGAGGTGAAGCCACTAGCTGACTCCGCGTATGGCGCGGAACAGGCTACCAGGGCGCTGCTCAACGGGTGAGGCTTTTCTTCTTCTTCTTATAATTTTCAACCGACTTCAAAAAGGAGAAGGTTATCAATTCGATTGAATGTTTTTTTTTTATGTTTGTTACCTCAGAACTTTGTTGTTTATGATCCGATTTTAAAAATTATTTGTTTGTGAGGATATACTTTCAGATTGGTCCCATACAAATTTGATCAAAATCGATTCTGTAGTTTAGTTTTTATATCCAAATAACTGAAAAATATATGTCGTCGAAGTAAACGAAATTGCGTATTTTGCGACCCTGTGATTTTTCAGTGGTGTTTACGGTCACTAAAACAGTGTAATTGAAGTCGGTTGTCAACTTTTTTTTAAACCTTGATTATTTAGATTCTTAAAATTACCAACAGATATAGTAACTAGCTGCCTGCAGGATATCGTGATTATGAGTAGTCTTAGTTCATTTCCAGGTCCTAAAATCTAAAGGTAGGTAGGTATCTGTACTTTCAGCCACAACTTTACAAGCGAAGTGTTCCTTCCTTGATAAATCAGAACGAGGCTTCCGTCGATTGGGACCACTAGGTATTGGGACCATGGTCCGAATCGCCGGTTTACATTATTGATTTCAACGCATTGTACATTAGATCTTGTACTACAGGTGTACTAGGTTTCAAACATAATCTACCTACACCTTGTAAGGACACAACTTACCTAAAGATTAAAAAAAAACAAATATTAGTTTTTATTCCATATAGTCACTTAACTATACCTAGAGCTATTAAAAATTTAATATTTATTATAATTGTTTCTAAAAATATACTTACTGGTTATAAATTAAAACTCTAATAAATAAAAAATCATATATTCGATGACTCTACATAGGATCCGTTATGACTTATGATGAATTATGAATAACAGGTAAGAGCAATGTAGAAATTACTGTCATTGCACAATAATTACTGTTTTCATCTAATTATCTTTCTTACTTTAAGTAAATTATAAAATTTAAAATAATATTCTGCATGTGTTTTTAAAATTATTTAAATTTAATTATTTTTTTTTGGACATTGTAGTACACACACAGACAAGTAGGTAGGTAGGTATTTCTTAATAAATAGTACTTTCTTGTTAAATAAACATTTTGATATAAACTTCTTATGTCATTGCGTCTCTGTTTAATTAACAACTCATAATAATTAACCAATGTGTTTAAAAGTTTAATCTTTTTAAAAATTTACGATACTTCCTGGCTATATGCATTCAAACCGGATAAGTAGGTATTTTATTTATTAATTGGCGAGATAATTGCTGACACAAGAATTATTAAGTAATATTTGAAGCTTTAATACTTTGCCACATACATATATACTTATTTCCTCTTATGGTAGTACTGCGTATCTTTACGCCACGTAGAGAACATAATTCGCAATTTTTCTTGTATTTGTTCAATAAATAAATGTTATTATGTACGGACATTCATTGTACGAACAAGTGCAGTTAACGTACCAATACCTATAAATGTATCAATAGCTACTCTTCTCTAGTTAGTGCATCGTCAAAGACCACTTAGGTCGTCCCATTTAGTAACGGGCCCAACTCTATTAAACTACGAACTACTTAGACTACCAAGACCAGTTGCAGTCTTCTGATCATCAATAATTGAATAATTTCTTGATAATAATTCGAAAGATTATCATACCCACTGCAGGTTTTCTTCTAAAGAACTATCTAATTCTCTATCTATGAGCCACACACAGTATCAGAATCACAGTATCAGCCGTTATGATCATTGTCTTTGCCGAATATATATAGATAAAATAGGATTTATTTTGCCTCTATCTCTATTGTTATTTAATTTTACCATGTTTTGATTATATAACTACTTTTTTTTACCATGATTTTGTTTTTTTTCTTTAATTTTGTCTGTCTGTCTGTCGTTTCGGGTGGAATCTTGCAACTAAAATCTGAGCACTTCGCGATTAGCTAGAAAATAGCCGGATATCCAGCTGAAACCTCACAACTCAATGACAATGCATTCTAAATCCATTTATTAGCATGCGATGCAGACAACAGACAGCCTAAAAGAAACATAAAACCGCTACATCTCGTAAAAGAAGCGAGAGCAAACGCATATAAAGATTATTTTTAGATATTTTTTTTTTTTTTTTTTTATAAATAATAATTTATTTCAGGCCAAAACGTTGAGTCAGTCAGACCCATAACAGCTGTAATAAAATTAATAATAAGAAGAAATGACCTATCCAAAATAATAAATTAAATATGTAAATGGAATTTAGGTAACTGTCTACGGGCAAAGTACTTACCCAAAAGACTGGCGTTACCTCGTTGAATAGCGATGCTATTCTTTGACCGAGGTAAGCGCCAGCCCTTTGGTCGTTTGATTTGTCTACCAAACATCTCTGCATTTCTTGTTCACATTATATACTAGGCTAGGTTTATGAATACCACAATATTACCTCGCTTACCGATTTGAAATTGGGGCGTGTAACCCGAGCCGGTAGAAACTGCGACACCCAACACCGTCGTGCTTTGGCTTCGTCCCGGCTCGCTGGCCACAGACACCGATATGTTTCTCAATCGATACCATTAATACCACTTAAGGGTAATCCTCAAGGAAAATTTGCATACAAAATGTTTCGGACAAATACTCAAAAAGTACGCCGTATTATAGTAATTTCTTCACACTATTCTTGTGGTCTATGTATTCCGATTGTGTCAACAAAAATAAGTAAGGTTTCACGTTTTACGTGTTTTAAAATTACAAACTACTAATTTAAAACACGTATATAATCTAAATTAAAGTATGAAACCTTACTAATTTTTGTTGACACAATCGGAATACATAGACCACAAGAATAGTGTGAAGAAATTACTATAATACGGCGTACTTTTTGAGTATTTGTCCGAAACATTTTGTATGGAAATTTGCCTTGAGGATTCCTCTTAATGGCACAACGACCTGAAGGACACTAGGTCCCATTTGAATCTACTAATTGATACCAAGAGACCTACACTTTACTTGTTTCGGCAACTTTGATGAGGCGTCATCGACACCTCGACTTCTGACATTGGTTTTAAGATCAACAACGAGCTTAGTTTTTTTTAATCGAAAACCCGGCTGCTATTTATTATTGCCATTTTAGATTTATATATTTTTATGACCATTGACACTGAATATATGTATTTACAACTAATTTTTAAAAGCTCATTTATATATAATTCTAGAGAGGATTAAAAATTCATTATAGCGGCTTGCTGCGTTATTGGTTTCTGGCATCAAGCAAGATTTCTCGGGCTGAAGATGTACCACCCATACCTATCCCTAGCACAATATCTTGAGCAATTGACTGAATCAGAAAAACAGCTGCACTGCAACCCTTTCACCTTTCAAATCTAGACACTTAATCTCATTTAAAATCTAATGAGGATGAGAATATCATCATTTCATCTTTCAAGGAATATCTGACCATAGATGAATAACGGTGTTCCTATCCAAGATTGACAGTATAAAAGCAAAATGGATGCGGAATACTTACAAGACAGAAAAAATTCAGACACACTGTCAGTAAAAATGAAATATCTCTATTTTCAAATAATGTTTGTTACTGTTTACGATGCAGTTTTATTAACAATGAAAAAGCCTAGTATTTTTAACATTATAATATTTATCTAGCTCAATTACTTCTATTTTAAAAAAAATTGCCCTATTATTATTAATTAAACCAAAATGTACTAGAAGTTAGCCAATGTGATTAGCGCATTTTCAATGTCCTTCATTGTGATTCAATACTTTATAACTTCTGTGGATCTAAACCTTTTCGTGTAATGTCCAGGACGGACTTGTCATCCCGCGTCGGTCGCGCCGGCATGGGGCCGCCCATTAACGGCCTGTTCACGGAGCCTCCCTACTGCATCACCGCACCACCGCCCTGCCAGCCCTCCAAATACCGCTCGCAGGACGGCACTTGCAACAACCTGGCCAACCCGCTGCGCTGGGGCGTCTCCAACACACCCTTCAGGAGGGTGTTGCCTGCTGACTATGCTGACGGTATGTTTCCAACTATTTAGCAATAATAACACACCCTTCAGGAGGGTGTTGCCTGCTGACTATGCTTATGGTATGTTTCCAACTCTCTAGCAATCATAACACACCCTTCAGGATGGTCTTGCCTGCTGACTGTAGACGGTATATTTCTAACTCTCGAACAATCATAGATCACCCTTCAGAAGAGTCATAGCTGCTGATTATGCAGACGGTATGTTTTCAACTTTCTAGCAATCATAAAACCTCTTGTCCTGCCTGCTGACTATGCTGACGGTATGTTTCTAGCAATCATTAACATCTGCCATTATACCCACAGTGGGGATTCCACTACTGGGACACATCATGATTATCTTGTACCCAAGATGCTTCGAAGATGGCAGAAACCGCCTTCTAACACTTTGGCTAATAAAAGTGTAGTAGCTCTTGATAAAATATAAGATTTTCAAAGTTTCATAAAAATAAAGGGTTCCGATAATTATGTAAAAATTTGCGTGGGTCCAGATTAAAGCATAAATTATTAATTAGAGGAAGGTGCCTATAGATAGAGTTAGATGGATCTTAGGGCCTAGGATCATTGGCCTAGAAACACGCGAGTGAAGGTCAGTGTATCGACCTGCATGCATTTAAACCCATGTCTAAAAGCTTTTTTGTAGTCGTTTTGCAGTATAATTAGGTATTTATGTATGCATCGTAAATATCAATTGATGTTTAATTGATAGTTGATATATTCTATATTTATTCTGTAATTCTTTATTGTACACAAAAACACGATATAGTATTAAACATAAAAGAAAATACATGTACAAAGGCGAGCTTAACCCTAACAAGAGTTTTCTTCCAGCAAACCTTAGAGGCTATTTTATATTATTCAGTTTTTTTAGTTTACAAGCTACAAGCCAGCAAGTTTAAAAGCTAGCGAGTGAGCGAGTTAGCTGTCCGGAAGGATTTTCAACGACAACGTGACAACGAGCCCTAATGTGGTTCTCCGTTTTTGAAGCTACATAGTTTCTAAGTCAATTTTACTGAACAGATCTAATAGGAATCTGATAGTTACGAGTAGGTATATTTTATAAGCTGCAAAAGGACATAGATTATAGCTAGGTCATAGATTTGTTCAGTATCTATTTGACGGTATCAGGCTGTCCATTCATGATGATAGAACAGAACCGTCGTTTCAGGTATCAGCGCGCCCCGCAGCGGCGTGCACGGCGCGCCCCTGCCAAGTGCCCGCGATGTTAGCGTGACGGTGCACCGGCCGAGCTACGCGCACGACTCCGCCTTCACCGTCATGCTGGCCGTCTGGGGACAGTTCGTGGACCACGATATGACCGCCACTGCTCTCAGCAAAGGTACACTCCACTCCCCACTGACGAATTCGCACTCTAACACTCTAGTTCCAATGGTATTTGAACTGTGTTAGTGCCCATTTGGACGAAACCCTGCAGGGGAAGCCTCATACCTCCCGTCTTTAAATTCAATAGCATAAATATTAAAAATCTATTTTTTTTATTTTTATTTATTTCCCTATTGTAAAGTCTTTCGACCATACCGCCTTGTCATACGTTTATTATATTCAAAATAATTTCTATTTCATATTACGTGAGACAATGTTTTAATAAACATTACAATAATTTGTAATCATTCAAAGTCATCTCCCTGTAAAGTGGTGGTGGTGGTGGTTGGAGCAGCAACCAGGAAGGAGCCACTGCTTGTTATAGGCCTCTTTTAGCTTTAACCAGCCTCCATGATCTTGTGCATCTCTCATTGAACCAGTATTCTTGATTAAATAGCTTGACATTGGCAGGTCACAACAGCAGTTCCCTCTCATGCTGCGACAAGTCTCAGTCGCCGCACCCGGAGTGCTTTCCGGTGGAGCTGGACGTGGAAGACCCCTTCTACCGCGACTACAACCTCACCTGCATGGAGTTCGTGCGAGCCGCGCCTGCGCCCACCTGCCACTTCGGTACTTATGAGACGTAAATGTTTGTTACAATAAAAAAAATGAAGGGTTTCATTCATACTTTAATTTAGATGTTATACGTGTTTTTAAGTTAGTTTTAAAACACGTATAAAATCTAAATTAAAGTATGAAACCTTTCACTTTTTTTGTTAGTTAGTGGTTAGTTTTAAAACACGTATAAAATCTAAATTAAAGTATGAAACCTTTCACTTTTTTTGTTGACGAAATTAAAAAATATGGACGAAACGAATAGTGTGAAGAAATTACTATAATACGGCGTACTTTTTGAGTATTTGTCCGAAACATTTTGTATGGAATTCGGATTTGAGGATTCCCCTTAATTTAAAATAAATTGAAATGTCTTGACTTCCAGGTCCCAGAGAACAACTGAACCAAGCAACAGCCTATATCGACGGCTCGACCGTGTACGGCTTCAACTGGCGCCGCGCCGCGCGTCTCCGAGCCACGAGCGACGGACAACTCAAGATGCTGAAGATAGGATCCCGGCAACTGCTGCCACCATCCACCGACCCTAACGACGGCTGCAACACTGTCGAGATGAACGCCAAGGGCCGATACTGCTTCGAGACTGGTGAGTCTACTGGATGGGAGGACTCGGTTATATTTCGAGACTGGTGGGTCAACTGGAGGGGAAGACTGGGTCAAACTTCGAAGCTGGTGAGTCTACTGGAGGGGAGAACTTGGTCAAACTTCGAGACTGTTGAGTCTACTGGAGGGGAGGACTGGGTCAAACTTTAGGACTGGTGAGTCTACTGGAGCGGAGAACTGGGTCAAACTTGGAAAATCTTTTTCATGTAAGTGAGTGATTAACCAGGCTCTCCCTTGATGGGAAGAGGTCACGCCTGTCCAAGATCAGAACAGTGCTGCACAGGATTTTGATTCACATAGACCCGTGCAACAGCACTGCTAGAGCGCTCATTAACTTAAAAACGTTTTCATGGTGAGTCTCGAAAACCTTTCTTCTTTTAAACCAGAACATGCTAACACATTTCTGTTTTGCAGCAGAATGCCTCGAATTGTGTTGGTAGTTGGTACCCATCTAGACGGCATACTACAGGAGACGCCTAACGAATATTCGCCTTGAAACTGAAGGGATCACCGTAAATTACCTCGCAAACATAGATGAATAAACTAAACACCAAGATAGAAAGTACCTATCAAACAAAGATGGAGTCGTAAAACAGGGCCAAAAAACTTCAGGCATTAAAATGTATTATCTCCAACATCAAGTCATTTTTGTTACTCTTTACGATGGAGTTTCATTAACAATGAAAAGCCTACTGCTATTCTCGCAATATATTCCAGGTGACGACCGAGCAAATGAGAACCTTCATCTGACCACCATGCACCTGATTTGGGCGCGCCACCACAACCGAGTGGCGGCCACCTTCCGCGCACTCAACCCGCACTGGGACGACGAGACCGTGTTCCAGGAGGCGAGGAGGGTTATCGGCGCGCAGATGCAGCATATCACCTACAAGGAGTTCCTGCCTGCTATTCTTGGTAGGTTCCTATACTTCCTATGACCCAGTACTTAATATCAATAACCATAAATCAGTATAATGATGATCGGCGTCCAGGTGCAGCATTTCACCTTCAAGGAGTTCCTGCCTGCTATACTCGGTAGGTTCCTTCCTATGACTCAGTACCTACCATCATCTGTATACATATAGGGTGAATACTTTCGACCGCCCTCTGAGGGGAAAATCTAAACGGCTATAGGATAGTTATGGAAAAATGTTGTTAGGTAAGTAGAATCATTTCGATAAAAATAAGTACTGCTTATATAATAATTAATCAGAAAAGTCGTTGTTTTTCCGAAAACAGTTTTTTTGTGTTTTTTTTTTTTTGCATATTTCGATCCTCTATCTGATAAGCAAATACTTCAAAATAACAATGGGTTTAATGTTGTTGGAAGATGGTATTCAAGTGTCCATACAAAATGTATAATCGTACATCAGTTAAAGCAATCAAATCAAATCAAACCTTCGTGTCGTCTATGTGAACTTCTAAGAATATCGTTTTCCTGGCGCAGCCTACAAAGCCACCAGTGTCCTGGCCTACTTAGACAATCCTTATGACGTTTTTAGTAGGTCCCTACCAGACCCAAATGGACCAAAATCCAACCATTCAGAGGACTTCCGCCAACAAAAACCGATAGCTGGCTAGCGGTTAATGTTTTTGAAAAGATCTTAATATTGATTTTCATATATGAAAATACAAAGTCGTTTGACCATTATCTGCCTAAAAAACCTTTTGAGTCTCCCTGCTGGAGACGGGCCACTCCGCCGTGTACGACCCCACCGTCAACCCTGCCATCGCCAACCACTTTTCGGCCACGGTCTTCTTAATTTCGATTTTCTAACATAAAAATACAAACTCATTTGACCTCAACTCCCTTAAAAGTTTTTGTAAAGTCACCCTTAAAGACAGTATTTGTATGGTGCAGGGAGCGACGTGATGTGGGCCCTAAACCTGACCCTTCTGGAGACGGGCCACTCCGCCGTGTACGACCCCACCGTCAACCCTGCCATCGCCAACCACTTCTCCGCCGCAGTCTTCAGATTCGCTCACACCTTACTTCCGGTGAGTCTTTTAACATTCTACTCACCACACATACACACATACATACACACTATAACATCTCAATCATCTCACTAAACACCTTATAAAATGCTCATAAGTAAAATGTTTACTTTATTTTAAAAACTTTCTTTTGTTTCCTCCTTATACTAGCATAGCACTACGATTCTCTTTGTGGTATGGACGGACACATACAAGACATCACAACATCCAAGACCCGAGAACGTACCCATTTCGTTACACAAATATTCGCCCCGGCCGGGGATCGAAGCCGGAACACCAAGCTTCGCAGACAGGGCCACTACCAACTAAAACGAAAAACTAAATGTTTAATTTGTGTTTTCAGGGTTTGATCCACCGAGCAGACTCCTCAAACGGCACTGTGAACTACGTGCAGCTGCACCAGATGCTGTTCAACCCTTACACGCTGTACACGGACGAGGGCACCAAGCAGTCCATGCAGTCCGCAATGGACACGCTCGTGCACACCGTCGACCCGCACGTCACCACCGAGGTAAGGGTTAATATCACTAACACCAGCATATTTGCCGTTGAGGTGTGCCACTCTCTGTAGCTTATAGTCTAACTAGAAGCTCTGCTAGTTAACTTGCAGGATAATGTGTCGGATAAAACTTATCGGTGGCTCTTCCATGGTTACAAAACTACCGCAATGGAGGAAATGTAGCCGTCTATTTGATTTCTTTGCAGGTTTTTATACTGCTGGTGCATAAAACTAACGTTTTGAAAGTACAAGGGTATATAATAGCACCTTCACAAGTCACAAAGAGTCTCTCAATCGACTCTGGCAATATTGCGAGTAGGTATTATTAACCTTGCGATTTTATTTCAGGAGACTACGTTATTATTATGAGCCCGTAACGTGTCACAGAAGGGCAAACGACATGACTTGTTTATGCATTGGGTTCTCTAGGTGGATAGACCCATCGATCTCTCTAGTCAAAAGTAGGATTTCTTTAAAAGTACCACATTGGTGCTTCCAGCTCAGCAACCACATGTTCGAGAATCCTACCATCGGCAACATCACCTCACCCCCCGCCCACCGCGGGCCGTGCGGCCTCGACCTGGTGTCACTCAACATTCAGCGCGGCCGCGACCACGGCCTGCCCGCCTACACGCGCTGGCGCCGCCACTGCGGACTCTCCGTGCCCACCACCTTCGAGGACCTGAACAACATCTTTGATAACTCTTCGCTCTCCAGAATCTGCACTATTTATAAGTAAGTCTTTGTTTTCACCATACGTCTTAGCAATCTCGTGGCACCTTTTGAGTGACCCTAAAGCTGGTGGAGAGTTCAAACCGCCCAAAAACCTTCGGTGCAACCTCGGCCTAGTGTCGCTTAACATCCAGCACCTGCCCGCCTAAGCACGCTGGCGCCGCCACTGCGGACTCTCCGTGCCCACCACCTTCGAGGACCTGAACAACATCTTTGATAACTCATCGCTCTTCAGAATCTGCACTATTTATAAGTAAGTCTATGTTTTAACCATCATCATCATCCGCAGCCTGTCTTGGCCCACTGCTGGGTCCAGCCTCTCTCTGCTCGCACCATGCTGCCCGTTTTCACCATACGTCTTAGCAATCTCGTGGCACCTTCCGTGGAATCGAACGCTGGTCGAGAGTTCAAACCGCCCAAAAGCCTTCGGTGCGACCTCGACCTGGTGTCACTCAACATCCAGCGCGGTCGCGACCACGGCCTGCCCGCCCACTTTGGACTCCTCGTGCCCACCACCTTCGATCGAGAACCTGAACAAAATCTTTGATAACTCATCGCTCTCCAGAATCTGCACTATTTATAAGTAGGTAAGTCTATGTTTTTACCATACGTCTTAGGAATCTCGTGGCACTTTTCGAGTCACCTCGTTTCGAGTGACCCTAAAGCTGGTTGAGAGTTCAAACCACGACCACGACCTGCCCGCCTACGTGCGCTGGCGCTGCCACTGCAGACTCTTCGTGCCCACCTCCTTCGAGGACCTGAACAACATCTTTGATAACTCATAGCTCTCCAGAATCTGCACTATTTATAAGTAAGTCTATGTTTTTACCGTTCGTCTCAGGACTCTCAAGGCACTTCTCGTATCGCCTCGTTTCGTATGAACCTAAAGCTGGTTGAGGTTTTAGCAGGGACCGACAATTTCACCCAGTGTGTTCTCGTTTCAAATTTTCTTCTATTGCTGTATGTTTTTTTATTTTGTGATGCACACTAGAGCCAATATCTCTAAGAAACAGCGTTCAAAGTTTGACGTGAGCAGAGGGTCTGCTAAATGTTTAAGCTTGACTTCCACCGCGAAAGGGTGATGAGCGGAAAATGGCTAAGCGGAACGGACTCCTTTTAAATAATTAAATAGGTTTAATATTTCCACCAACAAAGAGTTTTGTCTGTATCCTATCTGAAGCGGATTGCGAATGAGCGGAGTTCATTTAAACTCTTTCTGCTCACTCAGTCCTTTCCGCTCGTCTATTTGTTGGTGGAAATACAAGTAACTACGCAGCTTACTCTTGTGAATTAAACGAAGTTCTAAATGGGTCTGGTCCGCTCCGCTCGCGGTGGAAACCGGGCTTTGTGCTTTGTGTTTTAAACGATTGCTTAACGCTCTACGTATAATAATAATATAACATAACATAACATTCACACACTCACACCCCTGCACTAGGATTCCCTGTGTCGCAAGTGGCATGGACACATACAACACATCACAACATCCAAGACCCGAGAACAAACATTTGTGTTCGTCACAAATATTTGCTCCGGCCGGGGATCGAACCCGGAACACCAAGCTTCGTAGGCAGGGTCACTACCAACTAAGCCACGATGTCGTCTATACCAATAATTCAATATAATAATGGATTTAGGATGCTGATGGAGCTGCTTCGCTTCTGCAGTGCATCTACCATGTTTGCAGAGGCGCGGGTCGACGGCTTTCATGCCATTATACGCAAGAAAACGCCTCATTGCTCTGCAGAACGTGGAACAGTACCAACAGTGCATCCTACAAGTTATCGGGGGCAAATGACTCGCCCATCATGCAAACTTTCAATCGAGTTTTGATCCAATAGGCTGCTCCGCTATTGGATTACAGCTCGATTGAAGGTGCTCATGATGATAGGTTTAATTTTTTTGTAATGTTGTCATTTTAATGTTTTTATGGATCTAACATTAGTGGTCCGAAATAAATATTTTGATTTGATTTGATTTGAGCATGATCTTGAGTTATCTCAGTCATACTTCATACTTATTCCTCAGAAACGTGGAGGACATAGACCTGTACACGGGAGCGCTGGCGGAGGATCCGCGCGGCCGGCTGCTGGGGCCCACGCTCACCTGCCTCATCGCCGACCAGTTCCTGCGGCTCAAGCGCGGCGACCGCTTCTGGTACGAGACCCGCGACGGAGAAGTTGGCTTCACCATCGGTAAGTTAACAATAGTAGATTATGCACTAAGGGGATAAAGCAGTGTCTTATGTCGCGGGTGGCATATTGAACCCTGAGCTAACGAGGGACTCAGTTAACTCCTGAGCGAAGCGAGGGAGTTATGTAGAGTCCTGAGTGACGCGAGGGGTTCAAGCTGCCCAAGACGAAGACAGGCTTTATCCCAGAGGAGCATACTCTACTTTTCACACCTTCTGCGAGGCAATAAAAATCCAGGGCTCCAAACTCAGCAACCAACACCGTCTTTTGTTTTACAATCTTTGTAGTCGCGCCTTTTTTCTTTTTTTTATGAGTGGCCAGTTCGATTTTAGAACAAACCTTTTTACAATGCCATATGGGCGTTCTTTTACTTAGAGTTTTCCACGAGTTTCCACACGAATTTGACGTTCCAAATTCAAATCACATTACTACCCTTGGGAGTTTCATACAACATTACCTCCCTTGGTAGGTAATGATTTGCTTTACCTTGATGATAGCATGATACGTAATTGGATATTCGACAATGTCCAATTACATATCATGCTATCATCAAGTAAAAGCATACAACATAACCTCTCTAGGGAGGTAATGTTGTATGAAACTCCCAAGGGTTGTAATGTGATTTGAATTTGGAACGTCAAACGGCCACCATAAGCAGAAAAATGGCGCGACTTCAAAGATTGTGAAACAAAAGACGGTGTTCGCTGCTGGAGCCCCGGCTTTTTATGGCCTCGCAGAAGGTGTGAAAAGTAGAGTATGCTCCTCTGGGATAAAGCCTGTCTTCGTCTTGGGTAGCTTGAACCCCTCGCGTCACTCAGGACTCCACATAACTGAGTTACCCTCGTTAGCTCAGGGTTCAATATGCCACCCGCGATAAGACACTGCTTTATCCCCTTAGTGCATAATCTACTATTATATTCAATATTCGACTTGAATGTAAATCATTTTCAACCGACATCTAAAAAATCAAAACTTGTGGGGGTTTGTGATGAGCCTACAAAGAAACTCTCGATACCTCGTTCGGTAGCTCACTTTTCATATTCAGAAACAAATTCTACAGAATTTCATTCCCAACGTATTCACAATGTTAATTTTCTCGTATGCACTTTACCTACGTACATTTTTCACCATTAATTATACCGTGTCGTATACCAATGGATTTTTCATGATTTCGGCATGACACAAAACCTAAAAAGTTCGAAAACATATTGTGTCAAGTGCACGAAAAGAGCCTATTCGAGGTGCACTTGAAATCCCTTTACCACCCTGGCCCGAAAGAACTAATAAAATAAATAAAAAATAAAAAAAGCTTTTATTTCCTTTACACAAATTACATATTACAAATAACATAAGGATTATATTTATTATGTGTAGGGACCGCCTATGCCGGTGAAAGCCTCCTCCAGGGTTTTCCATTTTTGCCTGTCTCTAGCTGTTCTAGACCATAGTTTTCCAGCCACCTTTACTATGTCGTCGCTCCAGCGGGTAGCTGGTCTTCCTCTTCTCGAAAGGACTAGTGTCACGATAAAAAGACCATTAAATTTATCATCATATTTGTCAACCACTCCTTTCCACCTTCATTCCCCTTGGTAATTTTCCAGAGCAACTGACAGAGATTCGCAAAACGTCTCTTGCCGGCGTGATCTGCGCTAACGAGGCTCTCCTCGACCAAGCTCAGCCTCGCGTTATGGAGGCAGTCACCCCCACAAACCCTCTTGTAGACTGCATGGAGCTGCTTCAGCCCGACTTCGCACCCTGGACCGACCCTGCACCCCACAACACGGCTAAGGAACCAAGACCTAGCAACACGTAATTTATACTAGGTACTAGAATGTAAGTCTACATAGATACCTTCACGGATAGAACAGATGCATCTGTGCCAAAAAGGCGCTCCTCGACCAAACTCAGCCTCGCGTCATGGAGGCAGTCACTCCCACTAACCCTCTTGTAGACTGCATGGAGCTGCCTCAGCCTGACTTCGCACCCTGGACCGACACTGTACCCTGCAACACAGATAAGGAGCCAAGACCTAACAACACGTAATTTATACTTCTAGAATGTAAGACTACATAGTAGGCATGGAAAGTATACCGAGTAACATGTTATTTATCATGGTTTAAAACTGATCACACATAACACTTGTTACTTTCTGAGACTAAGTTTGTAAAAAAATCACCGGTGATTTCACTGTTACAAAATGAAATCATATCACCAACTTCACCATCATCTTTAGCCCACTTTAGTCACCATCATTTCATCACCAGCTTGTAACAATGAAATAGAAGTAGCAATCATTTCTATGTCTACTACGTCATATACCTTCACGTATAGAACAAATGGATGGGGTCTTTTTTTTTTTTTTTTTTTTCTTTCGAAGAACATAAGTTCTTCAGTTTGGCTTCAAATCAAAGGTATATAGCCAGTGTCAAGTAATTGGAGAGATTATTTTGTCATAAGTCAGAGTCGATAAGTCAAGTCATGCCCTTGTAAAGTAGTGGTGGTTGCGACTTTACTAGAGGCTTCTATGGAGTTTTGGAGGCAACACGAAAAGTCACGTTTTACAGCATTACACTATTCACCAACACTCATACACGTTCACGAGCACTTAATGGATAAAAAACCACCGTTTTTACACTTAAACACTCAAAGTTATACAAGTTTTGTCAATTAATGTGATGCCGCCAATGCGCCATTTTTCATGTTCCCGCCATAAACCCCAAGGTATCATCATTACTGCTGGACATTGGCTGGCCGCGCCGGTATCCGGTTTGCTGTACAGGTCGGTCAACGAATGTTGGCGCTGTTAAAGTACTCACACTAATGCAATTTCACTACACTTTGACCTCGGATGATAATTTTCACAGGTCACAATAGGGTCACGCTGCGCTCTTATTCATAGACACTACAGATGAAGCGCACGTGTGAATGTGTTGTTCATGCCAGCTTTACCTGTAGGCAGGCACCCTTCATCTGCCTGTATTATTTCGCAGATGAGTAGAACTGAATATGTACTCAGTTGTGGTCAGTAACAATACCTTGTGCATCAGTGTGACTATTTACGTAAACCATTCATGAAGGTAATAATAAGTAAGCCATTTATTTCCAATAAGAATACAGTACATTAAAAAGATTTTGTTAAATAGTACCTATAGTCAATACCGTTTTTACCATAAGGGCACGCGGGGCCCGTGCCCAGGGCCCCATCCTGAGAGGGGCCCCGAAGGACCGACAATTACTCTCACGTTTATTATCATAATATTTTTGTTGTTTTTTCACAAAAAAAAGTTGTAGCTGAAAAAGAAAAACTTTCTTAGCTTACTTCGTTTTTTACCATTAAAGAAACAAATAAGATGAAGGGTTCTTCATCCTCATCATCTCAAGGTGAACCTCTGAATGTCACCAGGAGAAAGAGGTCACGTGTGACGAAAATGACAAACACATCAGATGCTGAACCCAAAAGGGCCCCAAATTCTTGAGTGCCCAAGGGCCCCAGCATAGTTTAAGACGGCCTTGCCTATAGTCACAGAAGTACCTATAGTAGATACATTACACTATGTAGATTTAATAAAGTGAAAATTAGTGCTATGCAGAGCTGTGACAGATCAAGCCTATTGTAGTCATCAGCAATCAAATAATGGAGCTGGTGATATAACCACCGATATCTATGAAATATAAATAATAAGGCGGCAGAAAAACAGATCTAACACCTGACACTCACTAATAGCAAGACGCAGTACAAGATACAAGTAGACGTTGAATCTGAGTGATTTAGCCCTTCGTCTTTTGACCCATTGTAAATCTAAAATATGAGCAGGCACTTCAGCATTCTGCATTTGGATGGTAGGATGTTTTTTTTTTTTTGCTAAATCATATTGAAAATACACATTTGATTAAGCTGGAATTTGGTAAACCTATCTATATTATGAGCTGAAACAGTCCCGAATTACATTTTGATCCCTAAACCTCGTTAATGAAATCGCGGATAGCAGCTATTTTAGTAATTAATTAATACTCGCTTATCATTGTAATTAGATGTAGCATTTATACGTAATAATATAACGTTATGTTATTATTCCATACATGTAGATTGCTGTTACATTTTAATTAGGCGTTGCTACTTTGGTGTAGTCTCCGTTCGTGTGTCGATATTTTGGGTAAACAACGACTTTGGTCTCTTCTTTTCGTGCTTTTGTTTTACAAAACAATAAAACATAATAATTATCACTGTTGGTAGTGCTGTCTCTGCTTGTTTCTGTGTACATTTAAATTTCTTCCTATTTTCAAAATTTGTAGGTGTGCCCTTAATTTAAACAAAAAAGGAGAATAGAACCTACTATATGGGTTTTTGTAAGAATAATGTTATGTCTCATTATTATGTATTTATAACTAAGTAATGTGTTGCAAATTGTTTATGACTGTACCTAAGTTGTTAAATTATGTTGATGTTACATGGTTTTTTTAGTAAGTATATATGTTCGTTTCCTTAGTATTGTAGTAGCTAGGTAGTAATAATGTTTAGAGTGCTTTATGATGTTTTTTTTATGTACCTAATAAAGTTTTTTAAAGTTAATTCTTAGTTACTTCTCTACATTTTATTCATACCTTGAGTTGGTGCCTACCGCGCATAGACAGTAAATACTTACTTAGAATTATGTTAGTATTAGCACAGGTAATAGTGACTTGACAATGCCACTCAAAATCCACGTATTCCGACGCAACTCTACGCAACGCCACGCTACGCTACGCAACGCCACGCTACGCTACGCAACGCCACGCAATGCAACGCAAACTTGAAACGAGATTATTGGAGTAGGTAGATAGAATACCTTAGCAACCTTCTTAGCAACAAACCTTGATTCATGTGCCTTGTTCTACCCACCACACGGTTATGTCATATCGACCAACTACGGCCGCTGGTGGGTAGTGGGAAGTGCCAACCTAGATAAGTTCAAGGTTTATCTTGAAGCACTTAATTCAGAAAAAAAAATGCCTCTGATCAAGCAAACTTCAATCCCAAGTTAAACTTAGTAAGTACCATTTAGCTAGAGAACCTTGCCTCAAATAATAGGATAGGGTATTAGGTACGTTAATAATAAAAATATCTCTTTAGATTATGTACTTAATGTAGTACCTCCATTGTATTTTAAACGTTATCGTAAGGGAAATGAAGACCTAAGAGAACGTAGGCTGATGATAACAATGATAATGATAAACTTAGCTAGTCAGTGAAGGAAAAAAACATTGCGTTCACTGTAGCTAGGGATGCCATCTCTAAAATTTGGAAACCAGGACAAGACGCCTGAAAACCCCGGATTTTAGAGCCCAGAACCCGGACATGTCAACAGATTTTCAACCGACTTCAAAAAAGGAGGAAGTTCTCAATTCGATACCTTTTTTTTACCTCAGAACTTCGTCATAGATCTAAAAGGATCACATATGAGCACGGTAAAAAGTCGAAAAATAGTGATTAAATTATTATAATGATGCTGGTATTTTACTTGACTGGATAACAGCGATAGCAGCGATAACAGTACACTATGTACGAGCTTTGATTAATTACTCTCTAAATAATCAAAGAGTAGGTACGAATATTTATACGCAACTAACTAGAAATGTTTCCGAGCTTCTTCATAGCTTCCATTAACATATTGCCGTTTTCTTTTAGCCGGGTTATGCTCGTAGTCTTGTAGTGGTGGTCGTGGAAAGCGCGCGTGCCGCGAACGTGATCACGTTTTTGATACACGTGATGGGTAAAGCACGTGTTTCCTAATCTAGCGGGGACAAGCTGGGTGGCCATCTGTATAGAATTTACCCGAATATGGGTAGAACTTTCTAGAATGTGGTAGAAAAAAGCGAATGGTTATACTAATTTTATTATTTCCTTGAAATTGTTATTTGTTTGAAATCTTTATATTTATCATAATATAATCGCTTCATCGCTTCAACAATCAATCAATCAATTTATTTTCCAAAAACACGGAAACTGCACGATGGTTCACAAATTCACAATGGACCGCGCAAGCAAGCCTGTTCAACATAGGTATCTGATATTTGAAAATCTGAATTACTAGGTACTGGTGGTACCTTGACTTATCTATAATTTATATATATAATCTATAGATTTGTTTTCTGTTATTGTACCAAATAAATAAAATAAAATAAAAAATAGTCAACAGAAGTTAAAAGTAGACAACAAATCTACCAACACAAAACCACGACTACCAACTACCAACACTACCAAAACAATAAAGCATAACTAGAAATACAAAACTTCCATGGCTAGGTACTTGGTGAGAAAAAGTTTTTGGTTATACTCCATTTCGAAAAATTAAAAAAAAATAGGTACCTACCTAGCCTACACTTACTAAACATGAAAATTGAAGCTGGCAGCACTAGCTTGCGCAGAAATATTCCGGTATAAGTACCATACCGGTTATTAGTGGCTCTCTCTTCGCTTCGAGTAAAGTCTTCAGTCGAACATGGCCATGACAAGACTCAAGCTACTTCGCAGACTCTCGATTGTTCCATTTCTAATTACCTATATGCAGCCTATATGTAATTAAGAATCTTATTGACCTACAGGACAGCATAGCAGCGCATCAAGTTATGGAAGCAGTTTGGTTTTCGTACTGAATGCTAATTAGGTATTAACAAATCAATATCAGTTTTACCGAGAATACCGAGTAAGTAGTAATTATGTAATACTACTTAGTACCTACTCTTTGGTACCAATTACAAAAAGTAATTTTTATACAAATATCATGCAAAGCATGCATAGTGATAAAGCCTGATCCTGATAGCTTGATGGTCCAGGTTCAATCTCTGCCGGGGATACAAGTATTTTCAAAGGGGGCCGGGGAATCCCCTGCCTGCCTGGGCGACTATTTGTGTGAAAATGTTGATCCATACCAACTGCGTAACATGGTAAATACATATAATTTACTCATTCATCAGGTAAATAATAGGTATAATTATGACAAATCAAAATAAATACAATGTGATAAATGTAAGTATACAAATAAGTAGATACCGGTATCTTTTCTAAATATTTCATAGTGAAAATTCTAAATATTGCGTTTAGGAGATCAGATAATCGCGTTATCGCTTAACCTACTAAATCATCAGCACGCACGATATTAGTTTAGCCTTGGGTTGCATTATTCCTTAATCACGCATTTTAATTAAAACATCATACAGTAAAAAATATGCACTCAAAAATATCCTTATGGTGTAGGTATTTGGCACGTTACTATCAAAACTGGCAACACTTGCCAGCTTCCTTATTTTTGTGCTCAGACTTCCGGCTCTCATTCCCATTTCATTCATTTTTCATTTCATTCTCATTTCCGTTCAAAGGTACTCGAGAGTAGGTAGGTACTTTTGAGTCACACAAAGCTGAAAGTGAGAGATAATAAGAAACAGAACTACAAGAAATGTTAAGTTATTTTAATGACGAGATTATTGATTTTAGATTCTTATGATTTAAAGGTAGGCAAGTACGTAAGGTAAAGTATGATTCATTCAGTAGGTAGGTTCTTAGGGGTTTTTTTAAGTTCCTACCAAGATAATGAATGACTCTTAACCCGGTTTCTTCTGAAGACCATGATGATCTGACCGTATTCATTTGGCTTCCAAGAAACTAACTACCACAGACAAAATAACTAAGCTATTGCTTAGTTAGTCATTATTATGAATACCTCTGACTGTGAGGAAATATAACTAAGGGCATCTAAGGGTAAAAATTGCTTTGAGCTAGAGGACCTCACCTCATGAATATAACCATTATTTTCGTTATCTAAGGCTACTTTTTCACCAGAGATGTGCTATGCTTTATACCTATTGAGCACAAGTGGATGCGTGGATGGATTTCGCTTGACCACTTCTGACGCTTGAGAAGACGTTATTCATATATCACGTGTTGGTATTCCTAGCACATTCAGTAGGCGCCTAGCTCATTATAATGCACGTTCTAGGTATTAGCCGACTGACATTGATGCTACCATTTGCCACCAGACAGAAAAGCTGGCCATTCCATTCACGAAATATGACGCTAACCATATTTTACATCAATGAAATCTTCCACGTAAGCATTCCTTCCAAAATATTTAGATAAATTTTAATATTTATGTGGATCGATTATAATACTACATGCATAAATAAATAACTGCTTTTTTTTGTATATTTTGCACAGATTAAAATCAAGAATATTTTGGAATTTTTGGATTCTCGCATTACATATACAAAGTCCTCAATGACCGAATTCATTTGTATACCACACCAAACCACACCCAGCAGACCACGCTAGAAGATGGTTACGTCATAGCACGCACCCTGCAATGTTAGCAAAAAGTTTTGTAGTGACAAACATTTAAACGTAGTGGTTATATTATTTTTGGTGACAAAGCAGCAAATTAAATAAGGCTGAAACAACAGAGGAAATGAAAGAAAAACTACTCGTAGGTACTATACTAGCTCTACCCCGGCTCTACCATAATTTATACGTTTACTAGATTCGCACGAGCAGAAAACGCGCAGAATGCATTGGTTCTATTTGAACGATTTTTATCGCGAGTTAAAAAATTGCTCGTGCGAATGAGCTCTAAAGCAGCTCTTATGTAGTGTAGTAAGTAAGTATGTACCTAAAGTCTAAACCAGGAGAGATAAATACCAGAATTGAAGAGTATTTAACAACTGATTTGCATACGGATCTCGTTATTGAGCGCACTGCTAAGCATAATTGTGATAACTGAGAAAATTCCGCAGCGTGCATTTCTCCAGTAGCGCAGCGCGGGGGCGGAGGCGCGTATATTTTTACTCGTGACGTCAAGCAACGGCCTCTACTCCGTACACATGTCATATCATCCAGCGGCTATAAAAACAGCGGAGACTGGTACAATAACCGCCAGAGTTCGGTGACACAGTAACATCTGCGGCTAACTGCATTATAAGTCCAAACGAAAAAAAAAAAACTATAGGTAACCGCCATACACCGTCAGAAACGTGGGTGATGCAAGGTCTGGGAGCTGAAGTCTTCAAGGGTTTGTCCAAGTCATGGTGCATTCTTGTTTTCAACAGACTTCAAAAAAGAAGGAGTTATCAATTCGGTTTAATGTTTTGTTTTTTTTTTCGTTATTCAGAACTTTGTTGTAATTTAAGAAATGATTAGTAAAATTATTATTTTTATTTGAAAGGACTTCCAGGTGGAAATAGAAATTGTCCTGTAACTATTCACTGGTGACTAGAACAGTCCAATTCAAGTCGGTTGATTGAAGTATGTTTTTGTAGAACCTTATGTTTAAAAGTCGTTTTCTTATTGAGTCCTGAACCATGTGGCCAACCACGTCTCTATTTAGGCTTCGCTTGCTAGTGGGAATTTCGAGTAGCAGGGTTTAACATCAGACCTACCTACATACTTTCTAGTAGGAACTAGGTCAACTAGGCAGTTTGTTACCAGACAAGCTCGTATTAAAACGCTACTCTCTCAGCTCGTGGGTAAATCGCTACTCGCGGTTTATCTGCCAACCTTCACCGAGCTCTCCATCAAGGTCTCCTCGTTCAACGCAGTCTTGACTTATTGCTGTCTGCGGCAGCTGAAGCTGTCAGCTGCTAGGTTGGTTGATATATGGACAGTTTTTTTATCTTTATCAAAAATCTGTAAACTAATCGTACCTATATAGTAGCACTTGAAATATATTGTAAGTAGGTACCATATATCATTTCGAGATGGATCTAAGAGCGTCACGCACTATCTAGCAATAACATCTTTACAACTAGGTTTACAACACACACAAATGCTTACACTTACTAAAAGTACCTAGTATCATCATAAATCATACTTCTCTAGTGCCTAGTAGCAAACTAGTTGTGCCTACCCTGGAAAGGTCAATAGAGAATCTCTCCTGATAATCTTTGACTTATCTATACTGTACCCCAATCCGCAGATGAGTAGGTACAGAATAATCTAACATCCGACCTATCAATTATTGGTGCATGCATGCAATACAAACATACCTAGATAAGCTAATTCATAGGTTGGTTAGTTATGGCAGTAGTAGAGGCATTTATAGGGGAGGTTTTCAAAAGAAAATACAAAATTACAATTAGATAATGTTTTTTTTATTAGTCATTTTAACAGCAATGAGTGACAGGTTCATTTCAACACTACCTAACATAATTAATAAGTCATTGTCACTTAGGAACAACTTCCTGCAAATAAATCTACACTCAAGGAATAACTTCCTTCAAAAAGGTACACTCAAAGAACAACTTTCTTTAAATTAATATATCAATCATACATTATTTTACACAATATTTACAACAAGATAATATTTACAACTTTTTAAATTAAATTCACACACATCAGTCTGTCGTACTACAACGCATGAAGACCTTACAGTCACTTCACATTGACCTATCCACTTCACGAAGCAAAATGAGAACAAATTCCTAAGAGTCCCACAATTTGAGCATACAAAAGGGCAAATTTGTCATCCATGCCTGTCTCAAAATTTCTAATATCAGTCTGAAAACAAGACTGGCACTTCACAACAAAACAGACGCTGTTATACACCAAAATCTGTCTCTAGATGTCACTTCAGTTCGGTAAAGTGTCCATGAGTATTTCCTTCACTCCTGATGATAATCGGTCGGGGAATTTGATGTCAAAGGCAACTAATAAGTCACCCTTCCGCGTGGGTTCTTTGGGGAATGGTAGCCCGTAGCCCGCAAATCGCTTCACCGTGTGAGGCTTCACCACCTCTCCTTGAAGATTCACCGTTAGCTTCTCCCCAGACATTGTAGGAACCTCGATAATGGTGCCACACAGCGCCTGCAACAATCAATGACATATGTTAGCAATGTTTATCATTATGACTCATTGTACACAAATAATTAGCAGCTTTGTAGTGCTGGCAATATGGCTGATGCTAATAATGATGGCATATTTTTATAATGATATATTATTATTTTTTATGGATGGTGAGAATAATTACATTGACCGGTTATTGACCCATATTGGAGAGTTCCAGAACAAAGACACATGTTATCATCCACTGCCAAACTGAAGGTCAAAACACAACAAATATTTGCGAAATAAACAAACAAAACTTGGGCTTACCTGTTTGAGTGATATCTTGGCAGAGTATCTGATGTCGCAGCCCTCTCTCTTGAACTGGGGGTGTGACTTGTCACGGATGATGAACACAATGTCGGCAGGGATCTTGTTCCGACCCTGGTCGCCCTCCTTCTGGAAGGTGATCTTGGTGCCGGCCTTCCATCCCGGCTTTACGTGGATAGTAAGAACCTTGTCTTCTTTCTTGGCGGTCCCGTCGGGCTGGATGACGCGGCGCGAGATCTTCATCTTCTTGACGCAGCCGCGCGCAATGTCCTCCAGCGAGACGTAGAGATCGTGCTCGATGGGCGGGTCCTGGCTCTTCTCCTTGCGCGAGGGCGAACCGTGGAAGTTAAAGCTGTGGCTGCGGAAGGCGCCCGCCGGACCGCCCGGCCGCGCCGTGCCCATGCCCATATTCGCGAAGGGGTCCATATCAACGTCCATGTCGCGGTCGAAGAACATTGTGTTCCCGCCGCCCGCGCCGTTCAGGTCGAAGAACGCCTGGAAGGGTGACGCGGAGCCGAAGAACTGCGCGAAGGTGGCGCGCGGGTCGCCGTGGAAGGAGTAGGAGTAGGAGTGGTTCCCGCCGGGCGCGCCTCCTCCACCCATCCCGCTCTTCAGACCCTCCTCGCCGTGCGCGTCGTAGATCTCGCGCTTCTTCTTGTCGGACAGAACCTCATACGCCTCTGCCACCTCCTTGAACCGCTCTTCGGCTCCGGCCGCCTTGTTCTTATCCGGGTGGTACTTGAGCGCCAGCTTTCGGTACGCCTTCTTTATCTCGTCGTCGGACGCGCCTTTCGCGATTCCTAATATTTTGTAATAATCTTTCCCCATCTTCTCGGTTTGTTCTGCAACAAAAAGATATTCCCGTTAACATCCGCACGGCTGGCACCTTTTTTGGTGATGTAGTGCGATGATTCGCACGACACGAATTACGTTTATAACATTTCTATGTGAAAACTGACACTATTACGGACGGAAAATGATTAAATATAATACTCACAATCTTCAGAAATCTATAAAAGTAATCCAATATGTGATAAAAGTCGAATTTGTAAAATATTCAATCACTTCACAACTCCACACTTCACAACGAGAAACTTCACAAATGAATGAAACGTTGCGCGCCCGTCGCGCCAAAATATATACATTGAAACGTCTAGAACATTCTGGGACCTTCACTTGTAAACAAAAAGAGACAAAACATAAAATATGAGTGCGTCTACATCGTGTGTTAGAGGAAGATGCATATAATTTTGTGTGTTCAAAAGATCTAGAAAACGCAGAGCCCGAGCGTCGAGTCGAGGCGTCATGACTTCGATTGTTGGGGAGTGGGGCAAAGAATTAGTAGAATAAAATAAGGGCAAGTTCTCGTTGTACTTTTAGTTCTGAATTTTTGGTTTTTTCACATTATAGGTATGTAATAAGTAATACTTTGATTTCTAAAGTTTAGTTATTAAACAGTTTTAGTAGTAAACTGTTTTTTAATGTATCACTGATTATTTAATTTGAGATTATTTGACTACTTTTGATGATGCCTTGCAAATGATGTAGACCATAAAATTAAAATAAATAAGGTAAAACTTTTTTTTCGGTCAATTTTTTTCTTTACGCATGCTCACCTATGCTCAACTAAGTTCGGTGCCAAATTCATCGTAAAATTGCCCGTTAAGAGCAACATTTTTTTTTATTATTTTGCAAGCTGACAAAGTGCTGAAGTTTTTAAAAGTAGTTTGAACCTATGAACAAGAATTTTGTACTGTTGAGAAAATTATGAAAATTTTACTCCGTTCAACTCAAACCTAAAATTTTCACTTTCGACCCTTTTTTCGGTAACTTGTAATGAAAAATGTTGTATAGTTGATTATAACGTATGAAAGACTAATTTAAGACAATAATGTTTCAGAAAAAAAAAAAATCTTACTATTAATTAAGTTATGATTTTTTTAAGGTGCTCCGGAAGTAAATTCAAAAATACACATTAAAAAAAACATAACTTCCAAACTACTAAAAATCGCGGAACTTACATGGGGTATTTTCGGATACACCCAGGTGTGAGGAAACTAAAAAAAATTTTATGACGTCACTTTTTGGATGACCCTGTATATATTATATTGCAACCATATACATAAATATATATAGATATAGATAGGTTTTAAATTATGTTGTGTCTTTTTAATGTTTTGTATTTTTTGTATGGATCTAGTTGTCCGAAGTAAATATTTTTATTAATATTATTATAAATCGTTTGCAACACGAAATACTGTAGGGACAAAAGTATTTTGTTTTCTTTTTTTTTGCAATGAACCTTGATTGTGTAATGTTGTATGAGATTGGATAGGCCACTTTGTTTGTATTGTAGGGAATCCTATAAATCGAGAAACTTGTTAGCGCGCCGGCCGTACTTGGCGAGGGCACTACCGTGCGTCCGTAATCCGTTTACGGGTGGCAGATGACGTACGGTGAGCGGAACATAAATGACAATTTATTGGATATGTCAATGTCACCAATTGAAATGACAGCAAAACAGAAACACGCTTGCGTTTTTAGGGTTCTGAGTCGAATAGGTAACCTATTTTAATAAATCAAATCAAAATATTTATTTCGGACAACTTTACATGTAGATATAACTGCAGAGCAGTGAGGCGGTTCTTTTGAGTATGATAGCATGAAAGCCGTCGACCCGCGCCTCTGCAAACATGGTAGATGCACTGCAGAAGCGAGGCAGCCCCATCAGCATCCTAAAGCCATTATTGTATTGGACACGTAGAACGCTAAGCGATTTTTTGGTATAGTTGACCCACAGATTGCTCGTGTAAAATGATTAGCAGTAAGCTTTGAAGAGAGTGATTTTCTCTTGACTGCTGCAACGAGCAAACCTGCGCGCCAACATATTACTTCGAACCGCCAGCGCTCTACGTTCCCTTTCGATGTCAACCTGGTCATCAAGGTCGTAAATCACTGGTTTCTTTGCTCAAAAGTTGGATTCGTAAGTCCTCCAGCTTTTTTAAATGTCAGTTTGTGATATTAAGTAAATCTGTAAGTTTATGACCTGAATACTGAATAGGGGGCTCCTTTTTATATATATCTCAGTACCTATATCACGCGAGTCAAGGTTGGATACAGGGTTACATACAACTCCCCATGTTTTTGTAGAAAAATATAAACTACCTATCCCCGATTATCGATATACCCCGATTCAGAATTCAAGATTTTTTTTGTAAACAAAGGTTTGACTACCCTAAAAAAATACTTATCAAATTGACCTTTACTCAATTTTCCTAAATACTTATGGTACGGTTTATTTTCTAGTCGATATCCATAGAATGGAAAATAGCAATAGTTTTGTACTGATTATTATATTTTATTTAATTTTTTTCAGAAAGTTATAACACGACGAAAATATATTAGCGAAAAATATTTTTAGACATTGGTATCATCGGAGTAAATCACAGAAGTTCGAAACAATTTTTGGATTTTGACCTAAACGTGTGTTTGTAAATTTTATTCTTTTCTTGTCCGTTTACGAAGTCAAATGCGTTCTTTTTTTACTTCTCGTGTACAATTGTGTGAATCGAATGAATATTTGTTAGGTATCTGCTATGCACCTTGGCATTATTATGATTATTATCCCAGAAATTTAGATTCACAAATTTTATTTCCTATTCTACCTACTTTTCAGTGTTCTGAAGTACCTAAATAAGTTTGGTTAAGAATTATTTACGTAAAGTAGGAAACTATCGCACAAGCAAAACCGCGCGCCGTTACTAGTAATAGTGATCCGTGGTATAAACTCGTTTTTAACCCTGACCTGTCTCTGTTACAGTGACATATCATCTTGAATTATAAATCGGAGTATTAGGTAGGTCTACACGAGTACACAATCACGATTAAATTTTTAGATGTGTTTGGCGGGAAGGGTGGGGTACGACGGGAGAGGCGCCAGGTATCTAATTAAATTAATCGCTTACCTTCCCTTCGTCTCGCCCCGTTCACACGCCGCAAATCCCTTAGTACAATCGCGCATATCATTCTCTCATTGTTTCGTAGTAAAACAGATGCCGAAAAAAAATGTGTGGTATCTATGCAAGCTAGAAAAATGGTACGACGTGGACCACCCCCCCACTTTCACCGAGCGCTATTAAACCGTGACGACCTACGTACGATACCCAAGTCATTTATAAAAAGATTGAACCAAAGAGCTTTTATACATATATCAAGAGAGCTAACACGCCATTTTGTTTTATTTAAGGATTAAGAATTCTGAACCTTATCACGACCGAATAACGTTATTTTTTAATTAAATCAAAATATAACGATAAACGATCTGACGATCGATCGACAGAGAGCCGACGTTTCTGTGGTGTGTCTCGTTCACACAGTGTCCCCAGCATACAAAATTAAAATGGACATGGTAGAAAAAACAGAAACATTGGGCACTACATAATTTCACTTAATAGTCGCAAGGATCATTTTATATAGGCAACTAATTAAATAACTTTATTTCTCACTTAGTACAAGAATGTGTCTTCGTTTTCATAAAAGCAAGGAATTTATAAACGTAGTTTATCAATTTATTGGATAAGAGTTATTGCAAAATAGGAGTAATGTGATGTCAATATGCTGGTAACTCTTTGCAAACCAATGAAACAACATGGCGGATATTTGTCTTTGGATTGGCGGCGTATTTAAAATTATTACAAGAAATTGGTTTTATTATTATTTTATTTAACATTTTTACTAAAATGGTCCAAATTTGTGTCGTAAGTGGGTGTGAGAAAGAGTCGTATCCAGATTGTGGGATATCCTTTCACAGGTAAGAACATTTCGATATGGATCAGTAGTGTGTCCATTTCATTTTTAATTTCAGGATATTCACTATATAAATAGATATTTAATTTTGTAACGTTCATAAGTTTCAACTCGTTTTCACCCTATTCAATAATTCCACCCTGTTACAGATTGCCTGCTAAGAAAGATTTGAAAAAATAAATGGAAGGAAGTTTTGCAATTGCAACATTCTGTAAAATTGTCAGAGTACTCTGTGGTATGCAGTTTACATTTTAAAAAGGAAGACTATTGAACTGAAGCTAAAAAGAAGCTTAAATCCGATGCAATTCCTTCTATTTTAGCAAAGGTAAAAGAAAGTTTTTTTTTAATTTTAAGTAATTTTATAACCTCATACTTATTAGTACCAATAACACTAGATTATCTTACTACTATTATAAATGTGAAAGTTTGTGTGAAGAATGAATAAAAAAAAGAAGAAGAATGATGTGAAGTATACCTATGTTACTCTTTCATGCAATAACGCAAAAGGTAGCAAAAAATATTTTATCAGTATTAGTCGACATGAACACATGACAAATGACGACTACAATTTAAGTGGATACCTCGCAGGAAAAGCCGCGGGCGAACGCTAGTCTATAATTGAAAGATAATAAGAAATATATCTTAGGTTCTGCTGGGAGCCCGCTCAAAAGGCAAGGTGGTGCACTCCCACAGTCTTCACAATCCAGCCCCTGGATACTTCAACGCTTGATGATATCTTATAAGTGAAATAGGACAACGCCTTAGACGCACTGAGCAAAATTATTCTCAGACAATAGAATAATGGTAGCGTTACATAAACAATTAACATTTAACAACTAACAATTAAAACATTAAACATTAAAATTGACAAAAATGGTCGCGTTATAATACTACAAAATTAAGTGCCTGTATTGTTGATGCTATATTATGACCGTTAACAATAAGTATTTTTTTAATTGTACCCTTTCTACTGTCGTGTAATTGTAGTCACTGTCAAACTGTATAAAATAATTTATTTTTAATAATAAATAAATTTGGCAATATATTGTGTTTGAACAAAATTGTATTATTTTATTTCCACTTTAGTAATAAGCCGTATAACGGCTCAATTCATTCTGATCAATGTTATGTCTGATTCAATGGTATATATTAATTACTGTTTCTTTCGAAAAGTAATTATTTTTCTCGGCAGGTAGATACCTAACCTAGATATATATCGATTCTAATTCAAATGAAACGATTTTTTTTTTATGCAAATCGTTTAATTCAAAAATTGTCCTGTTTAGCTCAAAAATTATGGTCGCCTTTTTAGAAAGAGACACACTCCTTAATGGGTAGTCTCTTTCGGCTCTCGGTTTTCGTGTGAGTCGGCCTTCTAGATACTAGTAGGTATACAAGTTCTTTGGATTGAACCCTACCATAGAAGTGGTCCAACATCTGCTTAGCAGTTATGTTTAGTTTTCCAGAATTTCGGTTTCTTTGTGCCCGCCCGCTTGCCTGCTTTCTATCTATATCTATCTAATTTGCTGAATTTATCTGGTCGTCAAGTAGAATATATCAATCCATTGTAAAAATAAACAACATTCATCGTTTTCATCACTTTATTCATCGCGCAAGTCTCAAAAATAACGCGTGCCGGCAGCCTTTGTATTCGATGTCGAAATACT
This sequence comes from Lobophora halterata, assembly GCA_932526365.1. Lineage (NCBI taxonomy): Eukaryota > Metazoa > Arthropoda > Insecta > Lepidoptera > Geometridae > Lobophora > Lobophora halterata. Next base: position 12,073,655 of record OW052002.1, on the reverse strand, counting down.
TCTCGTAAAAATCTTGCACTAGTTCCTCTACCTGAGAAACAAAAAAAGTAAAGTAAAATACGCAGAAATGTCTAGTGCGAACGATATCCTGCAAGTGAACTGCGATGCGTGTGCGGAAATAGCACACGAGCCTTGGATCGAGTGTTGTGAATGCGACACTAATCTATGTACAGGGTGTTTCGCGTCAGGCCAGGAATGCGGTCCGCATAGGAATGAACACAAGTACGCCATACGACGCAACGACTTCCCGCTATTCGACAACTGTAATTGGTCTGCCAAAGAAGAATGCAAACTACTCTGCGCTCTTTCAATCTACGGCTATGGAAACTGGGAAGAAATCGCTAAATCAGTTCACACGCGATCCAAACTAGAATGTCAGGAGCATTATAAGAAGTATTACATAGATAATGTGCAAGACAATGAACTGAAACTATTACCTGAAACTGAACAGTCCATGTTTCCTAAACCTATAACCCCATACCTCTACAATACTGAGGTTAGTCTAAACCCTCCTCGGAACAACAGTGCAGACCAACATCTAGCTGGGTACAACGCATACAGATCTGAATTTGAGCTCAGCTATGATAATAACGCAGAGAGTTTGTTCAACTTTGAAAATAGCTATTCGGATGAAGAAGATGATGAATGTATGGATGCACTGAAGATATCACTAGTCAGTGCTTTGAACACGAGGCTCAAGGAGAGAAAACGGCGATATGACATCATAAAAAACCATGGCCTCATCATGCCGAATAAACTAGCTTCATGGATCCAGAAATTCGACCGAACATTGACAAGACAGAAAGCTGAAAGATTACTATCATTTATGCAGTTCATGACTGGAATGCAGTTTGATGCGTTCATGGAATCTGTGAGCTTAGAGGAAGAAATACTTCAGAAAATTGGTAGACTGTCCGATTACCGAAAAAACGGTATCAGAAGTTTGTATGCCGGAAAACTTTACCGTCAACTAAAGAAGAATAATGATATGGTCGTGAAGCATCAGAAGTATGCTACGGCGATGATGATGAAGAAGTATGATAGCCAGTCACCGATAAAAAATGCTCAGATATTTGGTAAAACAAGCAATCTTTTGAAGTATAAGAGATCTAGTCTGCCATTGGACATTGTTGACTTGCCCGGGTTTAGCAAACTATCTGATTCAGAACGAGTTTTGTGCTCCAACCTCAGGCTTCTCCCGGAAAACTATCTAGAGATAAAAGAACAGCTCATTTCTCATAACAGCAAAATGGGATTCCTTCGATTGCTCGATGCAAGAAGAATAGTAAAAATCGATGTTAACAAAACAAGAAAGATCTATGATTATCTCATGTTCGAAGGGTTTATAACAAAGCCATTGGTATAAATTAAAGTTTTTTTATGTAAAGTTTTATTGTACTTACTTTAAAGCCAAACTTCTGATACAAGAATATGGCAGGGTTTGTCGGTGAACAGTGGAGTGTTACATCTCTGCCTGTACATGTCTGTAAAAGAAACTGTTACTTTACAAGAGAAGGCATAACATGGTATTTCAGCAGGAGGCAGTTGGTCTTACATTTGTAAGTTTACAGTAGATGTAGGTGGCGAAGAATAAATTAATAAATATTTTGGGCATTTCACGCAACGCCATCTAGCCCCAAACTAAGCAGAGCTTGTACTATGGGAACCAGATAACTGATACAATACTTAATTACTTTTTATTTGGAAAAACATACATACACAGCATACATAGAACACACTCAGACTCAGGACAAACACTGTTCATCACAAAAATGTTTGACCTGAAGCGGGAATCGAACCCGCGACGCCGGGCGTGGCAGTTTAATACACTTGCCACTCAACCATCTGTGTCGTCAAATGAAGAATGCCAGCTCGACGCCACTCAGGCCGCGTGAGGATGAAGGAGATCTTCTTATCGTGTTACTAGTTCGTTCGAACCAGTGTGGTGAAAGGATTACAAGTGCGCCTCAAAAAGGCTCCTCGTGCAGGAGATGTAAGCCTGGTTGTTACCTGCAGTAGATGGTACAGCATGAAGGTGGCGATGCCAGCTCGACGCCACTAGGGCCGCATAAGGATGTAGGAGATCTTATCATGATGTCACTAGTTCGTTCAAACCAGTGTGGTGAAGGATTCCAAGTTCGCCTCAAAGAGGCTCCTTTCGTGTAGTTGATGTAAGCCTGGTCGTTACCTGCAGTAGATGGTAGAGCATGAAGGTGGCGATGCCAGCTCGACGCCACTCGGGCCGGGTGAGGATGAAGGAGATGTAAGCCTGGTTAGGTCCCGAGTCGGGCACCAGGAATGCGCATCCAACCACCAGTCGCTTGTAGGACGCCACGCAGCTAAACTCCGGGTACTGCAGTGCTTCCGTCACTAAGCAAACAATTTAAGTAAGTATCGTTTATTTTAGATCAATATTTTTTCACTAACAATAATGGTTCTCTCTGAATTATAACTTATTTTAAGCCTCGATGACACGGGGCTAGTTTACAAGCTAAAAGCCAGCGAGTTTGCTTATAGCTTGTAAACTCGCCCAGTGTCATCTGATTTTTTGTGATCTACTAGTTGAAAATCTTTCCGGGCCACTAAAGCGTCGATAAAGTTTAAGAGCCGGCGACTTTAAAAGCTAGCGAGTGAGCGAGTTAGCTTTCGGGAAGACTTGTCAACAAGCATATTGTAAATAAGCCGATGACACTGGGGAAGTTTACAAGCTACAAGCGAACTCGCTAGCTTGTATCGTCTAAAAAAGCCGTGTGCCATTGACGCTTAACTCGCTCACACGCTAGCTTTTAAACTCGCTGGCTTGTATGTAGCTTGTTAACTAGCCCTTTTTCATCGACACTTTAAGTAGTTAGACCAAATCGTGCATCAATCAATACACAAACTATACTTAGCTAAAACAGTAGGATCTCCTAACAATAAAATAAAAAAAAAAACTTAGAAACGTTAAAGGGCCATTCTCCAAAAGCCAATAGCGCTTCGGACATTCTGATGATCAAAGAAAAGAAGTACTACTCGGGCGAGTCAACATGACACCTGGCTGCCACTCTCGCTCGGAACTTGCTGCTTCCCCCGCTGCCCCGCGCGGCGCCCTCCGTGTTTCTTCTTCCTCTAATTGTGAAGCCTTATCATTACTTATCATTACCAAGTATTACAAGACCTGTTCTCTATCAAGATTACCCAATTCCACGCTGTGCTTTGCACAAACGTCATTCGAGCCAGGTGTCATGATTATTCGCCCGAGTAGTAGTTACTCACAGTCAATCCCGGGCCAGAAGAACTGTGCACAGAGACTGTTGACGGCGGCGATGTGTTCGGGTCGCACGTACGAGTAGTCGATAGTCGCGCGCGCGGGCGGCCGATAGTCCGGGATGTGCCTGAAGGGGTGAATGAAACTTGGTGAAAATCTAAGGGGGTGAATGAAACTTAATGAAAACCTGGGTAAAAAGGCTTTTAGGGGTTGTTAAAAAGCTGGATAAAATGGATTTAGAGGGTGAAAAAAAACTTGTTGAATGATGAGTAATACGCGGGCGGCTGGTAGTTTGGGATGTGCCTGAAGGGTGTGAATGGAACTTTGTGAAAATCGGGGTAAAAAGGCTTTTAGGGGTTGTTAAAAAGCTGGTTATAAGGGATTTAGGGGGTGAACACGTATCTTGTGGGAGCAAAATAATATTTTTACGGCGAGGGCGCTTTTCTGAATCCAGAGCGAAGTGAGGGATTCTAGAGTAGAATCCCGAGCGTAGCGAATAATTCTTTAGTAGTAAAAATTCATTCCATTAAGGGCCCCCACCAAGGCACGCTACGCCACTGCGTGTTGAAAACCTGTGCAAAAAGGCGTCAGTAATGAACTAAACTTGTTTTAAAGACAGGTAAAGACTTCAGGGATGTGATGATGCATACTTGTGGGTGTGCCTCAGCAGTTGGTCGGTGAGCGCGAGCCAGGCGGGGGCGGCGGCGCGGTCGCGGCGGATGTAGGGGCGCAGCGCGGCGCCCGAGTACGCCGAGCGGAGCGCGTCGCCCCCCGCGCGCGACAGCAGCGTGGTGCCCAGGAGCGGCCGCGATATCGTGCCGCTCAGGCTGTCCATTAGGTACTGCACAACATACAGATTTTATTAATAAAAAGTATAAAAAGGGTTAACCAACCTATTATTGGCACCTAGCCTATTATTGGCACCCTAGAGTTTAGTTGAGAAAAAATAAGAAAATTGTAGAGTATTCAATTTCAGTATGCTTTTAAAAGTAATAAAAGTATACTAAAATTGAATAATCTACAATTTCCTTGTTTTTTCTAACTAAACTCTAAGGTGCCAATAAATAGGCCGGGTGCCAATAATAGGCTGGGTGCCAATAATAGGTTGGTTTACTCTATATTTAGTAATAAATAAATAAAAATCTTTATTGCAAAAACACATGTAACAATGTACAGTTATTGTTTTACAAAAATCCGCTTAATTTCTACTATTTATGAATATTTATGGATTTCCGCAAAGTAACGCCTGAATCAATAAATTATACAGATTTTAACATAATATCTGACTCTTGACGCGCGCACTGCGTCATGCGACCCACCGAGTATTTGGTTATTTTCAACAGTGTTCAAAAAAGGAAGAGGTTATCAATTTGGTTGAATATGTTTGTTACCTCAAAACTTTGTTTATGAACCGATTTTAAAATTATTATTTTTTTTGTTTGAGAGGTAATACTGAATTATTCCCATCTGTCACCCTGCTCTGTCCGCCTAGGATGACAAATGGGCCAAAAAAGTTCTATCTGTCTACTTTCATATAGGTCCCATAAAAAAAATTCAAAATCGGTTCAGTAGTTTAGTTTTTAAATCAAAATAACTGAAAAAAAGTAGTTGAAATGAACAAAATTGCGTTTTGCTTCCCTGTGACTTGTCAGTGGTGCCTACGGTCACTAGAACAGTCTGATTGAAGTCGATTGGTGTATATTTTTGTAAAACCTTGATTATTAATAGTATCTTCTAACTTCGAAACACTGGAATTATTAATGTGGAGTAAGACATACCGATCTCTGGAACCTGTCGAGAACCCTCTCCGCGCCGGGCGCTTCGCCCACCTCCTCCGTGGCGTAGCCCCCAAGCACCCGCACGCTCCTGGAGAACACATGAAACAAGAACACATGCATGTTTGCCGCTCAAACATACCGAAGCTACTGCACGGAATACGACGATTTCTATTCCTCGAACTCGAGCAATAGCTATAGTTATATCATCTCATTACAGCCAAAACGTTAGATTTTATTAGGCTGTTCAGAAAGAGGCGAATCTAGAAGAAGAAAAAGCCTATATCCTTTTAGGTTAGCTTTTGTTGAGATTGAGACCCGTTTATTTTTTTTTTCTTATCTCGAAAATATAATAATAAATATATTTCATATATATTACAGAATTCAACCGGGGTTGGTTTATTTTTTTTAAGCTTGGTAATCGATTCTTAGCAAATATATTTCAGGTTTCGCATTAACAAATACTAATTAATGTTGTATACCTACTAATCAAATTTTAGTTAAATCGGTTAAGTAGTTTAAGCGCGATTGTGGGACAAGTATAAAATAAAAAATATAAAGTATAAGATCAATGAATTCTTCCTTAACTTTTGCCTGTATAATATTTGTAGAATTAGAGTAGATATAAGTAATGTGAACTAACTTGTCCAAATCGAACAGCGGCAAATGGCGACGCCTTTTCAATCTCCTAAGCGCCAGTTTCGCTTTTAACCCGTACAAATACGCCTTTTTATTCGGATCTCTGACTTTCACAATGAACCCTTCAACCTGTCTCAAAAGCTGTATCTCCTCGTATTGCGTCAATTCAACCAATTTCTCAGTGTCTTTCTCGGTTTTATCCTCCCAAGGTAGATCTTCGGAGTTCAATTGAGTGGAAAATAGTGATTCTTTCCTGAAGAGTGTCTTCTCTTCGGGTTTCTTGTGTCTGTCATTGAGCTTTTTGTCGTGGTCTGAGCCACTGCGTGAATCCGAGTCGTAGTATAATGCTGAGTTTTGGAATGAATGCACGCTTGATGTGTCGCTCTGAAGGAAAAATAAATAAACAAGAATACAATAAAAATATTTAGTTTAATTGTCATAAGATTTTGTTTTTAAAATTTTGTGACAAATATTTAGGATTGTAACATTAGCCAGGGCATATTCATAAATACAACACTATACGAACCCTACCCGGCTGCGCCATAAAGATTCTTGTTATTGGCGCAGCTGGCAAAATGTATGTATCATGCTTTACTTTTTTTTTTAAACTGATTGGTTTGAAAGGCACAATGGGTGATACTTGTCCAGATTATGAATCTGAAAAGGACTCAGGCCACAACTAGTATAGCCCAAGACCTACAAGAAGATAATGGCTTTATTTAATCCTATGATAATAGGATAAGTACACATTCACAAGGCTTTTCAACCCTGCAAGGCAGGAGGAGCAGCAGGTAGCAAAGCAGGCAGGTAAAAGCTAGTAGGTAGAGATATTCTCTCTCTCTCGGTCTAAAAATACACGCCCCTCCACTATCGCCACTAGGGCCTCCAGTACCGGTTCCTTTTTCCAGTACCGGGATTTCGGTACCGGCACACGGCCGGAACCGGGAGTACCGGGATTTTCGGTATTCCCGAAAAAAATTAGTAGCCTATTATTAAGTCAAACAGAAAACTCGTCAGAAAACGATAAAATAAAGAAAAGTCTTGCGAAATATAACGAAAAGTTATAAGTTATATTTTTATATTTATATAATTTACTGCAAGCATGATTTGTAAGAGAGAAAATTCGCGTAACTAATTGAATATTGCATTAACAATACAGTCCCAATTTTTAAGTTATATATCAAGTATAAATGGCTTATAACGAAAGTTTTGAAGTGGATATTTCTTTGTTTGCAGGATTGTATAGAATTACAGTTCAAAAGTTAGTACGTCACATGCGTAACAACACTTCTAAACGAAGGTTGATTTGATTTCTGATAAAATAATAGTTTTTAATCGTACTTTATTTGTTATTTGTTATTAATCTTCACAAGCCAATGCTCAATGAGCATGTCAATGTCAATGATCTGCCTCATAAGTATGTTAAAATAAGAAAGTGCCAATTTTATTACTTTCCTCTGTGATAAACTATCGATAAGTATATGTGTCAGTTTAATTTTTTTGTCAAAGACTTAACATAAAGAAGTATCTACTTATAATTTACGGTTGTATCTTCGACACAACCCGTTGCTTTTTAACCAGTGCGTCCTACCCATAATGAAATACTCAATCAAGGCGTGAACACTCACTGTTCTGCTAGATATCTATTTAGATAAACGACGCAATAATACACTATGAAACGAGCTACGCTTGGAGATTGAGATACTTGAAGGGAACTAATGTCATTAACAAAGCTTATAAACCCGTATATCCATAGTCAGCTGGTTTTAATGAACATAAAGCAAAGTCGCATTGCAGAAAACGGAATCATTATTCATTATTTCTTATTAATAGTAGGCTAATAAACTGTTGATGACAACATCGGAGAAGATGGAAAGACGAGCTAGACTCCTACTTGGAAGACTGGAAGACAGTTGCCCTTGACAGAAAAGAGTGGAAAGAAGGAAGGGAGGCCTTTGCCTTGCAGTGGGACGATTCAGGCTCATAATAAAATAATAATAAGAAATAAAAATAATACGTTCAGTGGCTTAGGTTGTGGAAAGACCGTCACGTCAGTACAAACAACCCCAAAGCCCATGCCATTCTTTAAATAAATGCATTGAGACGACGATACCAACAATAAGCTGATATTGCAACATTTCCTAAGTTCTGAACATCAACAGCACCTTTGAAAGTTAGTAAGATGGGCGGGTAGGATCTAGTGGGTAGAGGAGTTACTGTCTTCCCTTCTTTGTACTAACAGAATGCACTATTTAGCTATGGTTTTAAAGATTAAAACCCTAAAAAAGCTCTTATACACTAAATTTTAAGTAATCCCGAAAGTACCGGAAATCCCGGTTCTGGATTTTTCTAGTACCGGTGCTGGAGACAGCCGAGAATACCGGGATTTCCCGGGATTTTCGGTTCCGGGATTTCCCGGTACTATGCCCTAATCGCCACCATACAAATACCTTTAATTAGATCGCGGTTTACCGACACGTGTCACCGTGGGGCCTCCCGCTCGCCTCGTATTTTTGTTTTACCCGCTCATCACTGACGCAAGACGTGCTGCCCCAACTCGGCCTTGCCATTAGACAGATCGCGGGAGCGGAGGGGCATGCATTTTTAGACTGAAATATCTCTGGTATTAGCACTGACTTGCGGCATCAGTCGGGTGTTGGACATGAACTCGAAGTTGTTGATATCAAGGTGCTGTAGATTCTGCATCTGGTACCCACTCGACGTCAGCATTGGCGCGGAGCACAGATCTTCAGACTCGTATCTGCATTCAGTAAGGCGTCAATCAAAATGTGGAAATCAGATGACAATGAAGGAAGGCTTATGACTAACTTGAAGTTTAACATCAAGGTTTTACAAAAGTATACAACAACCGACTTTTCTAGTGATTGAAGGCACTACTGAAAAGTCACAGAGAAGCAAATACGCAATTTTGTTTAATTCAACAACTTTTTTTTTTTCAGTTATTTTGATTTAAATACCACTGAAATGAGAACATGGTTCTCAATTCGGTTGAATTTGTTCTGTGTTTGTTACCTAATAAAGTTGTTTATAAACCTTTTCAGTGGTGCCCCTACGGTCACTAGAACAAACCGATTGACACAGAAAACCAGCGCCTCAGAAGTAGGTCCCACTACTTCTGAAATACTCAGTGACTACCCTCTTTGTGTTACACTTTTTTTCTCCTCTTTGATATGTGTCATTGTCTTATGAATGTTATATGTGAAAGCAAATATTTTTTTATGTATTTATTATTATTCTTATTCTTGTTTTGATTGAAGTCGGTTTTTGTATGTTTTTGTAAAACCTTGATTATAACAGCGCCATATAGCGCCACAGTGAGACATACCGTTCGTCATCCGGCGGGTCGAGTGTGACGCAGTCTGGCGCTGAGTCGGCCGAGTCCACGCGCCGCTTCTTGCACGGCGTGGCTTCTAGTTCTAAGGTCTCATCCACGTCCGGGTTTATTAGGTCCTTGTAGCCTGGGGTGGAGCGATACCGGCATTGGATAATGAAGGTACATTATCAAACAGTATAAAATGTCCAGCCTAATTGGGACTTTCGGGCTTAGGCCTACTTCTTCTTATCGTGTACTAGTTCTTTCGAACAAGTGTGGTGAGAGGATTTCAAGTGCGCCTCAAAGACGCTCCTTTGACTTGACACATGTTTTCGAACTTTTTAGGTTCTATGACATGCCGGTTCTATATATCCTATATCTTTTTGAATAGAAAAATCCATTGGTGTACGATCGGATTCGAACCCACGACCTTCGGAACGAAACTCGCGGCACCTCCCACTCGGCCAACACGGCTTTACTTTCGGACTTAGGTCTACTTACGATTTAATAGATACGACAGATTACCACAGTAAACAATAAATAGATAGATGGATTTTTGATTCGCAAAAACTCAGTTTAAGGGTAATCCTCAAATCCGAATTCCATACAAAATGTTTCGGACAAATACTCAAAAAGTACGCCGTATTATAGTAATTTCTTCACACTATTCGTTTTGTCCATGTTTTTTGATTTCGTGAACAAAAAAAGTGAAAGGTTTCATACTTTAATTTAGATTTTATACGTGTTTTTAAGTTAGTAGGGTTAATTTTGTAGGGTAATAGTGTGAAGAACGCACTATTACCAATATATCTTTCCAATTTCAGTTATATTAATTTGGTTGTCTTCAAAGGATTGGCACAGGCATTAGGTAGATAGAAGGAAAACAAAAATTTCTAAAATGGTAAAAAAAACTGCAAGGCAGAATGGCGAGTATGTATGAAACAAAATACACTCTTATCTTACCCATTTCACAAATCTTGGCCAGAAAGTGATTCCTGTCCATGGCTTGTTGGTTTCTTGGCCGGTTCTTGGGCTTGTCTCGCGCCATTTCTTGAACTGATAACAAACAAGAAGTTAGATCACTGACTTTAAAATAAATAATTAAACATTTTAATCAAATAGGTTTACATCTTGAAATCTTTACTGATAGGTAGATTATTCTTATTGCACACCATCACAAAAACAATCAATAATTACAGAAAGTAGAAAACAATGGTAAAAATATTATAGTGAGTGGTCTTATCGCTTAAAAGCGATCTCTTCTGATATGTAGCTTGGGACCACTTAGCATGAGTTCTTACAGGGGAGGGAGTCCTGTCCAGCAGTGAATGTCCAAGGGCTGCAGTGATGACTATGCTGACAATTCTTACTGATATGTTGCTCAAAATTGCTCAATACTGTAGCTGGAGACTTTTCGTTGTGACGTTTTAAGAGGTAAGCCTAAATGCCGCAACCAACGCGGCACCGACGTAGGAGGAGAGGCTGCTTTGCGGGCAGTCGACCCTACTACACAGATTTACATCTCTCGACTGAATGTAATAACCACGTCAGAAGAGGTTGCGCGTTTCATACGTGAGCAAGCCGATGAACGCATCCAGGAACATATCCAAGTGTTAATTAAAAAGCTGGACTCTACTCGGACTACGAACTTCAAGTCCTTCATGGTGGAGGTACCAGGAGTAAGCACAAGGAGACGTTCCTTGCACCTGACTTCTGGCCTGCCGGGGTCGTGTTCCGTCGCTATAGGATGGCGTTTCGAAGTGAAGAAAAAATCCTAACTATGTTGTATTGTATTGTGTGTTTATGGTATGTATGTTAGTCAGTAAGGTATATATTTCTATGGGCCTATTGCTTTTCTGTAATATTAAGTTGCCTGAAATAAATCTATATCATTATTATTATTATATCCAGCAGTGTATAAAAGCTGACATGATGATGATGCTTACTGATGTGCGCAGCCACGGCGGGCGAGAAACGGTGCAGCAACCGCCACCAGCCCGGCTCGCCGAGCGCCGCCGAGCCCGACTTGAACAGTAGCTTGTTGTACACAGACAGCACACCCGCTATCGTGCCCACCCAGTTTTTCTTCTGTTTACTGGACAGAACAAATGCAAACATAGATAAATGATGGTAATGATTTGTTGTTGAGCTCTATGTTTTACCTAATTAGCGTACAATATTATGGTCACCTAATTCTAATTCTAAAAAGGGGTACAGCGTTCTGCACTGGCTTCCCGTTGAAGGGTGCATTGTGCATTGCCCCCTGATATCTAGCTCTGCCCCAGCCATCCTAGATCCTTGAAGTAGTGGTGTAGGACTTTGGGCACCTGGTAAAAAAAAATGGTATCACTAGATCTTACTTGGAAGCTCCAAACAGTGCCTGCCAGTAGCGATCGATGAAGGAGCAGATGTGAGTCTTGTAGTGGAAGTAGCCATGGTGGCTGATGCCATACGACACTGTGCAGAGGTGATTTAGAGTCAGGTAGATCACATTCACCCTGGAAAATGAGAAATAAAAACTAAATTTAGATAAGTGATTTCATGATGGTCTTCATAAAAATTACATACTTATTTATGTTCTTTTCTAGGGCCTAAACTATATGTGTACTAAAATTTAGCTAAATTGGTCCATTAGATTTAATAATGTGATGAGAATTAAACATTTAAAAAAAAATGCCTTTTTTTTGTGCTTCTCTCTTTAGTGGCATAGTTCATTATTAATTGTAATTTCTAATCATTAAACTGGTCACCCATTACACAGGCTTTGTACGGTCCGGGGACCACAGTTAAACACTATGTATTGTAGTATGGTCCCCCATCAAATGCTTTGCACTGTTTACTTACCAAGGAAATTTGTACCGCACAAAAAGTTCATGTTTGTCCGGAGAACAACTCTCGCAGGTGAACTCGAAGAATATGTCGCAGGCGAAGTCTCCGGGTGTACCGGTGCGGCGCAGACACGGTAAGTGCACGAAGCTCATGCAGCCGTAGCACAGCAGCCCGGGCCGGGTCTGCTTGTCTTCAGCTTCGTTGCAATACTTGCATGTCGTACTCATTTTTAAGGAAATATGGGCAAAAACGGGTAGGTTTTTCGCGGTATTCTATAATCATACGAGGTCAAGTTGTTTGGTATTTCTATAGAATTCACAGATTAGTCAGAGTACTAAATAGAACCCTCGATCTCCGGTCTTTTTTCGTTTGTTTTGTTTTGCATTTTGTATTCTAACCTCAAAATACCTAACAAGTGTCTTTAATTACATAAGCCCGGCCACTTATTTTGAAAATGTCAAAATTCACATTCATTCAAATGGTTTTAAAAACTAAAAATGGTTGTCTTTTTACTTTTCAAAGTTGTTCATCCTGTAAAATTAGAAATTGTTCAAAAGCTAGTTTTTATTAAATTCCGTGATTTAGAAAAGTGTGGCTGGGCCGATCATCAGTATTTACGCAGGCGCAAGACGTCAAACTATTTGTCACTGTCACATCCTGTCAGCCACAAAACGGGGCATGTCGCTTTTAGCGGGGCCGCGGCTGGGACGCTGCGTAATTACCCGCTGAATGGATGTTTCTCGCCCAATAGCAACAGAATCACGAAACATCAAACCAAACGTGGGGGCCTAAGAACCCACAAAGCACTACGGCTCCAAAGTCATTAGAAGGCAAGAGCAAATCCCAGCGACTCGGGAGTAGACATAGCTTCCGTAGTTGAAGCTAGGGTGAAGAGGTACCTCGTAACCACTATTATGCCACTGATGGCAAAGAATAAGTAATTAATTTAATTTATTACATACTGCTGGTGCTTACAAAAGCTCCTCTGCAGCGGGGCCTCGAGCTATTTATTTTCTATTTGCTATTTATTTTCTAATTGGAATTTCGGGCTTTTCCAGCGATATTCCTTTTGAAAACTCCCATGGGGTGTTCTGTTCTCATCCCAGCTCAGACAATGAGTAAAGCAAAGACTTGGGAGTAAAGAATGACTTGGTACTTTCCTGACCCACCCCACAAGTTTGAGTTTGTTGTAGGTAGCTGACATAGCTACTTGGCAAATGGCCTACAAACTCAATAAAACAAGGTTGAAAAATTAAAAGATTTATTGTTCAAATTCACTATCAGCCGCGTCTGTGCGCTTTGTTCTTCTCGAAAAACTCATTGATCCAGCGGTTGATGTTGTCCTTGTGCATTTTGCGGGCTGATGTCACGGTATCAGGGTCCGAGGGTGTAGCGGCCATCAGGTCGAGGTGATGCGCGGCGGACGGGATCAGCACTGTTTTCACAGACTCACAGGGGCTGTTTAGGATACCACCTGAGAACAAAAGTGAGAGCGGTAGCGGTGGATACCTTGATATGATGGGAATGTAGAACCTATAGCTTCTAGCTACCGTCAGCACTAGAAGAATCGTTTCATTCAGGTCAAAATCGAGGAATACCTTTCGCAGTCAGAATCGCAAATCTGGTATTCAGTACTTACTTACTCAAAAAAAAAACAAGACAGTATCCTTGGTACATTGCCATTGGGTATCGAGTTGGAGCAGTTGAGCTACTTATAGATCGTTTGCAACGGTCTATGGGTGGCCCAATTGTTTCCTTTTGTAATCTTTGTACCTACTATACCTACATAGATACTCAATACTCCATACTTAATTATATTTATTATCATCACATGGTATGATAAGATGGTAACAATTATAATAGTACTGCTAATGTGAATCCGTTTGGGGCATTTCAATATCGTGGGAGGCAGATTGTAGAAGTTAGCTTATGCTGTAATAAATAGATACCTGCCATCCAGGGGTCAAGCATTCCGTTGCTAAACACGATGTTGCTGGCAAAGCGCAGTAGTTCCCCTCCATAGGTGACCCGAGCATCGCTCTGGCGCGGCCCTACCCCGTACTTGCGTTGACATTCAGCAGAGTACGCCGTGAAGTTCCAAGGTTCCGGCTCGAAAAAGTCTGTTTTGCCATCAGAACAGATTGGCATCACCATTTCTGTGCATGCCTGGAAACAAGGTATAAATCCTACTAATATTATAAACGCGAAAGTTTGTAAGGATGGATAGATGGATGTATGGATGGATGTTTGTTACTCTTTCACGTAAAAACTACCGAACGGATTTTAATGAAACTTTACAATAATATAGCTTATACATCATAATATCACATAGGCTACAATTTATAAAGATACCTGTGCAGACGTAGTCGCGGGCACCAGCTAGTATAGAATATTTGATGGCATGGATGGTCGAGTGGCAAGTGTGTGCGTTATACTGCCACGCCGATGTCGCGGGTTTGATTCCCGCTTCAAGAGCACTTGTGTGATGAACATCGGTGTTTGTCCTGAGTCAGAGTGTTTTCTATGTTGGTATTTGCGAAAAAAATATATACTTACCTATATAAGTATTGTACTTATCAGTTATTTGGTTCCCATAGTACAAGCTCTGCTTAGTTTGGTGCTAGATGGCGTTGTGTGGAATGTCCAGAATATTTATTTATACAAATATTATAGAATTTATGCAAATCGACTTCTAATCCTGAAACACTTTGCCTACCTGATAATCCCAACCTTTGGCATCTAAGTTGCCATAGTTGTCTCCCAGCTTGAAGTCAACGCATTTGTTCTTGTGATCGTAGTTTGTATACACATCCAAAACTTTTCCTATACCCTGTAACAAGAAAAGTAATTTAAGCGCAAACAATTGTTTTATGAACCCTTATCATAACCATAATAATCAAGGGTTTACAAAAATATACAACAACCGTCTTCGATTGGACTGTTCTAGTGACCGTAAACACCACTGAATAGTCACAGGCACAGGGAAGCATATACGCAATTTCGTCTACTTGAATGACGTAATTTTTTCAGCGATTATGATTTCAAAACCAAAGTAGTGAACCGGTTTTCATTAAACTACTTATGGTAATATGGAAGTATGTATTTCCTCTAAAACAATAAAAAAAATTTTTTGAACTCTGTTTATAAACAACAAAGTTAAGAGGTAAAAAACATAAAAAAACAAGCAAATGATAACATCCTCCTTGAAAAGCAGTGTAGGTAAGGTCAGGTACTAAGGTTTGGATGGCTTTAACCCTTACCTCCAAAAGTTTCTGTCCCTCAAGAGGCTTGTCCAGATACTGGCAGCCAACCCTCACTGGGTTAGCGGGCAGCGGCATCAGGAAGTCGCTCGGGAAGGGGTAGTTCACCATAGCCAGAGTAGTATACATCGAGGCCAGGAAGTCAATGAGCAGATTCACTTGAGTGGCATTGTTCACAGGGTCACAAAGATTCCAGTTCTTGCGTAACCAATCGGATGAGTTGGCATTGGTGGAGAAGTTTCTGGAAATGAAACCAATGTTATCGACGGTTCCTTAATGTTTTAAATGGATGTGGGGAATTAATCAGTATAAAGGTGTCTATACACCAAATCCGCCTTCTTCTGTGCCGCCCGCTGGCTTCGGGGGGCACAGGCCATCGCCGCGCGCCGTACCCCCCTTTGAAATCAGGCTACTTTGAACACTTGCATACAAAACGCGAACGGCGGGTTGTGCCGCTGTGCCGCCGCCGCCCCGGGCCGGCGCGCGGCGGCTTTGGTGTGTAGAGGCCTTAAGGGTTTTGTGAACTTACCTGATGACACTCCAAGAGCTCTTGATGTTGTTAAAGCACTGAGGCGAGGCCTGGCTGAAGCTGGCGGACACGAGGTTATTGAACACCTCGCAGCGCATCATGCCAGGGTACATGTGGATGGGCGCAGACGCGGCGATGGCGCCTGCCACTAGATGCGGGTACTTCATGCGGAAGTAGGCTGCCAGCATTCCACCATAGGATCCTAGAGATAAAAAAGTTTTTGAACCTATTACCTAACCGTAACCTATAGGTTTACCATTTAAATTCCATCAAACACACGCCTAGGCGTTGAAGGTTCCACGCTATCAATTCATTTATTCCTAACCCATTCCACACTTCATTATGAGAGCGAAGGTTTGTGAAGAAGGGTAGAAAATTAAGTCCCTACTTCATAATCTAATCTTAATAACCCTAATGGGTAGTGGTACTGAGCTGAACCGATTGGCCTGAAATTTGGATCAGGGTAAGAAAGTAAGAACAATGTTTCAATAGCCATTGATGTCCGATCAAAATTGGGCCCACACTATTATATGAGAGCGAAGGTTTGTGAAGAAGGGTAGAAAATTAAGTTCCTATGGGAAGTGGTAGGTATTGAGCTGAACCGATTGGCCTGAAAATAACTTATGGCTGAAATTTAGATCTGGGAAAGAGAACAATGTTTCAATGGCCATTGGTCGGACAGAATTGCGCAGATACAAAGTACAAAAATAGGCAACCATATTTTTATCTTGGTACCTACTAAGTAGGTACCTACGTATTAGTTAGTTTATTGGTACAAGGAAAAATACTGCTAAGTATGATTAAAATGAAGTGAACAATAATATGATTATGAAGCTTGCAAGCAAATTATTTCGGTTTCGTATTATCAACCTATCAGCTTTGCCATAGAATTTATATACCTACCTATCTATCAATTAGCTTACGTAGGTTTATGCTGGCTCCAGTGAACTACAACGGTGTTATGTTTCAGAACCTATTGTTCAAAGGATGTTAAACCGTTGCGAAGCACTTAGAATATTATTTTTTTGTGATTTCAGAACACTCTGTCTGTACGCCTCAAACCGGCTGCTACCACAAACACCATCGTTCAGGTTTTACAAAAACATGGACAACCGATTTGGTTACTGTAAACACCACTGAAAAGTCACAGGGAAGCAAAATACGCAATTTCGTTTACTTCGTCGACATATTATTTTCAGTTATTTGGACATAAAAAACTAAACCACTGAATCGTTTTTGATGAAATTTGTTAGGGACCAATCTAAAAGTATATCCTCTGAAACGATTTTTTTAAATCGGTTCATTACCAAAGTTCTAAGGTAACAAACATTAAACAAAAAAGAAAAAAAAAACCTTCAACCGAATCGATAACCTCCTCCTTTTGAAGTCGGTTGAAAGGTGGGAGCGTTCTTCTGAAAGAGAGTACGCCTGTACTTGACCAAAACAATGCTTCACAGGAACTTGATTCGATAGTCTTATGATAGCTTCAAAGACTTTATCATTGCTGACTGATAAGGTTCTTGAGAATTTAGCTTAACTCTACATCGAAACTATACTTACACTATATACTCTACTAGATACTCTACATAAAAATATTTCATAGTAATCTGTGGTAAACGATGATGGTTTCACAATTATTAATCTAAGATACTTAATATTAACTTATACTTGAGTCTTTATTGTATAACTGTTTGTTTTCCCAAATAAAACAATAAAAAAATTCCGTCTCGAAAGCCCAGTAACGCAAAGGGTACCTCCGAAAGCGATGACGGGGTACTTGGGTACCACCGCGTGGCCCTGCAGGAAGTCCACCAGGTCCGCGTAGTCAGCCAGAGCCTGGGAAGACGTGAGGTAGCCGATCTTGTCCTTGTCAAACGACTTCTCTTTGAACGGCATCGACTGACCGTAGTATCTGAAAAATGACCAAAAATAATAAAATTAAAAAAAAAACTTTTTGCGCTTTATGTACTTTTTACATAAAGCGACTGATTATCGATGCTATATGATATAAGCGATATGATGATTACATATTACGTACATTTTAGATTGGGCCCTAAATAACTGGTGGTTGAAAACAGTTTTATGGAACTAGTGGGAAAGTAATATTCCCACTAGTTCCATGGTACAACTCATAATGGAACTACTGGGAACTAATTAAAAAGTTATAAGTTATAAGTCAAAAAAAACTTTTAACTTATTAATTAGTGCCTTGCATTATATTGATACAAAAACCTACCAAATCAAATCAAGTCTTAGGTTTACATTTATTATTTAAAAGTACATTCAGCGCTATATAGGTTTATTTATACTTAGATACTATTTACAGTGAGTGAGCCCAAACTAAGCAGTTATCAGCTTTAGTTCTGGTAATCCTAGTCCACTATTAGACAGCTAGCTAATTTAACTGACCTGTGTTCCGCGAAGACCAACTTGGCTCTGTACTGCATTGCGATGTCCCACATAAACCCAGTGTGCTGTGCAAACACCTCGATTTGACCCTGCCCAACAAAACGTGTAGAATACGGTCAAAAATAAGGTCAAAGGTTGTGAGCTGACGATTTATAACTATGGCATTGTTAGATCTGAAGTAAGAAGAGGAAGTTCTGAAGCTGACGGGATCAAACTAGGTACATATGTGAAATTGTGAACAGCCACTGATTTAAGTAGGTAGAACCTAAACACTAATGCCTACTTGCACTAAACTGTCAAAGTTCCTTAGCAATTACTTTACTCGCTTGTTAGTTCTTAACAGTCCAGATTCTGACCATTAAGAACTGCCAAGTGAGTGAAGTAATTGCTTAGAAACATTGAAAGTTTGGTTACGATAAGATAGAATATTTCCATGGAACATATTTTAATGGAACTACTGGGCCAGGGTTCCGCGCCCCGGGCGCCAAATTCAGGGGGCGGCAAATCTTAAATATTTCTTGGGTCTAGATCAAGCGATTTTTCGCGAACTAAACTGAAGGCGTGAAAAATTTGGGGCTCGCTTCGTTCGCCGCTATCTTCTTTGTTCTATTGCAGAATTTGGATTCTGATACAGTGATTTTCAGGACGAAACTACAGGCGTAAATACAGGGGCGGCTTAACCTATTGTGCAGGGCGTGCATTGCACACGGGCGGCAGCCAAGCGCCACTCGCCGCGAGCGTCCTAGGGCGGTCGCGGACGCCCTGGTGACCGCGATTGCCCTAGGGCGGTCGCGGACGCCCTGGTGACCGCGAATGCCCTGGGGCGGCAGCGGACGCCCTAGCAACCATGAGAGAAAATTACAGCAAAGCAGAGCACGCCACGAGCAGCTTTTATTTTACTTAGAAACTTTTGTGTAATTATGAAATAAACCTTAAAATAGATAAATTGACGATTATATTGGTGTAGTAGAGTGTCGCATCGCATCGCTTCTCGACGCTTCTCACCAAAGGTGCGTGTCGGTGCCTGTTTTGATTCGTTTTTGTTTATCTTCATGATAAGTCATGGGCGTGAAATCACGCCTTAGGTTATTATTATGCTGCTTAAGTTTTCTGATTGAGTGATGAGCGACTCGCTTCGCTCGCAGCGATAAATTTTGATGGGCTAGAGAGGTCCCTGCGTAAATATTTGCGGCTTGTTTCAGATTAATGCTATTGCGTGTTTTGGGTCCTGATATAACGGAATCAGGCTTATCCTATTGATTGTTTTTGGGTCCCTATACAGTGTTTATTGGAACTAAAAAATAATCTTAACACAGAGAGAGTAGCACTAGACCGGTCATTGTAACGTTCTTTCCGGGAGGCCTATGTCTATCAGTGGCCATCTGATGGCTAAAATGAGGATGATGATAAGGGTAAAAAGGTAGGCAGGCGGGGGCGGCATTTTTAAATTTTTGCTCCCCCCACGAAAATTCTAGATCCGGGACTGACTGGGAACTATCAGTTTGCAGTTTTGCTTAGACATCGGAGTCGGTTGACTGACCCTCTTGGACACTTAGGTGTTTAGGTACGAATCGCTCTACCACACCTCTACTCGATTTTAATAGTTATGACCATTTCTGAATTTTGCTTGATTTGTCTAGACTAGACTAAATACCTACCTAATAGGGCTAGTAGTATAGATAACTACTATAAAGGGTGGGGTTAACTATTTATGATAATCATGAAAATCTGAATAGTACACAAATCAATTTGATGCTACTATGCAGTGAAGGAAAATAACATCTGCGTTCACTGCTACTATGTGGTTTGTTTGCTTAAATAACTTAGTAAAACCAACTACCTAGGTATACACCAGATACTTACAGTGACAGTAGGTACAGTGTATAGAACATGACTCGAATATTAATACATAGGTTTATTCTGATCAGAAAATTACACATTGTTACATAAATTCTCTTGTGAATATCTAATGTATCTAACACTCAGATGATCTGTAAATTCAAAAGATACCCTTACAACTCGACTTTTTTAAACCAGCTAGGTTCCAATTGCTTATTATATCAAATTAAAGTAAGTAGGTATTCAATAAACGCTACCTACGTATCAATAAGTCACACATAAATTCACGAATGTAGTCACAAATCCTTACCTCATTCCCGGTATAGAAGAAGATTGGCCCTGTTGCATCATTCCAATAATCGTCATTCACCAAATACTTGATCTTGAAGGTCTCGTTCCTCTGGTAGCTGAAGTGGTCCAGAGGGACTTCGAATTCCAGGGTGGTATAGTTGTAGTTACAGTTCGCTATTGAGAGCGCACTCAAAAATAGTAGAGGGAGTAACATGGCGTCTGTTTTGGCCTGCGCACACGCCGGTAATGACGAGAGTTTGTCTCAGTCTGTCCAATGCGAGCGGGGAGCTATTCCAATCATGTCATAAGTACTGGCATAGAAAAAAGATATACTAGGTGGTACTGGTGATAACAAAAGACTATTCCAGGTAATAACATGACCTACGGACGACACTCTTACCTTGTTGTTTTACAATATGAGGTTTAGGAGGAGTAAAAGTAGATACCTAATGAATGTGAATATCGTCATTCACGATTAGACTCAGAATAGAGACGAATCGATTCTACTTTTACTTACCTTTCTCTTTTAATTTTTTTTATGAGATTTTCAATTTTTAATTTGGATAATTTAAACAGATATTCTGGAAGATTATTTTTATTTTTTATGGTTTAGGTAGTGTCTAGTTTCTTATAGTAGATGTTTCTTACTTTCGTCTACTGTAGATATACTAGGGTATGGTATCTACATATCTAGCTACTATGAACGGCTACACATTGTCACATTTTTCATAAAATATCATTACCCTCGACTCAATAAACTTTTCATTTCGTAATTTCATCTGTGCGTGAATTTATGAAAGATGCATCGTTATAATCGCAAAGCTGAGCCACTTTATTAAAATTGTTAAGACCATCCTCAATTTCGATTTTGCTAATAATGTGAGCCACTCTAATGATCAGAGTGACTCAGTAGTTCTTAGCATAAGATAGTTTTAGTTTATGTTATATAAATCTGAGAAATCTAATTTCTCAGATTTGCCCTAATTGTATTATTATATATTTATTTATTTTTAAGTTTAGTTTAGTTGATCCCTGATCTTATTTAAGTTAGAAGTAGTTAGGTAGTCTGCTCGGTATTTATGTGTTGTTTAGTTGTGCGTACATATGTTTATGTTGCAATCAAGCTCAGAAATCTTTGTTAACCTATAATTTTATACTTATGTGATTGTGATGTGTTTTGTGCGCTTAAATAAATAAAATAAAATAAAATCGTGGTGCTGGTGGCAACACAAGTTTGCTCCGTATCTAGTTTAGCTTCGTCTGACAGATGTGCTGGTGCGTGGCTTATGTGGATGACTGGATTCAAAACAGTTAGATTGGACGACCAATAAGCCATACTGTTACAGTTACTGTTCTTTAGTATATTTAGGTATAAACTTACTACTATTGATAGAAATGATCGTTTGTAGGTTGTTGATGTACAAGTAGAGACTGGTAGAGTAAAATTTGTAACAAGGAAATTAAATATTTAGGAAACGTCACTTTTATCATGCCAACAGATAGGACTTGCATTTAGTAACAAGGGATAAGTAAAGCTCTGGTTCTATTTAGCAAAGGAACGCCACATAAGCTACCTGAGCTAAGCTTTCCTGATACCTCGCAAGCAAAGCCACGGCTCAAAGCTAGTAATTCAGAGATCAAAGAAGAAATCTTTACGGGAGAATATGTTCTGTACCTATGGTTTCCCTGAAGTAGGTGGTGGAATTTTTGCGAACAAAACACGAGTCACTTGTGTGACCGAGTGCCGACTATCTATCGGTTCATTTGACCCCTCGAGCCAGGATGTAGCAGACTCTGCAACAGTTACTAAGGGAACTGGTGTACTGTGTCAGTATTGTTTACTAGAAGTAAATCGCTCTCAATACACAATTAATAAAGTTACCTACATGATCAATGAGTCATGTAAGGATTTGTGATTAGAATTGCTGATAAGTCAATAAACTTTTCAACAGACTTCAAAATAAAGAGGTTGGTTCTCAATTCTGTTGATTTTTTTATGTTTGTTATGAATCTCAGAACTTTATTGTTTTTTTCGATTTGAAAATTATTTTTTGTCTGTGGGAACATACTTTCATAAATATCAGTAAAAATCAGTTTCATAAAAGTAGTTTAGTTTTTAAATCAAAATAACTGAAAAATATAAGTCGTCGAAGTAAACGAAAGTCGTATTTTTCTTCCCTGCGACTTTTTAGTGGTGTTTACAAATTCAAATTCAAATCTTTTATTTCGGTACTAGCTGGTGCCCGCGACTTCGTCTGCGCAGGTATCTTTATACATTTTAGCTTATGTGTTATTCTGATGTATACGCTATATTAATGTAAAGTTTCATTAAAATCCATTCAGTAGTTTTTATGTGAAAGAGTAACAAACATCCATCCATCCATACTTAAAAAACTTTCGAGTTTATAATACCATATTTTGTTATTATAAGGCTTATTCTAAGGTTAGTAAGTTTACGGTCACTAAAAGAGTCCGATTGAAGTCATTATTTTAGTCAAACCGTGTTTATTAAAGTTATAGCAGAATAATGTTACGAGCTAGGCTACTTATGTATGTAGCTTGAATAACACAACATAAAATATATTTAGTTAATTAAGGAAGTTTGCTTCCTTCCTCCAGCGCAAAATCAATAAATCGATAAGGTCGTCAATGAGGAAACTGAAACTGAAAATAATAAACCATTGCTTTGTTTATAGTTAAAGTTTATTTATAAATAAGTTAACGTTATGCTCCTAAGTTTTGCTAGGTGATCGAAGGGCACACTAAATCACTAGCCGTGAAAATATTAGTGTTATTCTATTACCACATTTTCATCTAAGTACTGTTTCTATGACATTATATAACGATGAACTACCTCTATGAAACTACATAGTTTGGTTGTAATAAATATATTTGTTTTATACACCGCAATTTTTTTATCACCAGTAGAAAAATATGTATGTATCAGTTGCCGTTAAAGAACACATTTATGGCAAAAAAAACTTGAAAAAATTACATACGTCTATTTTTTTATCATTACCTAAGATTAAAATTGGACAACTGTTACCATAATTGATAATAATTTAAATTTAATTCATGGTTTGGCAAACCCGGGTACCTAGCTCGAGCCAGCTCGCTGCAGCTCGGCTCGGGCGCCGCACTCAACCCGCTGTAACTCTGTAATTTTGTAGTAACCCAAAATTCTTACTGCACCGATACAACGTAGTACCTACCTAGCCCTTCTGATGCCTATTTAAGTTTTATTGTAATTTTTTTTTTTTTTACTGTATTTTTTAAATGTGGTCATTGAAAAAGTATTCTTCGACCTCATTCGGACCCAATCACCCTTCACTTTTTCTCTCAACTTTTTCGTGCATTTGTTATTTTTACGTAAAAACACTTCAACGTTCTTATTGTTTGTCACCAAACACTTCAAACTGAGCTGATGTATGCCCAGATGTTTGTATGGATGGATGGTCTACATCCACCAGTCGAGTCACCTCCAGATGCGACAAGTGTTGTCCTTCGAGGCGGTGATGATCGCGTCTCCCGCGTAGGAGTACGCACACGAGAAGATCTCACCCTGGTGTCCTGACAGCACCTGGAAAACATCACCATACCTAGGGTTGCCATCCATCCGGGTATTCCCCGGATTTGCCCTAGTCTATAGGGTGTCCGGGAAGAATCCGGGCCGGACTTTTTTTTTTTTTACTATTTATAGGCCCTTTGACCTCCATCTCACCTGATAGTAACTGAGGATGTGGTCGACGATGTAGCACGCTTACCTAGAATAATCATATTCACTCTTGCCTTGAAGACACCCAAAATATACTTAGAGATCGGAAAGCCGAAGCTGACGCCGAAGGAGTATTCCATTCCTTGGCGGTTCGCATAATGAAAGTGGAAGCAAAGCGCTTTGTGCGAATACATGGTATGTCAACAGCAACTGAATTGAGAACATACTTCTTTTTTGAAGTCGGTTGAAAACCTGTTGACATGTTCTGGGCTCTAAAATCCAGGGTTTTCACGCGTCTTGTGCTGCGGTTTCCAAATTTCAGAGATGGCAACCCTAACCATACCAGCGGTTCTTCTTCTTCTTATCGTGTCACTAGTTCTTTCGAAACAATGTGGTGAAAGGATTTCATGTTCTTTAAATTATGCTTTCTTACCTGAGTACAGTTCCCAGTGGTCGTGTTCCAAACCCGAGCGCTTCTATCCGCCGAGGCTGTTAGCAGACATCCTCCCGCGGGGCTGAAGCACACCTGCAAACAAAAAAGCCATATATTTACAAACTCCAAGCATCCATGATATTTTTTACGACGTTTATATTAGGTCAACTCCTTGTCTGTCTGTCTGTCGTTCATCAATAGATAGTTAATCAATGAGCAATGAAACATTTCATCTCTTAATAATTGCTTATAATTTTTTATTTTTTTTAAATAAATATTTTTGCAAAAATGAGTTTTGTTCTTTATACTTTTTCGTTTGACTGTAGGTACTGTATTTGACAACCTAATGGTCCCAATCGACGGAAGCCTCCCTGATGGAATGTTGCAACACAAATTTCGAGCACTTCCTGATTAAACGTTCGGCTGATTAACTTTCAGGGTAGCTCACAACTCGAAAAACAATGTATTCTAAATTCTTCTTCTTGGTCGTTACACTCTTGGCAGAGTGGTCGTGGTTGTCATGGTGGGGGTTGTGACACGCTTCACAATCCTGCGCCATTCATCTCTGACAGCGGTTTTCCTCGTGCATTCGTGTAAAGGACCGTCTAGTGCTGCTTTGACTTGGTCAGTCCAACGCATTGGAGATCTTCCTCGCCCTCGTGTGCCCTCGACTTTTCCCTGTACCATCAGACGCTCGATGGACATTTCTCCACGACGCGACACGTGTCCGAAGAACGTGAGGATACGACCTTGCACAATAGATGATAGACGCTGCTTGATGCCGAGTTCTTGATTGCCGAATTCTAAATTCATTTATTATTAAAAAAATGCCATAAAAACCGCTACATCTCGTAAAGGAAGCAAAATAGAGCAATATCATAATAACATGGTTTTTAGATTTCAAGGAATTAATATAATATTTATTTCACACATGTTGTGTTTGTAACACACACATGATGTGTTCGTGCGAGTGGTTTAATCACAGGAACACCGGCGTAAGCTGGGTGTAAAGCTCAAAAAATTTCGACTGTATTTAGTACTTTGTTGTGACAATCTCAAGTGAAATGGAATGAATGAATGAATGAATGAAACTTTATTTGCGTAATACAGGTAAATTGTGGTCTTACTTTAAATTAGAATCACTGCATACACTTTTGTCGTAGGTATAAAATTTTTTTTTGTTTGGCAATAAAAGGAGGGATAAAATGTAACCTTGGAGACCTCCTCGCGATGTCCCTTCATAACAGCGAGCTCCTTGAAGTCCGCTTTGACGTCGTAGACGCGCGCCGAGCAGTCGCTGGACGAGGTTGCCATGCGCTGGCCGGCCCAGTCGAAGCAGATGTCCAGCACCTGGCAACATCAACCGAATGGTTAAGCATTCAGTTTAGGGAACTACGAAACAAACTACGCGACCTTTTTTTGACTATTTTTACCCTCCTTACACAAATGGTTGGGACCCTTAGGGACCATCCGTAGTACATGAGAAGACACACATTTTACAGCCACCATATTGGATATAGGGCTATTTAGCAAGCTACTTACAAGCCAGCGAGTTCGCTTGTAGCTTGTAAACTCGCCCCGTCTCATCGGCTGTTTTACAATCTGCTAGTTGATAATTCTTCCCGAAAGCTAACTTGTTCACTCGCTAGCTCGAAAGCAGGGTAGCTCGCGGTCGCCAGAGTGTCCGCTGCTGGGCAGCGAAGCACCACTCGCCGCGAGCGCCCTAGGGCTAGGGCTCGCGGCGAGTGGCGCTTGGCGGCTGCCCTCGGGCACCCGCGGTTGCTAGGGTAGGGGGCGAGTGGCGCCCGGCGCCCCCTAGGACCGTGCACCCGTGTGCAACGCACACCTTGCACACTAGGTTAAGCGGCATCCTCAAATCCGAATTCCATACAAAAATGTTTCGGACAAATACTCAAAAAGTACGCCGTATTATAGTAATTTCTACACACTATTCGTTTCAGAGGAAACGAATAGTGTCTTCACTTTTTTTGTTCACGAAATCAAAAAACATAGAGATGTTTTTTGATTTCGTGTTCTTAAAAACACGTATAAATGTTTTAAAATTAACCCTACTAACTTAAAAACATGTATAAAATCTAAATTGAAGTATGAAACCTTTCACTTTTTTTGTTCGAAATCAAAAAAACAGAGGAAACGAATAGTGTGTAGAAATTACTATAATACGGCGTACTTTTTGAGTATTTGTCCGAAACATTTTTGTATGGAACTCGGATTTGAGGATTACTCTTAAGCTGGCCCTGCTCGTAAACTCGCCAGCTTGTAAACTAGCCATGTGTCATCGACACTTAAAGCACTCTTGTAACCTAGGCGAATATAACACCTCATTTATCTAAATCGGCGGCGCATTGAGTCAGAAAAACATACAAACATATAAAAACACTCGAAAAACCTAACTCTCCTTCGCAGTCGGGTAAAAAATTAAGTAGAATGAACGGCTACCTCGTCAGTGTGCGAGGCGACGGTGGCGAGGCAGGCCGTGTTCCTGGCGTCCCACAGCTTGGCGCTGCCGTCCAGCGAGGAAGACCCTACCAGGGAAGAGTCCCAGTTCAGCTGCACGTTGGAGATCTCCCCGTTATGGCCTGCCAGCACCGCCACTCGGCTGTGAACCGACGATTGCGGTCAACTAGCTATGCCTTCAGCAACTATACCATAGAAAAAGCCGTGTTGGCCGAGAGGGAGATGCCTCGACTTACAATCCGAAGATCGTAGGTTCGAACCCGGTCGTACAACCAATGGATTTTTCTTAAAATCTTTGGGTGCATTAAAAGACGTGCTTAAAGGTGTAGGAAAACATCGTGAGGAAACGATCATATCATAAAACCTAAAAAAAAGTTCGAAAAACACGTGTCAAGTGCACGAAAAGAGGCCTCTTCGAAGTGCACTTGAAATCCTTTCACCACACTGGTTCGAAAGAACTAGTGATCATCATCATCAACCTATAACAGTCCACTGCTGGACGTAGGTCTCTCCCAAGGCGCGCCACTGAGCCCGATCATCAGCTCTTCTCATCCACCTTCTGCCAGCTATAACGTGCAAATCATAGCTCCATCTGGCCAAAGTTAGTCCTACACTACGCTTGCCTAGACGCGGTCTCCACTTAAGAACACGTTTGCCCCAACGGTTGTCGGTTCTTCAGCAGATATGGCCGGCCCACTGCCACTTCACCTTGCTGATCCTGATAGCTATGTCCACCACCTTAGTTCTCTGTCAGATGAGATCGTTTCGGATTCTCTCTCCATAGCTCGCTGAGCAACCTTCAATTTGAGGATCAGCCCTACGTTAGGTGTCCACCTTTCAACAGCATAGGTCATAAGCTTATCCGGTAAAACAATAGCATCCATATAAAGTGGCATCAAGGCAATATACTGCTAGGTAGCTGTTATTCCGACCTTCCAAGAAATATTCCAATCTAGCCAGTTATTTTTGGCGTGATTGAGTACCCCATATGCAAACAAAACAAAGGTGTGATAAAAATATTATATAGCATCAAACTACGCCTATTAAAACGAATATCGCATTACACCGCGTGTTCTTGCTATAGTAAATTACATTTGTTATTCCAGGACCAAACTAAACTAAGTCTATGCTTAGCATCTATTAGCGTGATCGAGTATTAAACAAAACGCTTTGGTCTACGCTGTAAGCTCATTTGTGTATAAAATAAAATGATATAAAAAATATCAAGTTAAAAAGTGTGACGAAGCTAGGATGAAGCTGTGTAACATCAAATCGCGCCTATCAAAACAAGTATCGCAATACACCGCGTGCGCTTGCTAAGCCGAATTATAAAGTGAACGTATAGTTATTTGATTGTAACGGGTATTTATCGTCAACAACGTCAAACGTGAAACGTGAAACATCGGGACACAAAAACGAGGTGAGCGCGATAAATACCCATTACAATCAAATAACTATGTGTGATAATCGCGAAAGTCTACGAAAAACTAACGCGAACGTAATTAATGGAAATTAAAATACGAAGGCACTTACTCCTTGACCCGGGTGTCCCACATGGCGATGGTGCCGTCGAAGGAGCCGGTGATGAGTCGCTGGCCCTCGTTGGGGTCGAACTGCAGCGCTATGACTTCGCCCGTGTGGCCCGCGTACGTGTGCAGTTCCGTCCCTATAGGCACATTATTAAAACTCAAAATATTTTATTTGAAAGAGGCAATGAAGCCAGTATCCTCGGCACCCTGCCATCGGGTATCGAGTTGGAGCAGGTGAGCTACCTATAGATCGTTTGCATCGGTCTATTTGTGGCCCATTTTTTTTTTAACATTTTGTAATATACATAGATTGTAGTAGTAAGCTTATGCTTTTATTTGACGACGTCATAAATTTACAATTATGTAACGTAACGTGTACCTAAATTAATTAA
Source organism: Lobophora halterata (assembly GCA_932526365.1). Taxonomy (NCBI): domain Eukaryota; kingdom Metazoa; phylum Arthropoda; class Insecta; order Lepidoptera; family Geometridae; genus Lobophora; species Lobophora halterata. Next base: position 12,044,956 of record OW052002.1, on the reverse strand, counting down.
TACCTACACTTACCCAAATCATAGGGGTGTTTTCTAAGTCCACAATATTTTTACACAGTTGACACTAAGTAGGTTTAGTAGCTAAATAATAGTTTTAGTGCCCTTAGAAGGCTCATATTGTGATTTTAATTTACTATATGACCTTTGTATGTATGTACTATGTACCATACCATATGAAGTAATAAAGACTTAGATAAGACTTATGACACCTCGTCACTTGAAAACATGAATGTGAACGTCTGCAAGACCTTGGCATGACTAAGATAGTGTTAAGGTTAAAACATCCAGGAAGTGCCAGCAAACTTGCATACAAGGTTGATTCACAATATACAAAAGATGACACACGAGAATACCCATAGATAATACAATAGACAAGTAAATCGGACCAGTTCTGACGTCATAAAAAATAAAGCTTGGTGGTGTAGCCATAGAGCCGGTGGCGATGAGGTCAGCGCGCTGAACTGCGCGGCCACCACTTCGCCGGTATGGCCCCACAGCGTGGATAAGCACTCGCCCCTAGCTGGGTCCCACACATTGTTATAGTTCTTACCAGTTCTGACGTCATAAAGCTTGGCGGTGTGGTCCATAGAGCCGGTGGCGGCGAGGTCGGCCTTGGTGCTGAACTGTGCGGCCACCACTTCGCCGGTATGGCCCCACAGCGTGGCTAGACACTCGCCCGTAACTGGGTCCCACACTTTAGCAGACTTGTCGAAAGAACCGGTGATGACGCGGTTGCTGAAAGAAATAATGAGAAGTCTGCCCTTTTGATGCACTTATTATGTAAGTGGTGAAGTCGAGGTTCGACATTCCTGCGGTGAATGTTGATTGACTAGTGTAATAAACGTGTTTGCAACAGACTTCAAAAATGGAGGAATAACCTCCTCGGTTGGACGAAAATATATTTTTATGTATGAGTGGTTATACTTTCAGATTGGTCCCATAGAAATTTTATCAAAATCCCTTCAGTCGTTTGTAAATCAAAACAACTGAAAAAAAGTCGTTGAAGTGAACAAAATTGCGTATTTTGCTTCCCTGTGACTTTTTAGTGGTGCCTACGGTCACTAGAACAGTCCGATTGAAGTCGGTTGTTGTATGTTTTTGTAAAACCTTGATTATTTGCTGAATGAAAATTGATTTACCAAGAAGGAAAGTTGAAGTTGACGGAGTACACAACGTTCTGATGCCCTGAGAGAGTTTGCAGTTCCTTTCCATTCTCTACGTTCCACACCTTGCATGTTCTGTCGTAGCTGCCTGAGAGACACCTAAAACATCAAATCTACTTTTAATACATCGAAGTTGATGTCATTCAAGTTACTAATGAACTAAAAGCCTCAAAGTTAAGACTGGACGGACGGATCGACAGGAAACATCGCACTAAATAATTAATAGACGAATGTTTGTATGGATCGATGGACGTTTGATACTCAATCACGCTAAAACTAATAAATTGATTGAATTTAAAATATCGGTAAAGCCACGGTCAGTATCTAGTTAGATGCGTCGTAAAATAATTTGTCTCAGTAAACTAAAAATTATCACACCTTTTGCCACTTTTGTCAAACGCTACATTTGTAAGCGGAAGGACATGGGTGTGTAGATCCTTGTAGATGTAGAACCTCTTGCCAGCTGGACCTTCATGCTCGATCCTCTTCTTGAGGATGTCCAGGCATTGGTCGAGCTGGTCGCAGACCTCATCCGTGATTAGAACCTCCTTTTGGTAGAGACGTTTTGCTATTTCTTTTAGATCTGAACTGTAATGTATCCATGAAAGCGGAAACTAAAATGAAGTACTGAGCCTATAGTATGTAATAAGTATTATATAAGTAGGAATTTATCTACCTAGCTTATTCGCCCTGATAGCGAAACTGTGTTCAAAAGGACGTCTTTTGAACACAGCTACACACGTCTTTTGAACAGATAGACAGCGATAGATACAAAGGACTAAAGTAAGAATTAAGACCTCTTGTAAGCAGTTTAATATGAGGAAGCCTAATCAAGTAGTTAATTCATTCAAGCATTTCAGAAGGCTTTGAAAGCACTTCCTAAAAAAAACTTTTTAGAAGAGAAACTTACTTGGAATTTAGGTCAAGTAGGTCGATATCCTTATTTTTCACGACCCCTTTCTGAAGGTACTCCAGCACCAACCCTGGAGGATGGTATCGCAGGTGGAACTTTAGGAGCTTCATCTTATATGATTGTAGCTCTTAGCAATTTGTGTGTAAATCTCACGTGTATTTTTCCGAAGTTAGCATTTTACTATTTTTATGATTGTAAAGTTTCAAAAAACTGACAATATTTTGTCAATAATTGCCGTTGTCATGGTAACTGTCAAATATGTTTTTAAGGTTTTACAAGCAAAGAGGGTGTATCATTTGAAGAAACTAAGAGGTTTCTGCCACAAAATTACCAACTCTGCTTTACGCTTCGCTAGATTCTCAAAGGGTTTACGAAGGCTGACTAGAGTTTGGTTGCGATATGTAGTTAATGATTATATATTTTGTATGGCGTGATTTTAAGAAGCAAACATTAATTAAATCATCCCCATACCCCATCTCACAAACGTTTTCCTTTAATATGTTATTACTTATTATAGGCATAAGTATGACTAATATTAGTATCATCCTCATCAACCCACTTTAGTCCACTGCTGGACGTAGGCCTCTCCCATAACGCGCCACTGAGCTCAGTCTTCGACTCTCCGCATCCACTTTTTACCGGCTGCCTTTCGTATGTCGTTTCTCCACCTGGCCGGAGATATAGCAGGATCATAAGGTTACATTGTAGAAATGGCTAGTTTTCACCAATTCTTCTTATCGTGTCCCTAGTTCTTTCGATCCAGTGTGGTGAAAGGATTTTAAGTGCACCTCGAAGAGACTCGTTTTGTGCACTGGACACAATACATGTTTTCGAACGTTTTAGGTGCTATGACATGCCAGTTTCCTCACGATGTTTTCCCTCACCGTTAAGCATGTGTTTTAATGCATGTATAGATTTTTTGAACTGTTAAATCCATTGGTGTACGACCGGGTTCAAACCCACTACCTTCGGATCGAAAGTTGAGGCACTTCCCACTCGGCCAACACGGTTTTTAGCGTTTTCAGCAATGAAGTTAAGTTACAAAAAATGTTTTCACGGGCACAGATGGCGCCACTTCACCTGGCTGGAGGTTTCGCCACAGCGGTGCAGGATACCGCCGGTTCCTCCTATCTGCTTCATTTACACAACCCACTAATTACAACTAACAGTATAATGCTGCGATATTCTTGTATCCTTTTGCACAATTTCCCAAGAAAACGGCAAAAGCGTGCGTTGAAATCTTTTGCTTTGAAAACATGATAGAGCAACCGTAAATTGGAGTATCAATCAATCAATACTCAATATCAATCAATCAATACTTAATATCAATCAATCAATATAATAAAAGCCTTTTTTTCGTGACAAACTGATAGACAATGCACATTTCATAACACTGAACGTAGAGACTTAAAATTACGACGCTGTGTTCTTTGTCAATTCTCACTCAAATAAAGTTATGGGAGTAAGCTAATTAGGTTTAGGGCCATCACCGTTCCACCATCGGAAGACCAGACGCTCGGGATTGCGCCATCCCTACATAGTGGACATAGGTAGGTACCATGTATTCGCACAAAGCGCTTTGCTTCCACTTTCATTATGCGAACCGCCAAGGAATGGAATGCTCTGCCGGGGCGTCAGTGTTTCCCGATCACTATAATTTGGGTGTCTTCAAGGCAAGATTGTTTCTAGGTAAGCGTGCTACATCGTCGACCACATCGTCACTTACCATCAGATGAGATGGTGGTCAAACGCATTACCTATACCTATTTAGTAAAAAAAACGGTAGTTATAATTGTGGCTGGATGTATTTTGTATCCGTCTGATTACAAGTGGAAATTGAACATTGATGGCTCAACTGCTCTATGTTATCAAATCACCATAAGACCTACCACTAGTCTTCGTGACGAGACCTGAAAATGTTTTTGGCTAACGGCCATTTGGATACACTTCGATAGAACCATTGACTCTTCACTAGAAGTAAGTGGAAGGCAACTTCTTCATATCGTGTCACTAGTTCTTCGAACCAGTGTGGTGAAAGGATATCAAGTGCGCCTCGAAGATGCTCCTTTCGTGCACTTGACACATTTTTTCGATCTTTTTATTTTAGGTTCTATGACATGCCGGTTTCCTCACAAAGTTTTCCTTTGTTTTAATGGACACTTAGATTTTTTCACACAAAAATCCATTGGTGTACGACCGGATTCGAACCCACGACCTTCGGGTCGAAAGTCGAGGCACCTCCCACACTGCCAACACGGCTTTTAAGGCATCTATCACTTACTTTGCCACAGCACTAAAAATATTAAAGTGAAACAGACTAGTACATCACATCTCATTCATTCCCCAGAATCCAGGAATGTCTGGAGATTAGCCAACACAGCAACAAAGGGCGGGGTATGCGCTGCGGCCCACATTGGTGTCAGCGGCAGGCGACCAGGGGACGGACTCAGAAGTAGGAGCAGGAGCAGAGCTTTAAGTCTTTGATAAAATAAAAAGGTTTTTGATGTGTAAATCTTTCTTTTCCTGTCAATTTGCGGGAGTAATTTCGTGAAAATGGGTCAGAAAAGGTTGTAACAGGAAGTTGGTTGTCAGATGGTATCAACCTCAGATAAATAACGTAAATAGAATCAGTCCTAAGATGTCAGATGTTACACATCATATGCGACTACTACTGTAAGGCTCGCTCTTATTTGTTTTTTAACTTTGCTAGACTTAAATTTAATCAATCAAAAATAATAATGAGCATGGCATTCTCTTTTTGGATAGCCTAATTTTGTTTTAGACACTGTCCTCGCCTCCCGTCAAGATGTACTGATTACCTCCCTGTTTCCGCAAAAACAAAAACACCGTGTGAAAGACAGCATGGAATATGAGCGCCTTTCACAGGCACACATCAGCAGGTGGCTCTACTTCAAGTCGGAATTGGAACTATGTATTCTCTACTTCGCTTTGGCTCACGTATGACCCTAAGAAAAGTAGGTATTCCAGTCTAAATATGCACGAACCTCCATTGGGCGCGATCATTTGGAGTACCTTACTATAATAATCGCGCGAGTTGATCTCGCATTGAAATCCTTTCACCAACTGGTTCGAAAGAACTAGTGACCCGGTGAGTAGAAGAACGATCGCGCGAGAGTATTTGTGTAGCGGCTATGGTGAAAGGTCGTGTCGATGACACACGGCTTTTTTATAAGCTGATTGTTGGCGAGTTTAAAAGCTAGCGTGTGAGCGAGTTAGCTTTCGAGAAGGATTGTCAACAGGCAGATTGTAAAAACGCCGATGACACAGGGTGACTTTACAAGCTACAAGCGAACCCGCTGGCTGGTAGCGTGTAAAAAGCCGTGTGTCATGGACGCTTTAGATTGAAAGAACTCTAGGTCATTGTACACCCTTACAATTATAATACCATACCTTGATACATACAATTACAATGGTTGTATGGACTTATGTTTAATATGATTTGTTTAATAAGGCACAGTAAAGCGAGCTTACCTTTATTTCTTGGGTGCCTATCTTTATTACCGCAATAATGATTTCTGTTCCGGTTGAATGCATTGTCGGATTAAAATAGACAAAGGAGACTCATTAAATCCATTAAATAGACATTGCGAAAATACTGTTAATGAACTTTACCCATGTTCTAATTAGTTTACAAAGAATTATTGCCTATTTAGGGATTAGCGGTTATCTTAAATATTTTGAAAAACTACTCAAAAGTCTGTAGCCTCAAAAGTTTGCTGGAAGAAAACTCTTGTTAGGGTTAAGCTTTATATAAAATAGGAAAACAACGGGTGAAATGTGTAGCGGAGATGCACTACAGCAACAAAATGTATGTAAACTGATTGTCACCGGCCACAAATTGCGTGATTGGTGGCTTGTTTGTGACTAGCCTTATTACCTACGCAAGAAAATTTTGATTATATACCTATGATTTCTGACTCATAAACTAGCAGGGCCGTATCTTAGATAGCTACCATTCTTCAAGCTCGACCGCGCATTGTAATTACCATCACATAATTACCAGCTTCATTTTCGCGCTGCTAACCACGGTATTTTTTCCCCTGTGGAGTTGGCAACCCTACACATCCGGTCGGACAGGTTGCGCAGGCGCTGGTCCACAGAATAGACACCAGTTAGTAGGTAATAGGCATGGAGAGTAATACCGAGTACCTAATATGTTATTTATCATGGTATAAAACTGATCACATATAACACAATATGTTAATTTCTGAGACCAAGTCTGTAACAAAATCACGGTGATATCCTCCCGGCACGCCCGGGCAGGCGATTTTGTACGCTGTGATGTCATGATACTTGTCACCACTCACAATTTCATTCGTATCGTAAATAACAGTAACAGACAGTCAGTAGTGTGTTGACTGTGAGCGGGGGTGATTGCGTGATGTCGCGTCACGCGTGAATTATTTTAACGAAATGGGACATTGTAACATTACGCCACTGATGAAAACGTGGTGATGATCCGACGTGGTGGCCGAGTGGATGAGGCCCTTACCTTGCGATCTGATGGTCGCGGGTTCGAATCCCGGTGGCAGTCATGCGTAAATGGGTTTTTTGGTCGAAAAAATCTATATATGCATCCCACGTTCTCGCAAGGGTGAAGGAAAACATGGTGAGGAAACCAGCATGTCGTAGAACCTAAATTTCGAAAACGTGTCGAGTGTACGAGAGGAGCCTCTTCGAGGCGCACTTGAAATCCTTTCACCACACTGGTTCAAAGGCACTAGTGACACGATAAGAATACTGATGAAAAATCGCCGGTGACAAAATCACAGGTGATTTCACTGTGATAAAATGAAATCATATCACCATGTGACAATGAATTAGAAGTAGCAATAATTTCCATGCCTAGTAGGTAAGGTAAGCTCGGTCCTTGACCGGTGCAGTCTACGCCGCGCCAGGTGAGCTCGTGCACGCGCGCTCATTCAAATTTTAATTCAATTCGCAATCGCTCCTTTTACTTTCGTATTGCGTCAGTTCAGTTTATTACAAAATCAGTGCTGTGTTGTGTAAGTGAGTGTAGTGATAGTGAGACATGTATTTGGGCTTGTCACAGTGAAAAGTTCATGTGAGTATGCGACTACCCTCATTTTGTTATTGTTGGTAAACATTGTCAATTTTGGTCAAAAGGTTAAGATATAGTTCGTAGTTTTGGTTATTGCTTGAGTATGCCAAGTGAGTTTAAGTATGAGTATGCCAAGATTTTCTGGGATTATTGTTATCTTTACATTAGTAGAAGTTAGGGTAAAATACGACATAATTTAGTTAATTCCGGATCCCACGGGGACGCAGCCGCGGGCAGGCCTTTGATTTATTGATATTTAAACATTAGGTATTATGAGCATATTTTTAAGAGTAAATACATAATGTAATAAATAGCTATTAACAAAAAATACAAATTGTGACTTAGCCGTTTGGCCAAATTGTCAATGTTTAATAACAAAATAAGTAAAAAGAAGCTTGTCAACTATCCTTATAAGCTTACTAAGCCTAAAAGCTTAGTGTTCCATGCATACTCAGAAGGAATTCATTTCCACAAAATATATAATACCCACAGATTAAGCATAAAGGATGAATTATTCCCATCTGACACCCTACTCTGTCCGCCTAGGGTGACAGATAGGCCAAAAAATATCTATCTGTCTCCATTCAGCAACAGGGTGACAGTACGCTTGCCACATTTATTGCAAACGCTACACATACTAGATATGTTACAGAATTGGCCAAATCATTTTTGTTCATTATTTGGAGAAAGCTAGCTAATTCTACCGATAATGAAACTGGTCTGACAACTCGAGTTCCGCGTCGAGTCAGCGAGGCGAAGGTCATAGGCTCATGTCCCATCAATGTGATACGGAATGTCGTTTCTAGCCAGGCTCTAGACATGTGCCAAAACTGGATTCGGTTTAATTTAGGTTTCTAGTCTCATTCAATCCACAAACCATAATTCAATAACAAAAGATTTAAAAGAACCGTGAAATGCTACAGTTTGAGCAAGATAAGATAGCCAAGTCTATGAGTAAACTAGCTATTGCTCATTATTTACATTAATGTTTAATAAATTAAAATTTGTTTTATTGACATTAATAAATTATCAATCTATATAATGAGAACTAAATTATTGTAATAAAATTTATCTATTCCAAGTAAGCCTTGTCATAGTTTTATTTTCTACTACACAAGCCATATTTTCCTAATTTAGAAAAACCTAGTAGGTACTTATAATCGAAAACCTTTCACCGAAAATTTACCTGGACGTTCCTTTTTACTCATATAATAATCACCTGTGGGTAAAACCAAGGAACGAGATGAGTCATGTCTCGTAAGTACGATACCTTACATAATTAATAAATAAGCAACATTTTCGAAAGATGAATGTAGGTACTAATAAAGGTTTTACAAAAACATACAACAACCTACTTCTATCGGACTGTTCTAGTGACCGTAGGGACCATTGAAAAGTCACAGGGAAGCAAAAAACGCAATTTTGTTCACATCGACGACTCTTTTTTCAGGTATTTTGTATTCAAACACAAAGTATTCATGAAATTTCTATGGGACCAATTTGGATGTAGGTATATCTTTCAAATAAAATATTTCTTTCAAATCGGTTAATAACAACAACGTTCTGAGGTAACAAAAATTAAAAAAAACATAATTGATAACCACCTCCTTTTTTGAAGTGGGTTGAAAAGATTTTATGAGGACCCATTAAAAAAAATATTATATTTATAAATCGTAAAAAATTGCAAAAAGCGTGGTAATATTTTACTTTTGCTTTGCATTTAGGTATATTAGCAAAATAAAATTATTGAATTTTCAGTGTGAAGTTCCATCTCGCTTCTCACATAATCTTATTGATTACCTAAAGATAAGTCTTGGTACCTAATGATAAAATTATTAAGAACGAATAGAAGATGTAAATCTTGTATAAATAGACAAAGATAAAAGATATAAATAAAAAAATAATAATAAGATATAAAATATAAATGTTTTTCATTGCTTGTTGTGTGTAGCTAACTGAATCTGATAAGGTAATAATTTATCTACGATACGATTGGTCGAGTAGCAATTGTGTTGGGCTGCCACGCCGGTGTCGCGGGTTCGATTCCCGCTTCAGGACCAGCACTTGTGTAATGAACATCAGTGTCTTCCTACGAGACGATCCGTACTGGATAATCTACTTAAAATGTAGCCTATTTTTCATTCTACCAAGGCACCTCTGAGCGGGAAAATGAAAATATCCCAGGACCTGCCTTGATATTAATATCATGCATAGCACCGACATGCCCATGCATATATGCATGCCATCGTGGAGGGAACAGGTAATAACATGAACTAGGCGTGAAAATAAAGCTATTTTCTTTACGAAGCTTGGTAGAGTAGCTACAACTCTTTGACGAGCAGCGGGGTTGTTTTAAATAATGTTCACTTCTCATGCTCGTAGGTAGTATCTATTATTATAGAAACTAAAACTTCGTGTACGTTTAGCGGGAAGAAAGAAACTGCATTTCAGGCTCTAGGGCTCTAGGGCAAAGCCAGAGGTTTCTGCGACAAACCACCGTCTTTTGTTTCACGTTCTTTGAAATCGCGCCGTTTTTCTTTTTATTTTAATTCTGCTTATGGTGGCCATTTCCATCTTCAAATAAATAGATCTTTACAATGCCCTAGGGGCATTTTTTACTTAGAGTATTCACACGAATTTGACGTTCCCAATTGAAATCACTTTACTCCCATAGGAGTTTTTATACAACTTCACTTTATTATAAGGTAATGCTTTATCTTACGTTGAGATTGCATAATGTAATTGAACATTGTCGAGCAGGTGGTGTGAAAACATAGGAACTTAACGTTTATTCCAAAAAGGCGAACAGCTCACCATTTGCTTGATGACCTCAGTGATGGTGAGCTTGTTGAATTATGACATGACATTTGTTTCAGAAGTAAGCGATGGCGATGGAAGGGGTCGTCAATAAAGCCTTCGAGGCTGTGGACGACGGCTTCCAGACCATAGACCTGAGGAACTCTAAGAAGGGGGGTACTCCTCAAACGACAAGTCGGGTACGTACCTACCTATCTACCATTAACGACATATGCCTACTTTTTTATTTGATATATCTACTTTATTGCACACACTTAAATGTAGTATAAATAGAGGACTTAAGGGGAATCCTCAAGGCAAATTTCCATACAAAATGTATCGGACAAATACTCAAACACTATTAGTTTCCTCCATGTTTTTTGATTTCGTCAACAAAAAAAGTGAAAGGTTTCATACTTTAATTTAGATTTTATACGTGTTTTAAAATTATCCCTAGTAACTTAAAAACACGTATACTTACACGTACACGTACTTTTTGAGTATTTGTCCGAATCATTTTGTATGGAATTCGGATTTGAGGATTAGCCTTAATGCTAGAGCATTTAATTTAATAGAGCTTATAAGGATTCTTCTTCTTATCGTGTCATAGTTCTTTCGAAACAGTGTGGTGAAAGAATAACAAGTGCGCCTCGAAGAGGCTCCTTTCCCAGTATCCCGTGAGCCGCTATCTCGCTCGTACATTTGTAATTTTTTGAAGATATACGAAGTACATTACATACATATAGTACATATAGTACGTACATTGACTGAGTATAAGTTTCAAAAGAGTGGAACGTTGGATTTATTAGGTATTAAAACCTTACGAAATGTTTTAGAACCTATATTTTTAATTTCTGTCTAACATTAAAGTATTATTATATTAGATTATATTATGTATTATTAATATATATACATATATCTAACAATATTATAATTATATTATGTTAGACAGAAATTAAAAATATAGGTTCTAAAACATTTCGTAAGGTTTTAATACCTAATAAATCCAACGTTCCACTCTTTTGAAACTTATACTCAAAGGAAATTGGGCAAAACCGTTTAAAAAAAAAATAATGAACCAAAAACTAATCTTTGTTAATGTTCTTTTTATTTTTTTATTTTATTATTAAAGAAAAAAAAAGAGTTATTTGTAGGGGGGCTATTAACTTTGCCTATTTTTTTTTCTCATTCACAAGCGAAGAAAGGGTAGTGATAGTGACCAAAATGATTAAATTTTGGAATGGGTCTTTTGAGGCTGTTAAACGTTAAAGTTTAGCTTCTAACACATTTCAAAGCGCACATTTCGCTGAAATTCCCACTGAAACTTTAATTAAAACATTTTAATATGAGAGCGCGGCATAATAGCGAAGCAAGCGCGTTTGCCGGCCATTTCTCGATTCCCTCCAAAGTCATAAATATGGCGCGAATTTAATTTTGTTCCAAATTCAAATTAAAGTCACGTCAAGATCGCGCCACGTGCACAGTACTACAACAGAATACAGATTAAAAATGGACCTACCCGCTTCAGTGGGTCGTGGAAATTGAACTCATTCAATTGAGCTAAAACCAATTTACTCGCGTTCTGCTGTACCGGTTTTCCAAAATAAATGAGGCGATGGATAGACCTGTCTAAAACAGGAATCCTATAACATATTGAAACACTTTATTAAATAGTTTTGATCGAACGAAACTTAGCAGTTGCTGAAATACCATAATTTCCATTGTTATCAAGATCTGTCGTCACAACAGCTGTGTAAACTTATAACCGAATAACTAAATTACGTTCTTTATTTACCTAGATTATACTGAGGCAGAGAGTAAGGACGGTTAAAGGATAATATAAATCCCATTGGTGATCTAGACTACAGATAGCTTATCCAATTGGATGTCAGTAACAGATGTAATATCTGCTGCGATGGAACGCTAATTGATAAGTTTTTATAAATATTTATGTTAGTCTCTAAGGTATATATCATATGGGCCCTAGTTAAGCTACATTGTACTTTTCTTGTGTCTGAAATAAAATTATTATTATTATTATTTATTTTTCTGTTGCGTACATCGCAATCTTTCTTGTGAATTATCTAAATTCTAAGAATTTGTCCTTTCTAAACGTGTCATTTTTATACTTTGACCCCTAATGAATATGGCATTCCAAAAATTTGTCATTTTAAGAATTTGGCATTCCAAGAGTTCGTCCTTACCAGAATGAGGCATTTTTATACTTTGTCCTTTTATGAACTTAGCATTCCAAACGTTTGTCCTTTTCAGAATGTGGCATTTAATTTTAGCGATTTTTTTCTTTTTTCGCGTGTGGTATTTTTAAAATGAGGCATTTCGCGACGCCATCTGCACTTACTATTCGTTTTGTGTAATATCGTTTATAGATTACTAGCTGCTGCTCACGGTTTTGCCCTTATTGGGATTTAAAGTAACCTATGGCTTTTGCCAGCTTGTTTATTATTCCTATATCTAATTTTAGTTCCGAAGTATTGGTGTGATTAAAGAGTAAGCATCTTACTATCTATCCTCTCGAACTGTTTAAAGATTCGTACAATTTATTTATTTGTGTAAGTACTACTTATGTGTAGTTACCGTCAAATTACATCCTACCGCAAATAATTAAATTAAGTTATAAATCAATTTACGTAAACAAACTAATTGTATCAATAAGCAGGAATACATTAGGTCGACAGTTCGTATGAAACGATAGTCCAATAAGGACAAAAAGTCCTTTTCCTCAACAGTCGTCCCATTATCTTGTATTGAATGTACCTCCGATGTATGTAGGTAATATTAGGTTTATATGAGGTGGCAGGATGAAAGCGCCCTCAGTAGCTCGCGAGAGCTCGAGCCGCCCGCCCACCGCGCTGCGCCGCCTTACGCTACAACTTTTCCAAGTTCTCGGAATAATATCGAAAGTAGAGCTTTTGAATTTCGGACGTTTTTGACGACTTTTTAGTAAAAAACCTAAATTGGTTTATAGTTTTATCTACAAAAAATATTAATTTGGATATGTACATTTTTCATATGTTTTAATACATTATATTAAAAAAAAACTTTTTTAACAAAACTAAGTTTTTAAAACATTTTTACCGCAGAACTTTTGTGATGAGTGCGTGTACTAAAATGGTGTGTACCCTTGATATTTTAAATTAAGTATACATATATTACTGTGATATTTCAGCCCATTGTTTCATTAATTTAGTAAAAAACAACCATTATATATACACAAATAAGTATATAAGTACCTTTTTATCAGTCATCTGGTTCCCACTGCACAAGCCCGGTTTTTTTTAGGACTATTATGATGGTAAAGTGTGATTTTTTTTAATTTTTTTTTTTACTACTTAGGTATTTGTTGCAATTATTGTGATATAAAAGTAAGATTTTGGTTTAATGCTAGTGAATAGTGCATGAAGAGTATCTATTCGGACACAATCAGATATGGATTAAAGTAGGTAGATATTATATCAACATTTTTGCTACACAGTTTTTTTTAGTCTTTTTATTTTGTATCAGGATGACAATTTGTTTTATACTATATTTACCTATTATGTTAAATTATTTTTATCCGCCACTGAGAATTGGGAATTCCTAACTGTGTATTTATAAAATAAAGGAAAACATAGCGAATAGGTACCTAGTTGTTGATACCTTTAGTCAAATATATTTAAATATTAAATATTATATGCTACCGTCGTAATTTTATCGCGCGCGATTAATTATGAGATTTTTACAGGATATATTCAGCTAAAAATTGATTAATTGAGCGAGTTGGAGCCGTTGAGCTATATATTAGATCGCCCTAGTATTTTTAGTTTCTGCTATTGAAATAAATATCTAAACACACGATAAAGGTAAAAATATAACCGACTTCAAAACACGTTTTTTTCCTATCTTTCCTATTTGTCTCATTTATTGAGATGCGAATACATGCTTCTTAAATATTACAAATGCTAAGTAGGTATATGAAGATGGATAAAATTATTCCTATATCCGATGGATACCTATGAAATGCAAACGGCTCTACTTCTCGTGTCATCGATCCCGTTATCACACGGAAAGAACAGCGGTCAAGAGCGAGTTGAAATATATTCACTTCGATCATCAATAGTAGATTATGCACTAAGGGGATAAAGCAGTGTCTTATGTCGCGGGTGGCATATTGAACCCTGAGCTAACGAGGGACTCAGTTAACTCCTGAGCAAAGCGAGGGAGTTATGTAGAGTCCTGAGTGACGCGAGGGGTTCAAGCTACCCAAGACGAAGACAGGCTTTATCCCAGAGGAGCATACTCTACTTTTCACACTTTCTGCGAGGCAATAAAAATCCAGGGCTCTAAACTAAGCAGCCAACACCGTCTTTTGTTTTACAATCTTTGAAGTCGCGCCTTTTCTCTTTTTTTTATGAGTGCCAGTACGATTTTAGAACAAACCTTTTTACAATGCCATATGGGCGTTCTTTTACTTAGAGTTTTCCACGAGTTTCCACACGAATTTGACGTTCCAAATTCAAATCACATTACTACCCTTGGGAGTTTCATACAACATTACCTCCCTTGGTAGGTAATGCTTTGCTTTACCTTGATGATAGCATGATATGTAATTGGACATTGTCGAGCAGGTGGTGTGAAAAATATATTTTTAAAACAAGAATTTAAAGATATCTTTTGGTGACTGAAGTTAGTGACTCACTATTTCTGACACAACTTCCGTTCTCCCAAAAATACAGAGCAGCTCTCTACTCATTCAACATTGTCGCTCGACTTTGAGGACTATAATACAAGTACCTATCTATTGGTACTTACTTAACAAAATCGATGTTGAAAGTACCACAAAGAGCAGGATATCAGCTGCGCGTATTGTCAACGAGAGTATTGTGTAGCGTATGGCCTGATTATGGCCATTCAGATCCAATGGACGTGCTTGGCCAATGGAAGAGGAGATTTAGACCTCGATAGGGCTTCAATGAGGGACGTGTTTTATGTTTTTAATCGCCTTTAATTCAAATATACCTAACTAGCTGACGCCCGCAACTTCGTTTGCGTCGCGAGTCGTGAATAAACAAAATCCCTTCTCGATGAACCTATCCTCAAAATGTCAATTCTCTACGTCCAGTGGTTTGGCTTGTGCGTTGTCTGTCAGGATGACGCTTTTTATATATATTGAATTTTTACCATAGGTATAATATGCTTCATCTTGACGAACTAAGGATTTAAGTGCTGATTTTTTAGCAGTTAATTTTTAATAGGTATGTGGTAGGTAATGAAAAACCTAGAAAAGTAACAAGAAAAAGTGAAATAAACTAGTTTAATGTTCTAGTCGGGTCAATGCTAGAGTCACGTTTTATACATACAAAATATACATAGAAGTTATTAACTAAGTCTCAATTCTTTCTTGTTTCTTGACAGACAAAAAAAGGCCGTGACTCATCTTAAGTCGCATAACGTATGATTCAAGGCATTCCTGACAAAGAATCGGAAACGCCCACCTCGTCCGTATCTTCGGATCTCTAAACGACCACTAAATGACTGATTAAATAAACTAAACGATATCCGCACTAAATCTTTATTTAAATGATTGTCAAATATCGGTTCAGATCCGGAAGGAGCAATTGATTAGATACTTGTAGTATCCCAAGTCTATATACTCAAGACACCGCGTGCGCTGAGCAGACATTCAGAAGTTTTACGTATACCAACCTTTTTTCTAGGATCGACGAAATAAGTTATTTCTGCTACTTATCTTTTTATTGTTTTTTTTTAATCAGTAACAAGATGAGTAAGAGTTCTACAGATCATAAGAGATCATGCCTACCAATTACTAAAAGTTCAAAAGTAACACTGCAAGAATGGGTCACTATAAAAGAATAATAATATATACAATATTTTTATTTTTGTGTGTATTTATGGTAAGAAGGTAACAATTCATATACAGTGTTAGGATAACAATACATGTGAGCCCCTTTAGGGCACTACAATAGGAGGCAGAAAGACCGAGGTTTCGTTTTGAACAGATGTTAGGTAGTACGTACGACACACGTTAACAGATCAATATAATGAAGCCAAGTAGCCATTATCAACAACAAAAACTTAAGTAGGTATAACTAGCATCCACGTCTGGACGCAGGTCTCTATAATATAACCAATTTAAGGTTTCGTCCATGTAACCGAATCATTCGTACCGCATAACTAAAACCAACCCCTTTTCAACAGACTTCAAAAAAGGAAGAGGTTCTCAATTCGATTGATTTTTATAAGATATTTTTTTTGTCAAAAGGATATACCTACCTACATCTAGATTGTCCCATAGAAAATAAATCATGGATATCGGTTCAGTACTTTGGTTTTGAAATCAAAATAACTGAAAAAACTACGTCATACAAGTACGAAATTACGTATTTTGCTTCCCTGTGACTATTCAGTGGTGTTTATGGTCACTACATGCAACAGTCCAATTGAAGTCGGTTGTGGTATGTTTTTGTAAAACCTTGATTATTTTAGTATTTTCCAGTCTGAAGTGGCGGAGACATTTACCTTCCGAAACCAACTGCCTTTTATTTTTCAGTCTGAAGCGGCAGCTCAGCAGGAGTCAGCCTCAGTTTCCGAGGAGCGAGGGTCTGACGGGCGCAGCTTGCGATGTGGCTGGGGTCTGTTCCGCCCACACTGGCTGCAGCGGTTTCGAACAGCCAAGTGGGCGCTTTTTTGCCTGTGCTGGGCCGGGGCTATCCAGGGTGAGTCGTTATCCCCGTTTTTGTTTCCTTTGTACACCGTTGGTGATGTTTTGGATGATGGAGTTTAGCCGATAAATATTGATTCAGGACGTTGTTGAATCATCAAAAGACGAACAGGTGATAGTTTGAGCAATCACACAGCAATTTAATGAACCTGTTATGACAAACGGCTTTTTACACGCTGCGTGTTGGAGAGTTTTAAAGCAAGCACATTGTAAAAAAGCCGATGATACTGGGCGAGTTTACTCGCTAAGTACAAGGGAATTCGCTGGCTTATAGCGTGTATAAAAGCCGTGTGTCATCAACGTTTTACCTTGCTCAACGTTTGACATGCTTGCTCAGTAATTCTGGCCACTACTCGTGGAAGGACCAATTATTAGTTCTGCACTATAATAAGTGACCGATATAGCTAAATTGCCTGCATTGCACAACAACGCGAAGGCCGGTGGCACACAACCATACTGGTGTCAGGGTGACAAACTGAAACTGGCACAAGTCCTTGTTTGTATTTGGTTGATGCTACATTACTGCTTTCTTATGCCTAGCGCATTATGGAGGTATGCTACTTACCTACCTACTTGTAAGTAATTAAAGTTTTAAACCCACATAAAAAAACCTTGATTAATCATTTGAAAACTCGATAAAAATATGTATTACGATTTCAATGTAAAATTTATTGATATTGCAGAAAATTTCTATGGTGGGTCTATATCGGGCGTTTGTATTTGATTTTTATTTTAATTGTCTTTCAAGGTGTATGTAAATAAATGTATATTTTTTGTAGTAATTTTTGATTCTAAGTCCTTATAACATACTGGGTTAATTAGAATTCCGTAATATTATCGTATTTTTTTTGGGTTATTAAAAATCTCGTATGTTTGATATTAGGCTAGCTTCCCATAACTGACTTTGTTAGTTTTACACCATTCTATAACAACAATAATAATACAATACACGATGGATATTGTATTATGCAGATGATAGAAAGCCGGTACAGTCGTGAGAAAAAGAAAACGTAGATCGATCATACAGTCGCGTACACTTTCCTTAGAAAATCGGCATGAAATTACCGCAGCGAATACAAACTCGATAATAATGGTGATATTATAATGCGATCCGTGCGTGTTCAAAACCGTGGGTTCCGTAGGTGTTTTGTGTGCCAAAATCATATTATTCTACGAACCAACACATAAAATAGATGAAAATTAAAAATTAAAATGAAAAATGATTTATATACTAACAAAACACAAATCTATTAGCTAAGCTACCCAAGCTAAAATTAAATAAAGCTAAGTGTATTTACTATTATTAACAGTGCATTTTGTAGAGAGATTCAAACATATTTGTATTTATTAACGGCCCCACACTAGGCAAGCCTGCATAGTAAAGTGTAGTAAAGATAAATGAATAATGTTTGAAAAAAGCTGGGTTTGATTTCCGGGTACGATAATAATTTGTTTTAGGTAATTACTACAAGTAGAGTTTGAGTTTTTATCAAAATCGGACCCCGAGATTTCATTTTTTTCATCCTCTGAGCATTTTTCCCTTTTCCATATACTTTCTGATTTGGCCATCCATCAAAGCCCATTTGGATTTACCCTGTACCTATACAAATCTCATAAGAAACTGATTGACCAAATGAAAATGAATGAGAATCAAAGTAGAGCTAAACTATAAATCCTAAAAGCATGAAAAATGAGTTTATTGCATTCAAGAAAAATGGATTTCCGTGCAAAGGTTGAGGGTACGTAAAGTATTATAGTTTTCATTGTGGATGTTCTTCAGTCGGAACCCGGTTATTGCCTGCTATCCTCGTGCTATCATTGGGTGACTGTCTCACCGACACACTTCCGATATTTACGTTACAGTTCACCTTGAACACATGCAATGCTCAAATAAAATACCATTTGATTGACTCCGTCACGAACGCATTTTTACACATTGTGTTGAGGCTCTGGGTTTCACAATTTTGTTGCAAAACTTTCGCGGATTTAACCCACAAAGTTCGATAGACGAACTGACGTCATACAAGCTGCGATACCTTGCCTCAACGGTGACGTTATTGAGTGACTGGCACTTTGATAATTTGGTGCATTTCCTTAATTGTGGCGTATACCTATGACTGATGTGGGACGATACCTATGATGGGTGCTAGAGGCAAAGTTTATTGACCTAAAATTTATATCGTGCAAGAAATACCGCGCAGAAGCGTAGCCGAGTGCTCGTACATAAAAGCTTTATGAAAATTTGACTTAGATAGATAGATAATTCTTTATTGTACACAAGAAAAATAACAAATACAAGACTTAAAACTAATGAGTGGTACAATTGGCGGCCTTATCGCTGAGAGCGAGATTTCTTCCAGGCAACCAACAGGCATTGGAGATAATTTAAATATAAGTAGCGGGGCAGGGCGTACAACTGTTTCCAAATAAATAAAGAATACTATGTTTTATAAAATCCTAATACATAAATAACCTATAATAAACTAATACATATTAAATATAAATATATGTACGTATAGATAATGCTTGATGAATGTGAGAAGTATAAGACCTTAGTTTCTTCTTTACCCAGAATGAAATCTGAAATTTCAAGCCTCGATGATAACGCACACAATTTTTTATATTCTTGTTCTTATCTTATCCTTCAGCAATTCATTAATTATATAAAATAAATTAATTAATTTAAAAACAATGCGAGCCGTGGGAGATTGCAAATTTAGGTACAGGGGATTCGGTAAATATTTTTTCCTGTCCAAGTGAGAGGTGAGTTGGGAATAATCTCTAATTTGCTTTGCAAATTGGAATTAGTTTAACACACGTTATCTAAAAAAAAAATGCTGTTTAAAAATGTAAAATTACTTGAGGATACAAATAATACTCTATGCTATGATATTCCATGCTTGTGGATTATAGCGGTGCGAAAAAATAATTTTGAGAAGCGAAATATGAAACTTCGTCGAGTGGTATTTGGTAGAAACATAATCAATCAATCAATCAATTTTTATTTTCCAAAAACACAAATATTACGTTTAGGACTCCCGTGATGTATCACGGGAGTCCTAAATTGAATCACAGAGAAGATTAAATTCTAATAATCAGAGCAGTACAATAAATGAATAAGCATGTGATAATAAATATGTCTGATCGACCAATTACAGCAATAACCAGGTTGACAGTGACTCCTGGCCAAGATCCCGGGTTTCCGGGATCCGACCCCGGCCCGGGGGAAATTATCCCGGACGCTTTAGTCTGCTCAAACCTCTCGCTGCAACTTGTAATAGAGATATTTATCTGCTTTAATCTATTTAGTTGGTTGTTGCTTGCAATAGGTACCTACTTTGATTTTTAAACTGGGTTGATTTATTAAAACACTTTTAAATTATAATTCTTAGATATTTCCTTTATCAGATCAATTCTACCGTCGGAACTTCCAATCACTCTAATTAGTCTTACAGTGATATTAATGGGCTTTCGAAACTGGACCATTAAATATCTCAGTGGACGAGCACTATTAGCAGTGCGGCACTGGCCTATGTATGTTATCGAGAGCGCTTTGTTCGTCTCGAAACTTGAGAAGAGATGTCAGTTAGTACCTCAAACCAAAGAGCTTATATACATATAGTAGGTATACAAGTTCTTTGCCTCAAACATACATATAAGATATCGAAATGGTAGCTCTCTAATTAATAACGTCACCACCCCATAATTTTTTAAACTTTTTTTATAATCCCTTACGGCAACCAAGGGACTCACAAAACTTCATTAGGTCTGGTCCCCTGCCTGGACGGTCGTGTAAAAAAACAACGGTAACTCTACACCATTGGAAGCCATTACTTGGTGCAACAGTAACGCGATACTCCAAGTACGTATGTAATGTATAGCACCCACCCATGTTAGTGCTTTCATGACTTAAAGCTACTAGAAATGATAAAAGTGCAGTTTTCTGTTTACGACGTTCCAACTAAAATATGAGTCAGATGGCAGATAGAATCCAGAAGGGATGGAATAGAGATTTCGACACAAGCCGGAAACCGGGGTTCCAAAAATCTGTTTTAGATATTATACACATTCTGCTAAAAGGTTGGTGAAACAGTCAGGTAAATTGGGGCACGCTTACAAAAAGACACATAAGTAGTATACACCGCGATACAGGCTTTACCGGCCATATCTGATGCCGAAGAACCGACAACCGTTGGGGTAAACGTGTTCTTGAGTGGAGACTACGTCTAGGCAAACGCAGTGTAGGACGACCTTTGGCCAGATGGAGCGATGATCTGCGCGCTATAGCTGGCAGAAGGTGGATGAGGAGAGAATAAAAAAATAAGGGGGAGAATAATAAATAAATAGGAAAAAATAAAAGCCCGAAGATCGGGCTCAGTGGTGCGCCTTGGGAGACTACAGTAAACATACAGTCCAGCTATGGACTGCTATAGGTTGATGATGATGACAGGCTTGCCCTAGTGCGGGGTCTATTGTGAACTAATTGTGTGAAACTCGTGTTCTTTATTTTATTTTATTTTATATTTAAAGGAATACAAACAGCTTTCTTACAGATTAAGTACAAAAGGATGGTGGATACAATGAGCCTACCAGTATTCACTTGTGGTGCTAGAATAACAATAAATTACACAGAAAATGATTGATTGTTTACAAAATTATCATTGATATTACCATAGACCAATATACCACAGGTGATATATTCGTCTATGATATTGCCAAGAACTCTGAATACCTACAGCCGTACGTACACGCAGAATAAGAATGTGACAAAAGAAGGAATGGACATTATATTTTAAAAAATAATAATTGATTGATAATGATAGTTCATTGTGCTTTATTGGTAACAAAGTTAACATGTCAAATTGTATACTAAGTAATAAAAATGAACCTAAATAAGTCACATTTCTCGGAACAAGATTACACACCCTCAAAGTGAATAATTACCGTGGTACCCCATAGCTCATCCAGGGACCCAAGTTCGCTGTTTCAAACTTAGTTTCCGCCATAAATCTGCATTATGTTTTGCCGGACGAGTTATAGCCTCCAACAGGTGTAGCTTTAATATCAAAATACGAGGCGAAGATATACTGCCCGGGTTATTGCACCTTTGTTTACCCCAGTATTGTTGCGCAGATATTAGCATCTATAGAAATGAAGAGTAATGAATGTGGTTAAGGAAAATAAATAAAGGTTTGCTTGGAGCTGAGTAAGTGAATAAAGTTAAGGCTATGTCAGGTTTCTCACGTTTCTGCGTTTTCTTCTGTAGTTTTAATCAGTTCTCGGAGCTGATCAGAGTGGGTAGGAGCAGTCCATGATTTGGCCAATAACAGCGCTTGAAGTGGATATTTCTAACACTGTGATTGGCAAATTCACGGTCTGTTCTTCTCCACTCCGCCTCAGTGAAAACGAACCCTTACCATTTTTAAGTGTTTAACCTGAAAGGTGCTGATGGGAACCTATCTCTAAGCTATATCTTACCCTTCCGTCTGTGTCTCTGTCCTTTAAAAGACTATACTATCTGTATATTAATTTCCCTACAAACCCGAAGGGGGTAAGTATTCCCTTCGTCCTTGCGAACAACGTTATACAGAACTGTTGTTCGTAGCCAGAATATGTGTTGCTATGATGAATTGCTCCACAAGTACTTTGTATTATAATACTCGCTTATATCAAATGGTCACATGCCTTTTCAAACAGTTACAGTTCTTATTCTCACAAATCTGGAAAGCCTAAACAACCAAGCTTCTGAAATATTTCAATAATACCTCCATTTCCACTATAATCACAGACAGTGCATCCTCACTGAACATCGAGCGCTGTTTCCGAACGAGTGCGCAATAATTTTTAGCATTAATTTAAAAACGGGCGTGCCATACCCAAATGAGCTTATAGGAGTCAGGGCTACAAATCACAGGATTAATTTACGATCAGGTAATACCTATACCTGTTATTTTATCATTTAACATTAATAATACCTGCATTATTAACGCACTGCAGAAACCATTAAGAGTAGTGTTCTGATCCAAAATATCTAGCGAGTCGAGGGAGTTATGTAGTTTCTTGAGTGAAGCGAGGGTTCAAGCTGCCCAAGACGAAGACAAGCTTTATCCCAGAGGAGCATACTCTACTTTTTACACCTTCTGCGAGACATTAAAAAGTCAGGGCTCCAGTAACAAATACCGGTAGAGTCTGGTGACTGAGTAACGGCCATCTGCGGCCAACAGCATTAAAAGTCCATCCGAAAAATAAATAAGTACTTACCGATTAGTACTTAGATAGTGTAATATACTCTCAGCTCAATTTACGAGGGTGTAATAATTGCATTAGCGACGAAGCCCTAAGATTGGGCGCTAAGGTAATTGGTGACCGTTTAAGTTTGGAATTCGGGTTCTGATTAAACATCAAAAATTCAGTACCAGATTACACTCACCCTCTAACAATTTAAACGCACCAATCCAATGGTACATAGAGTTTTGATTGGATCAGTATTACTACCAATTTAACCTGGAGGTAAGTGGCGTTGCAATGAACTCATCTTCAAGCACCCCCGGGAAATCCAATAAAGTACGCGATTCATTCAAGTACCTAGCTATTGAATCGTTTATATCCTCTTCACCTTAAATGAAACCTAGTCAATTGTGAAAGAACCAATGATTCAATATAACCTGAATTTTTTTTATAAAAATCATTTGAATCGCAATTTTGTTCTATGTTATTGAATTATTTATAAATTATTCCAGCTCGAAGGTAAAAATAACAGAAAGAATACGTAGTTTTATATATTTTTTTTTAATAAATGCGCTAAGTTATCTAAGTGAAGTTGTAAAAATTTCCCAAGTTAAATGAGGCACGGAGCACACCTGTTGTTGCTAACTTGAAGTCCACTAAGTTACAGCCACTTTGCTAAGCGACTTTGTTGAAAAAGAAAAAACTCACCTCTTATTTTAGCAAAAACTTCTTAGAAACTATGCTATTTTCAACCGACTTCTAAAAAAGATGAGGTTATGAAATCGGTTGAATGTTTTTCTCTAATATTTGTTACCTCAGAACTTTATTGTTTATAAACCGATTTGAAAAATTATAATTAAGTATATTTTGTTTGAGAGGACATACTTTCAGATTGGTCTCATAGAAATTTCATCAAAATTTTGAATTGAATGATTCAGTAGTTTAGTTTTTAAATCAAAAACACTGAAAAAAAAATTGACGTAAAAGTAAAAAGAATTGCGTATTTGCGGTGCCCACGGAATAATATTGTTCTATGTTTTTGTAAAACCTTGATTATAGAATTTAGAAAGATAAAATACCGCTTACCGTTTATTTTAACAACAATATATCGTAGGAAAAAATAATATATTTATATTATAAATGTATATAAATAATATATTTATAATATATATTAAATATATTATAAATCTCTTTAAAAATTAGTCTTATAAATGAGCGGTGGCAAATCCCTACAACTTTTTTTGTGGTGGCTGGTGACGAATTTCTACAGTGGCAAATCCTAACTAACCCAAAATTTTCATACAATTTGATATATTTTATTTAATTTAATTTATTCACAAACAATTTTTACATTGTGTCGGAATTTCTAAATCTAAGCGCATTTGTAAATACTTACATTAATTTATCATACGAAACATACACTACCTATTTAAATATATTTATATATATATCAAACATACAGTAAACATTTTCTTTAATAATAATAGTCAAGCGTTTGATCACCACCTCACCTGATGGAAAGTGACGGTGTGGTCGAGGATGGAGCATAAATAAAAAAAAAACAACAGTGAAAAGGCTAGGCTCTTCTTCCGGTTCCAGGCAGCTGAAACCACAGGAATGAGTGCGTTAATAATAATGATAAGTGTGATTACACCAGGAACACCAGAAACTTCAAGATAGGTCCAAAATATATTATGTATGGACTTTACCACAACCAGTTTACATAATGCAAGACTTGTGACGAGATATTACACACCTTAATTAGCTCAGCACCTCTGGCTGGAATTAATTAAAAAGTTAACGTCAGGGGTTGATAACCCGCGGAGTGACGTGGGATTATAAAGATTTTTAAAATGAATGATGATAACACAATGATGAGATTTTTGTTAAGTTAGTTTAAATTTACTTTTTCAGGGTTCCGTATTTTTTTTGGTTCTTAGATTTTTTATTATTTAGTGGTCGGTAGTCAGTACCTTATGATGTAGGAACAGGAAAACGTTTTAGCTATTTAGAAAATAATCTCACGGCTTAATTTAAACTATGTAAATAGATCAATTAACACAAAAGCCAAACAACTTCAATTATGATTTTTTAAGTTAACCCTCACTCCTTGGGACGATTTCCAAAATATAGTGTTCAAAATTTTCAAACCCCACAGCCTAGTAGTCGTAAAAATTTTGAATCATTATTTGGAAACCAAAACATTTGTTTACTTAACGACTACTTAAAACTTAATCCAACTTACGCCAGCCAAGTTGGTAAGTGCGCGTGCAATTCATTGCGCGACAGGTGCAAGCAGCAAGCAGCTATACGCCAATAACTCACTACTTGGCAATTTGGGCGCAAGTTTCAGCACATGAGTACGTCATTTTGTAACAAATACCCTTTTTTGTTGGAAAAATAAATTTTCTGGAAAACTAAAGGAAAATAGTACAGTTACCTACTCGGTAGAATTTTGAATTCCCAACGAGTCACATCTAGAAAAAATGGATTGGTAATTTAGTTCGACACGCGAACAAAGTGCTAGAGCCAAACCAAGAAAATTTTGGTTCGCCGAAATACAGATAATAACACAGGACAAAACAGAAAAAATCAACACATAGAAAACAAAAAAGAAAAAATGGATAGGTTTGAACGAGGAAGCCCTAATTTGGCATCTCTTGCAAATAAATGAAGCATGAATCCAAGCAAAAAATAAAATACATAAGTTTTGTATCTGGAAGGCGAATATAAGATGAAAAGCAATAAACAAAGTTGTCAAGTATCTACGTACATTCATTATCTACAGCAGTATCAGCCTTAGTAAAATGTTCCGTCCCCTAACAGGGATGAACTCATAACAGCACTCAATCAAATCAGCGAATCGTAAACATACGAGTAGCTAATAAACAATAGTACTCAATACTCGTTCATTAGCTAGCTATCAAGTAGGTACAAATAAAGAAGATTTACAGCTTTTCAATCAAGTTTTCATTTCTGAAACATTATGTATTTAAATAGTTTTATACAAATTGTCTTGGTACCAGAGGGGGCAAAAATAAAATTTACTTTTATTTTACCCTACTGTGAAGAAGGAGAGAGAAAGTTATGTTTTTCGAGTATATTCATGTTTGTATGACTCTATACTATGCCCCGCAGGCTAAATGCAAAATGTGTGAAAAAATAACAAAAAAGGACATCGGTAAATGAGGTACGTTTATATTCGTTTTGGTCATAGAACCAAAATTCGTGCCCAAAATCGAATTTGGCAATAATGTTTTCGCAGTCGGGTTTTCAGTTTTTATAAACTTTATAATCTTGAACATAAATACAACGAGTAAGTAGGTACTGGTACAGCGAGACGACAAAACAGGGTACGCGGAATATCGACAAAAAAAGGAAAATTGTCGGCCGCATGCCCCTGCTAGCTCTGGTAGTGGCAGCTATAGATCATATACAGATAAATAAGATACAACGTATGTCGTACCTACTAGTACTTTGTTACATATTATATTACTTATTATATATTATGTAAGTATACTTATAACATGGACTTGTGCGAATTTAGACGGAGCATCTACAGAATCTAGAATTTTTGTTATAAAATAACTCAATGAAGAAATTCAAAAATCTCTCTTTTAGTATACCAACTTGACTTCACAATTCACAAATATTTATTTAAATAAAGTAACAAAACACAGGCTTATACATATCAGCGGTCCTCACACTAAGCCGAGCCTGTATCGTAAGGACCTTAAAATTTTACAAGGTAGATATAAAACAAGATTTGACTTATTAAATGCGAAAATTTGCGAAAATAAATTGTTTGGTTGGATGGGTTATTACAGTACCTATAGTTGAACAAAACGCGGTC
Organism: Lobophora halterata; assembly: GCA_932526365.1. Classification (NCBI taxonomy): domain Eukaryota; kingdom Metazoa; phylum Arthropoda; class Insecta; order Lepidoptera; family Geometridae; genus Lobophora; species Lobophora halterata. Next base: position 12,018,181 of record OW052002.1, on the reverse strand, counting down.
TCAAGAGTCTGGAATTTAGACTCTATATGCTGGGAACATCGGCGTTTGTATGTATATTCTTCTTCTTATCGTGTCACTAGTTTTTTTCAACCAGTGTGGTGAAAGGATTTCAAGTGCGCCTCGAAGAGGCTCCTTGAGCTCCTATATTCTTACAATATAATGTAGAAAAAAATATGTTGATTGATGATAACGGTGACGAGAAGCAAGTATTTAGATGCCTGCAATATCTGATGCATGCATGAGCTGAGCGATCTACATGAATTATCCTATTTGTAGATCTTCAGCTTCATCTTCCACCATTCGCGTCAGTCAACGCGTCACTTCCCGCAATCAAGTCTTATTTGCACCAAATCAACGTCGCACGAGGCAGTAATTTTCGCAAACATAGATCTCACTGTATATCCTTGTAAAGGGATAATCGAGAGTAAGTCAATCACTATTTCTAGTGAATGGGTTAAAATAAACTTAATTAAAAAAATGTTTGGATCTTTGGCAAAACGTCATGTAGGTAGCCCCAAATCAAGGAGAGCTTTATAGGAGAGAAATAGATAATGAAAAATATACTATTTAAATACGTGAATACATGTTGTTACCCAACCTAACATAAGTTAGCGATTACATTTTTTGCATTCGTCATTTCATCCGAATCGGATGAAATTTAGTGGACGAGATGACGAACGACTCAACTTAACAGGACCTCTGGCTTAAGATAATAATTTTAGTAGAGACTTATGATTTCAATAAGCTTAAAATTTACAAAAACTGAATACCCAACTGCAAAATAATTAAACATTCATTTTCAATTCATTATTCCAAATTAAATGTAAACATATAACTTATTTATATTTTTGTAATCTCCTTTAAAATACCTTCATTTGGATACCCTACTCAATGGGATGGGTAAACAAAAAAATATTATTACAAAATACAAAATATTTATTTCGAAAACAGGTTACATAGGATAGGGATAGGGATTAACGTTTAAAAAAAAACCGCCGTTTTGATTATTTTTTAAAAAACCCATCAAAGAACTCTCGGGTTATTGAGACGAATCTAACGATACCTTAACTGACACCCATAAATAATTTACATACATACATGCATATGTACATACAAGATACGCGCGAAAAACAGAAACCTTCGTTGGCAGTCGTGTAAAAACAAAGGTAACTTGACTAATTCTTGTAAAGACGTTGCTTATCATAAGCACATCAACTCGCATGAGAAATCATAAGCACCGCACTCAATCCGCGAGACGTGCTCAACTGCTCACCCGACCACGATGCATAATGCCTGCTGCTTACAGTTGGTAAGCGGATATGTTTTATTCCTTTTTGTTTTAAATCGCTTTATGAGTGAAAAGTCAAAGAGCAAAACGGTATAATTTAGGAGAGGTTGGTAAAAGGCACTTGTATTATAAGTACTCGAACAAACAAGGCACCTTTTATTTTATTGTGAATAGGGCAGCAGTTCTAAGCAACTTTTTAAAATAGATGTATTTTACATAACCCTTTTCTTGTTAATGTTACTAATTGAAAATATTGGTATTTTCTTGTTGGTTTGCGAATACATTTTTGGATTTGTCATTTCATCCGAATTCGATGAAATTTAGTTGACCGCAAACGACTAAATTTTTGCAACATTTTATAATGAAACCCTACCTAAAATTTACATAGAATAGTTATTTTATATCAGTCAAAAAATGCGCTCTCCTACCACTTGTATGCATTTTTAAGACTGAAAAATCTCTACGCTATTGGTACGTTTTTTATTAAAAAAAAACTAGCTAACGCCGCCACTTCATTTGCATTGTGAATTAGCAAAATTCCTTCCTTTTTCATTGGTCAAGTAATATACCTATCTATATATATATAATTTCAAGTCCTTTGTTTCAGTAGTTTGGCCTGTGCGTTATCTGTCAGTCAGTCAGTCAAGTCCAAGCCTTTTATTAATACTGATTGATTACAGGAAAGAGTTCGTAGAGTGTCTACGATAGTGTCGTAGATTCTCTACGAGCGAGATCTCACAGAAATCCCTCGACAATCGTCCAATTCTATTTCATTCTAGAAAAGGTCTAAACTGAAAATATACAATCAAAAAATTCACTTCAAACCACAAATCGTCGAAACATTATTTCTCACGTCGCCATTCCCGGGCAGTCTCATTGTTTCCCGGGACCGGGATTCAAGGGATTCCCGGTAACACCTAACATTAGTTTGGATTCCGGGACACATTACTCGGACTTTGCGACTTTTCTTTCTGAGAAAGGTATTTAATAAACCTCTGGGATAAATCTTCAAGCTTACCTGAGAAGCTACGAAAATAACGTAAAAATAGCCAACGGTAACTAATTATCGCGTTAATGTATACCTAATCATTTTCATTTTCTTTATGTTCTTATGTCTATCCGTGGGAACCTGTAATTGGCTCTCTAAAGCTAAACTATTGTATACTTAGAAGTATAAAGCTGTTGGTTCTCCAATAAATAAATAAATAAAATAAATAAATAAATCAAGGTTTTACAAAAACATACAACAGCCGACTTCAATTCCAATTGAAACAGTCCACTGTTCTAATGAGCGTTAACGGGTTTTAACACCATTGAAAAGTCACAGGGAAGCAAAATACACAATTTTATTTCGACGAATTTTTTTTTCTTGTTTTGATTAAAAAAGTAAAGTACTGAACCGACTTGATGAAATTTCTTTGGGACCAATCTGAAAGTAGGTAGGTATATCCTCTAAAATAAAAAAATGAGAATTTTTCAAATCGGCTTAAAACAACAAAGTTCTGAGATAACAGACATTAAAAAAAACTACTGAATTGAGAACCAACCTCCTCTGTTTTTTGAAGTCGGTTGAAAAAGTACCTACTTACTTTTGAACTTATAATTTTACAGTAAGGTCAATAAAATGGCAAAATGGTAAAAATTTACAATAAACTTCCATACAAAATAAAAATCTAGGAAAATGATCACATTTTTGAAAATATTCTAAAAGAAATTCTGTTAATAAGTGTTATTACGAGCTGCAAGATTTTTTAAATGACGTAACAATATAAGTAGTTAAAAATATCGGCCCGTCTCTATCAGTTGCAACACCCTAACGGGTAGCTGTACTTCTAACTATTTGACTTAACAAGACCTGAAATGTAACCTACCCAATATTTGCAATTAATACTGAATACTGAATACTGAATGGCATAATATATAACACACTTATCAATTTCAAGAAAGTATATCTCAATGCATAATTTTCCAGGGCCCCTATAACATACCTACAAATCTACATTCACAGATGCACGTACAGACTAAACTCTTTATATTGCTTTATTGGGCAAACCATTCAATTTCTAAAAGCACAACATCATTTGTAATCCCAGTACTTAATCGGCTTATAGGTGGTTATGACGTCATGATACGTACGTGCGAATGTATAAGGCACGTATCTTGTAACGTATTCATTATATTGTGGACATGTAGGGGGTTAAATTAAGCTGGTTGCTAAGAAGAATTATTATTGCTTGAGAGTTGCTTTCAACTTTAATTTTTTTTTCATATTGTTAAGTTTACTCCGTCATTTACCACCAAGTGAGGTTGTGGACAAATGCTTGAACAAAAAAATTTGCAGTTTATCATAATTTGAGTAGGTGACGATTCGGACACAGTGTCCGAATTGTCACTTTTTAAAAACAATATTATTTCCACTGACGTTTCGGACACCAATAATAAAAGTTGTTTTGTACAGTCAGATAAAGAACTTCTAACTCTCATCGGTAGGTACGTACTTTATTTTTCACACCACCTGCTCGACAATATCCAATTACATATCATGCTATCATCAAGGTAAAGCAAGACATTACCTACCAAGAGAGGTAATGTTGTATGAAACTCCCAAGGGTAGTAATGTGATTTGAATTTTGAACGTCAAATTCGTGTGGAAACTCGTGGAAAACTCTAAGTAAAAGAACGCCCACATGGCATTGTAAAAAGGTTTGTTCTAAAATCGAACTGGCCACTAATAAAAAAAAAGGTTGCTGAGTTCGGAGCCCTGGATTTTTATTGCCTCGCAGAAGGTGTGAAAAGTAGAGTATGCTCCTCTGGGATAAAGCCTGTCTTCGTCTTGGGCAGCTTGAACCCCTCGCGTCACTCAGATTTATTGACATTAGACTATAACATTACAGTAACTCTCAGGACTCTACATAACCGAGTCCCTCTTTAGCTTAGGGTTCAATATGCCACCCGCGACATAAGACACTGCTTTATCCCCTTAGTGCATAATCTACTATTACAACATTTTTGTTATAGAGACCTTTTGCCGTTACGCTAACTTGAAGCCGATAAAATCAATCAATGAATTACAAATAATTACCTCTGATAGATGTTGAGTGTTAGATACTTCGATATTTAGGTAATTCAAAAATCTCTGGATGGGTAGGTTAGGTATACAGGAAATCCGATACTGTGTCCTCATGAATTTTTGCTATAAATTTATGGAAGCAGGAGCTTTTAACCCAGTTTCATTAAAAGATTGATCAGTGGCGAGGCGGTAAGTGTCTCGTTTATCCGCCAACACGGACAATGGACGGGACGGCTCTAGGGCGGGGGCAGAGTCCGCGCTGGGATGCTGAGTCACGCGCGAATATCACTTTAGGAGGGTGGTGCACCGAGAGAGAGAACTGTAGGATATAAATTTTTCCCATTTATGTTATACGAGTACACTAGATTATTCGAAGCCGTGCTCACCTGCGTGGCGGGATGAAAATAGCCTGAGGTATTGTCAACTTATAAACTGTGGTTTCATCAATCAATTTATAAAAAAGGCTTGGACCTGACTGACAGATAAAGATTTTATTCGTTATTACAATAATCAAAGAGCTTGGATATACCTATAATAGAGATAATCATAGGAAACTTCAAAGAAAGTCCCACAATTGTTATGTGGGACATAATTATCCAACCAAAAAAGTGTATTGTTAAATGGTTCTGTCGCTTTCCATCTACATTGACTATCTTTCAAATTTAATCTCATAAAATGTCATTGTTTTTGTTTATTTTTCAACGGGGTTTTGGTTGTTTTATATTGTTTAATACGTATTGAACTATTGTAAATAGTAAAAAAATATGTGAAATGTCGAATTGTGCCCTCGTATTATGCCAGTCTTCCGCAAGTATCATGAAAAATCAAGAGAACCTGAATTTTAAGCGGTAAGTGTCTATTTGTGTATTTACTCATTAATAACCCATACATAACACATCATTATTACGTAGAAACATTGAATAACGTCCAATAAGTATAGAAATATGAAGAATCGGCGTTTTTCATGCTAAAATCATGAATAATTCGAGGCTATGATATACTAACTAGGGATGTCATAAAACGTAAAAAGATTTGTCGATAAGGCTATGCAGACTGAGTATAGTAAGATTTTTCGAATAAAGTGAGCCATTGAGGGATTCCGTAGCTAACCCATGTCACTTACACACACTCACACTCTTTGTAATTCGTTCGATTCATATTTTATTTATTGGTATTATATATTTGCCGTCCTGCTTACTGTATCATGGTTAAACACAATATATATGTGTTCACTGTTCAACCATGATAGTGTAATATACAAAAAAAGAGAGCTTCAAAATAATCACGGCAAATATTACGTTTACACTATTAATATTTCAGGGTGTCCCTTTGGCGTACAATAACGATCGGCAAGAGCTAAAATGTTCTTCCGGCTATTCTTCAAGTTGAACCAAATGTAATGCTCGTAAAGCGTCGCAAGCTAACGGTCAGTACTGAACTTAAAATTGCGTGTTATAGGTATATTATAATTATTATTACATGAACTATAAATTAAAAATATAATGTGTTTCAGGATATCCCTTTCATCAATGTACCTAAACCAGAACCTTCGGATATTACAGAAATAAGTTCATCAGTGTTTTCAGACGTACCACCGAAGAACCGAAACCGAAGAATGTACAGAATGTGCAGTGTGAGATGGTCGATAAAAATCTAGCCTACTCCAGTTTGCTAAAAATTAACTGTTTTAGACAGCGTACGAAAAGCCTTGAAAAAAAGTACTGATAAAGTATACGAAGAAAATATAATAATAATTTTATTAACTTTATTGATAATTATTATAATTAAAGTTAAGGAACTAATCTATAGGTAGGGGGCAGGCAGAACAAGGTTTACCTGAAAAAAGTATTTAGCTCAAATGTAAACTTGTGTTAAGTATAAATTTTGTAATGTACTCATTTACCTGTGTATGTTGTATATTATTTTATCTAATAAACAATTGTCATCTTAATTTGTGGTTTTTACAAAGTTCAAGGTTCCTTTAATCCAGAGTGAATCTAGATAACGTTATCATAGTCACGGACTTTAAGTTGTTAGGATTGATATATCAATATCGGTATCGATGAGAATAATTGTGGATCATCGAACTGTTAATATCGATATCGATATTTTATGACTTGGGTCATCTCTGTGGCTCAACGAGTGACAGATTCCCCCTATATTATGACGTACGACAAATGCATGTTTTGTCTCGTTTTATCTAGTGCAAAAAGTGGTATGCGCAAAGAAGATAGCGAATTTGTCAAATTTAGGAGGTATTCTATTTACTTCATTCTTCTGAGACAATAATACATGTCAATACCAAAGAACTTGTATACCTACTAGTATCTAGAAGGCCGACTCACACGAAAACCGAGAGCCGAAAGAGACTACCCATTAAGGAGTGTGTCTCTTTCTAAAAGGGCGTCCATAATTTTTGAACTAAACAGGACAATTTTTGAATTAAACGATTTGCATTAAAAAAAATTCGTTTCATTTGAATTAGAATCGATATATATCTAGGTTAGGTACCTACCTGCCGAGAAAAATAATTACTGTTCGAATGAAACAGTAATATATACCATTGAATTAGACATAACATTGATCAGAATGAATTGAGCCGTTATACGGCTTATTACTAAAGTGGAAATAAAATAATATAATTTTGTTCAAACACAATATATTGCCAAATTTATTTATTATTAAAAATAAATTATTTTATACAGTTTGACAGTGACTACAATTACACGACATTAGAAAGGGTACAATTAAAAAAATACTTATTGTTAACGGTCATAATATAGCATCAACAATACAGGCACTTAATTTGTAACGCGACCATTTTTGTCAATTTTAATGTTTAATGTTTTAATTGTTAGTTGTTAAATGTTAATTGTTTATGTAACGCTACCATTATTCTATTGTCTGAGAATAGTTTTGCTCAGTGCGTCTAAGGCGTTGTCCTATTTCACTTATAAGATATCATCAAGCGTTGAAGTATCCAGTGGCTGGATTATGAAGACCGGGAGTGCACTACCTTGCCTTTTGAGCGGGCTCCCAGCAGAACCTAAGATATATTTCTTATTATCTTTCAATTAAAGACTAGCTTTCGCCCGCGGCTTTTCCCGCGAGGTATCCATTTAAATTGTAGTCGTCATTTGTCATGAGTTCATGTCGACTAATACTGATGAAATATTTTTTGCTACCTTTTGCGTTATTGCATGAAAGAGTAACATAGGTATATTTCACATACACACAAACTTTGACATTTATAATAGTAGTAAGATAATCTAGTGTTATTGGTACGAATAAGTGTGAGGTTATAAAATTATTTAAAATAAAAAAAAACTTTCTTTTACCTTTGGTAAAATAGAAGGAATTGCATCTGATTTAAGCTTCTTTTTAGCTTCAGTTAAATAGTCTTCCTTTTTAAAATGTAAACTACATACCACAGAGTACTCGGACAATTTTACAGAATGTTGCAATTGCAAAACTTCCTTCCATATATTTTTCAAATCTTTCTTAGCAGGCAATCTGCAACAGGGTGGAATTATTGAACAGGGTGGAAACGAGTTGAAACTTATGAACGTTACAAAATTAAATTATATAGTGAATATCCTGAAATTAAAAATGAAATGGACACACTACTGATCCATATCGAAATTTTCTTACCTGTGAAAGGATATCCCACAATCTTGATACGACTCTTTCTCACACCCACTTACGACACAAATTTGGACCATTTTAGTAAAACAGTTAGGTAAAATAATAATACAACCAATTTCTTGTAATAATTTAAAATACGCCGCCAATCCAAAGACAAATATCCGCCATGTTGTTTCATTGGTTTGCAAAGAGTTACCAGCATATTGACATCACATTCCTCCTATTTTCCAATAACTCTTATCCAATAAATTGATAAACTACGTTTATAAATTCCTTGCTTTTATCAAAACGAAGACACATTCTTGTACTTAGTGAGAAATTAAGTTATTTAATTAGTTGCCTATATAAAATGATCCTTGCGAATATTAAGTGAAATTATGTAGTGCCCAATGTTTCTGTTTTTTCTACCATATCCATTTTAATTTTGTATGCTGGCGACAATGTGTGAACGAGACACACCACAGAAACGTAGGCTCTCTGTCGATTGATCGTCAGATCGTTTATCGTTATATTTTGATTTAATTAAAAAATAACTTTATTCGGTCGTGATAAGGTTCAGAATTCTTAATCCTTAAATAAAACAAAATGGCGTGTTAGCTCTCTTGATATATGTATAAAAGCTCTTTGGTCAATACAGATTTGAATTTGATTATATAAATTAAAATTAAATTAAAGTAAATCAGTAAAATAAATAAATCAATTTGAATTAGCTAAACATTTCATTAAAATACTACAGACTAATAATAACGTACAGACCAAACCGCTGAACTATAAACTTGAAATTTGGAGGTTGTGTTTGTCAAGAAGTACAGGCGCGTACTAAGAGATTTAAAAAATACGCAACGCAAACGAAGTTGTGGGCGTCAGCTAGTGTAAAATAAATAAAGTAAATGCGAATGAGCCAAAAACCTTGGGCCAGGCCACAACACTGCGTTGTGGCGTCGCATCTTCACGCAAGCAGAAGTAGAACACGCGCAGTGCGGTCCATGTCTCACTAGAAACTGAAACGTTGATTAGCGTCTTATCGTACGATGTCGTAGGTATCCGATGATAATTTTGCGTTGCGACATCGCATCCCATTTCAGTACGATATTGTTTTTGCGATGCAACGCAGTGTTGTGGCCTGGCCCTTTAACCTCAGTGCGCCCCCGGCCGAGGCAGCCCTTCCTCAGGTTTAGCCGCTAAATGGCCCTGTTTACGTCCCGCGATGATTAATTAGCCAGGTTGTAAACTCCTCGTCATGGTGTGATGCTGCCGCGATCGCCAACTTTATGATTGATTTCGACACAATGTTTTACTACCCGACAGCTAAGGGGGAGGGTTATGTTTTTCGAGTGTATGTATGTATGTCTGACTCTATGTGCCGCCATACAAGCTAAACGGCTGAATGGATTTTGATAAATGAGGTGTCGATGTCGTTGAATTTGTTTACTATAATTTCGCCGCTGTACGCCAACAACTTTTTTCAGTTTTTATAAACTCCAAGCTTGTTGTGATGAGAACGAGGCGAGGCACTGTCCCGGTGGCAAGAGATTACGCGGCATGGGCCAAAGCTGTGCTAAGTACACGATGTAATAACTCTTAAAGCGAAACCTACCTATAACTAATACATTCCATGATTCCACATTTCTTTAAAGTACTTGTTTTTAAAACAACATCAGAAGTCTGCCCTCGGAGTTTGTCAGCGAGCCATGGAGTGCAGTATCTTGGGAATAAAACTGTCAGACCGCGTGAGGAACAGTATACTCCAAAACCCGAATTGCTGACGTTGGTCAAAAAGCAGCCAGCCTAAAGTGGGACTGGGCTGGACACGTCTGTCGTATGTCCGACGACCTATGGGCGAAAACGACCACAGAGTGGACACCAAAGGCAAATAGACGACGTTGAAGGCCCAGAAGGAGATGGCGGGACGAAGTTGACGCTCACCTACCAACCTGGACCACAGAGGCCCTGAGCTGAAAGGAGTGGAAGAAGAGGGAGGCCTTTTGCCCGGTGGGACGATAATGGCTGAAAAACAAATAAATAAACTTTTTTTTTAAATTCAGGAAATTAACTGAATATAGTCTCTCTCAGTTACGCATATTACAGGAAATAAACACGTTCAGTAGATCTAATCGGTAGGTAAATTTTAGAAAATAACCATTTTATGTGAAGTTTAGAATGAAACAAACATCCGATTTGGGAAAATAATTGAGGATAATGTTATTCTATCAGTTATACCGATCACATAATCACATACCTAATCACAAAAATATTAAACAAAATGATGACGCACACAGTGCATCCCAATTAGGAGGTAGGTATTTTTGTATTATTTTATTTTACGACTTCAAAAATGGAGGAGGTTATCAAAACGGTTGAATGTTTTTTTAATGTTTGTTACCTCAGAACTTTTTTGTTTATAAACAGAGTTCAAAAAATATTTCGCGTTTTGAGTAAACGCGCAAATAAACTTTATTTGGTTTGGAAGTTTTGTACTATGTGGTTTGGTGTATGTATAGCCTCAAATAAATTTTTGACAAAAGTAAAAAAAAAAAAAAAAATTTGAGTGGATATCTATACTTTCAGATTGGTCCCATAAATTTCATCAAAATCGTTTCAGTAGTTTAGTTTTTTTAACAAAATAACTGATGAAAATATGTCGTCTAAGTAAACGAAATTGCGTATTTTGCTTCCCTGTGGGATTTCAGCGGTGTTTACTATCACTAAAACAGTCCAATTGAAGTCGGTTGTCTATGTTTTTGTAAAACCTTCATTATTGTTTTTATTATCAGAACATTTTTGAGCTGATAACTACTTCAATTCACAGTTCAATTAACGGTCAATCCAACAGTGAGTGAAGAAATTAATTGAAATCGACGCGCGCTATTCCGACACCGGTCCGTCCGTCCGGCTGTCCGTCCGGAACGTGAAACTTTAATAACCGATTTCCGGATCCGGTTATTTTTGCGAGCCTATTCCTGGACTCGACATTCCATATCCAACTGATCTGATGACTTGATATGAAATTTTAACTGAATAGAATCCTCGCGGCGTTCGATAGGCTACTTTGGTATTTCAGATTGCGTTTTTAAAGTTCTTCATGTAATTGAGTTTGTTTTTCTGTCTTCTTATCAATATTTCAAAAGGCTTTCTCCCAAATTTTCTAGACTTGTAAGCTTTTCTTTTAGCTTTTAGCTTTCAGTTGAAGAACTGACTGACAAACAGCTTACAATGCTAAACCAGTAGACGTTGAGACTTGAAACTTGGAGGATGTGTTCATCAAGAAGTGTAGACGCTTACCTACTAAATAAGGTATTTTGTTAATTGCTTGCTAGTTCATGATAAAGTGACGAAGTGGTAGGTATTATATTTTAGACTCCGTGGTATTAGCTACTACTACCGCCCATTGTACTTTGATTTTTTATGTTAAGATTTAATCATAAGTTCTGGTGTACAATAAAGTATTTCTATCTATCTATTATAGATGGACCAAAATTTACTATAACTTAGCTTGCATATTTTTCATACTACCAGAAGGTATGTTGTCATACCCATTCCTACGTATACTTAAACTCCGTTGGTTAATCTTACTAACAACTAGAGGAGAAAAGATTTCGCGGCAGATCCTCGATCAGATGGTCTGAACAGGTTAAAGATAATGCGTCATTTTACAATGTAGTGGGGACAGCCAAATACCTGAACAGTTGAAGACAGACCGTCCGCACTTATAAAATAGGTCACCACAGTTTTCACGATCTTCAGTAATGAAGTACCGACCGGAGAATCTTATTAAACTCAATAACTTATTTCTTGTTCCAGGAATGGTGGTAAACGGCTTCGTCAACGTCGTCATCACAACAATCGAGAAGAGGTTCGGTTTAAGGTCCATGCAGACTGGAGTCATCGCCGGAGGGTAAGAAACCTGAGGTTCTTGACTGAGGTTCGTGACCTAGGGTTGTGTTGATCCGAGGAAGGTGAAGTGACCATGGTCGAGCCAATATCCGCAGTCACGCAATGTAGTTTTACATAATTATTTTAATGACTTTTCCGATTCACGCACACCTATTTCTTACCGTTGGGAGGCATCCCCTTCAGGATACCGTCTAGATGGTACCAAACCAACACAGTACCAGATATTCTGTCGCAAAGCAGTAATGTGTAAGCATTACTGTGTTTCGGTTGGAAGGGCACTGTAGCTAGTGAACTGAGCTTTCGAGGCTGACTGACTATTAAAATGTATCAACGTGGACAATCGCCATAGCAGTGTTGCACTGGTCGGGCCTATGGGAATCGCAGTCCTGCGTGTGTAATAAATATTATTAATTAATAGAAATATTTAATTTTTACTGACAGGGTCTGACAATTTTCTTTCCTATTATACGTATTCACATACGGTTTTGCTCGATCGAGCTATCATGTCGAGTAAAAACCATGGCATGAACTTTCGTCCACACATTCAGCATTATCTATCGAGTGACGCGCACTGTACAGTATTCAACGAACCGTTCGAGCCTTAAGGCAGTGTCCTAACTACTACTAGAACGCGATGACGCGACCATCGCAAGTTCGCGCGAACGTCCAATCCATAAAAAATGCCTAATTCCATCGAGCTGGCTCGATGCGAGCCTTCGAGCTGTGAGTTTTGCGGTCCACATGTTAATATTTACTCGTATTGGAGTAAAACTATCAGTAAAACCGTATGTGAGTACGGAGCTTAAAACGCATCCATTTTGGTACTGGATACTGTCCATCTTTATTCATATATGACCTATACCATGATAAAAAACTGTCATTTATCACCTCAGGTACGACATAGCATCCTTCGTGTGCTTAGCCCCGGTGACATACCTGGGCGGTCGTAGCAGCTCGTCAAAGCCGCGCTGGCTCGGCTGGGGCGTGCTGCTCATGGGTACGGGCTCGCTGCTGTTCGCGCTGCCGCACTTCCTGGTGGCTCCGTACAGGATAGCCAGCCAGGACACGGACGACCTCTGCAGCGCTAATCGAACTGTAAGTCGACTGGATAAGGTTCATTGTTGGTTGAGTTTACTTCTTCTGCTTATTGTTTATTAAGGAGAATCCTCAAATCCGAATTCCATACAAAATGTTTCGGACAAATACTCAAAAAGTACGCCGTATTATAGTAATTTCTTCACACTATTCGTTTCGTCCATGTTTTTGGATTTCGTCAACCCAAAAAGTCAAAGGTTTCATACTTTCAATTTAGATTTTATACGTGTTTGGACTTCGGATTTGAGGATTCCCCTTAAATATAATTATGTTGTAAATAAGTAATAATAATAAGTGATTCTTTTTTATATTTTGTGTCTTAATATACCTAACTAGCTGTTTTCTTGTGTACAGTCGGTTCTGTAATTGTCTTTACACCCAGCATACTCCGGTATTCTCCTATGATTAAACCACTCACACAAACACATCATAAATCTGTGTGGGAGTAAACTACTGATTTGATTATACCACTTAAGATATTATTATTATTATATACCCATAATATAAATCACAAGTGGTTTAATCCTAGGAGGACACCGGCGTAAGCTAAGGGTAGGGTGTAAAGACCATTACAAAGCCGACCCTACATAGGTACTGTTGTGATTGTTGATTCGTTTATAAATGTCTAATGCATTGGATCTCCTTTAATGTTATGTTTATACAAATAACATTGAATTTAATTGTTATAGCTCTATTATATTAGTTTGGCCCAGAAAGAGTTTAAATAAGTTAATTTTCTACCACTCGAAGAACGGAGAAGAATAGCCGACTTATCTTATCTATTAAACGTGGCGAATGGGACGGTTGAATGTGCGGAGCTACTCGAACATATTGGACTGCGAACTAACATAATTTCATTCCGGAAACCTAACTTGCTCAATGTTCCTCTAGTAAGAACCAATTACAGACAAAACTCATACATAATAAGGGTATGCAGATGTTTCAATACTTTAACTACACAGGCAGATATCGATATTGATCTATTTTGTACCAGCGCTACTCAACTGAAGCGTGTATTAGGAAAACATTTCTTCTCAAGTACCTAAACTCAGTTATATCTATATGTCTACGTTAAATGACGCATAGGCTTAGACGTGTGTTATCGTCTACGTTTCTTTGTTTATTGCATTACTTAATTTTTTTTTTTTGTAATAGGTGGAAACTTTTAATTGGCCCTAAGCACTTACTTTCTAGACTATAGTTCTTAACTAGCTGTAAGTTTTCCAAAAACTGTAAAAATAAAATAATAAAATAAAATAAAATAAGTTTACTGGTCTCGTGTTAAACAGTGGATGGTTCTGGTGTCAAAGTTTTCAAAGCACAGCTTGTTCTTTAGAGCACTTAGCTTCCAAACGGCCCTCACGCGATCTGTCAAGAACGGCCAAGTAAGCTGGTAGAGTCATAGCTCTACCAGGATTGTTCGGTCTATCTATTAAAGGCACAACTGAGTGAAAAGTAAAGGACCAAGAAAAAATATTTTTTAGGCACTGCTGAATTCAGAATACCAGTAGGTATAGTGCGGATAACACATCGTTGAAGTTTATTACAAAATTCTGATGGACAGTCTTGCTCTACCAAGAATATTCAAAAGCTTTCTCAAAATTTCTGGTTAGGTGTACCTACATAAAGGCATTTTTCAAAGTTGGTACCTACAATACAGTCTGCTCGCGAACTTGTTCAGCTAGCAAACGACGCGCTTGAAATTGAATGCCTTATTCCACCTGACAATGGACCCGGAGTTTAATTCAATTAGTAATTAAGCCTTTCGGAATAGATTGAATATTTGTGAAGATTGTGCAGCGAGAGATAGTTAGGTCTATAATGAATAGCTGAAACTTATCGGATCATGTTCATAATTATAGTTTTGCTAAATATGCGTAGTAATTTGTAAGTTTTGTGCACATAGTAACCACATAATAAGTAAAAAAAATGTATAGCTCAATATATTGCTGGCTACACCCCATTTGGACAACGTTTCATTTCGTAACCCTTGTTAAATACCTAAAGCAAAAGTGGCATTTGGTTAGCTTTTTATTTTTCATACCTTCATTAAAATATTTTCTGATTTTCTAATTAGATTCTGTGACGTTATAGATATAGCTCGACATAAGCCCCAAACACCACGTTTATCTTGTCCTAAGCTTGACGTATCTTCTGCTTGCAGTATTTCGCAGATCGTCACTTCAACTTGCTACAGTCATTCTACATTGCACCGTATTTTCAACCGACTTCAAAAATGGAGGAGGTTCTCCATTAAATTGAATGTTTTTTTTTTTATGTTTGTTACCTCATAACTTTGTTGTCTATGAACCGATTTGAAAAAAAAAAACATTTTTGTTTGAAAGGATATACCCTCCTACCAAATAAGTCCTATAGAAATTTCATCAAAATCAGTTCAGTAGTTTAGTTTTTAAATCAATATAACTGAAAAAAATATGTCGTCGAAGTAAACTAAATTATGTATACCGCTTCCCTGTGACTTTTCGATGGTGTTTACGGTCCAACTAAAGTCGGTTGTATTGTGCTATGTTTTTGTAAAAACCTTGTATTTTTTCGTAACTACACTGTAAGAACACGTTAACTCATTGGTTGGTAATGAGTTCCGACGCTAGATCTATTCTCTATACGGTCCATAACCTTTTCACCAGGCGTCCCCAGGGTGCGGGCAGGAAGGTGCCACCGAGGTGGAAGGCGGTGCGTGGGCCGTGGCTATCTTCGTGTTCGCGCAGCTACTCCACGGCGCGGGGGCCACACCGCTCTTCACCCTCGGAGTCACCTATATCGACGAGAATGTCTCCAAGAAGATGTCCTCCGTTTATCTAGGTAAGAATACCTCAGAATTCAACTATCGAAATATAGAACGATAGGAAACTATGCGTATTCTAGAAAGCCTTGCAGTCGGCAAGAGACCATTAGTACCTACCTACTAATAATGGTATGCCACCTAACAACTAAAAGGAATTTTTCAGTTGTCCCCCGTCTTGAAGGTATTGAACGCCGGGAACGCCGAATCATTATTGACGTAATGTAGAAAGGGCTAGAACAGACAAGAAAAAATGGAAAACTCTGGAGGAGGCTTTTACCGCCATAGGCGGTCCCTACACATAATAAATAGCTACCTATATAATCCTTATGTTATTTGTAATTTGTGTATAGGCAATTAAAGCTTTTTAAATTTTTATTTTATTAATGTAGTAAGGTTACCATACCACATGCCTACCATACATATTAAGATAAATTCAAATTCAAATAATTTTTTTCAGACAATGTCCAATAAAAACTTAGAAATATTACAAAAACAATCAGGGAGCACACACAAAAAAAATAACATAATATTTAAATTAAAATATATAAATAAAAATAAAAATAAAACACACATTATGCAACATAAAGCCTGACTAAATGACTAAGTATGGGACAATCAACCCGGTCTGCCACAACGCGAAGGATGGTGTTGGTGCTGCCGCGGACACGGCTCAGCAGTGAGGCGGCTCTCTTGCGTAATATACCTAAATTTCATTTGCGTATATAAACAAAAAAAAGGCATATTTTTTTCAGATATACCTACCTAGTCGATAACTTTTAGCACGAATTCTGTTACGTTATGTTTAACATAGTAACATTATTGCCGTATTTTGTTATGCCTCGTATTCTGCGATTCGCTTGTTCAGTTATAAATAAGGTCGTGACGAATTTTAATTGTTTTTCATATTTCCTCAAGTGTTAAGTTTTGCGATAACCGCCAGGTTTTAAGTATACGGTCGTGACCAATTATATTTGATTTTTCACAATTTCTCGTAGGACATTTTCTTATACTGCTTATATGGAACGAATCATATTATTAGAAACCTGTTGTATTTATTGCCTCTTATGGCCTCGAGTACTTGGGGTGAGGGAAAAGTCATGTTACAGTAACTAAATGGCCATTTGCGAACATAATAATACCTATCAACCGAGTGGCTTTTCGTGTTTATCACCTCTCCAACTCTACCACGAGAATTATAAACCTAAGATAATGTTATTAGGAAATATTTTAAAAATATTGTAGTAGTAGTTATTTATAAATAGTTGAGGACAAATAAATAATTATTTTTAAATCACAGAACATTCAACGTGTACTACTGGGGCGCTGGTTATATAAGTAGGTATAAGTACCTACTTATCTCTATGTAGTAGGTACAGAAGCATGTACTTAGACTCTAAGTGGTTCTGTACTTATACATAGAGATAAGTACTCAATAAAAGAAAGAAATATAAGAATAATAAATTTGGCCTTGCAGACACACCCAAAATAGGACACACAATAAATAAAAAAAAACGTTTCTCTTCGAAATAAAACGCACTATTCACGTCACCACTTCCTCGGAGGCATGGCGGCCATCAGAGAGCAAATCACTCCATCGCCATTCTCCATTTCTCCAGCCTCAGCTAGTCACTCGAGAGCATGAGGGCGTATTCACACGGGGGTTGCCACTTGCCATCCACACACAGGCTTGTGAGGCACAGAGTGCGGTGCGATATCTGTTACTGCTGTGCTTGAAGGGACACTTCAATGTTACTTTTTTACAATACGAGCCTAAGAAGTGAAAATATAATGTATCTTCTAAACAAAACACTGTCACCACTATTGTGGAAGAACGCCGGCCACCAAAGTGCAAATCACTCCATCGCCATTCTCCAGCCTCAGCCAGCCACTCGAGAGCATGAGGGCGTATTCACACGGGGGTTGCCACTTGCCATCCACACGCAGGCTTGTGGTGCACAGGGTGCGGTGCGATATCTGTTACTGGTAGCTCTACTTGAAGGATAATTTAAAAAAATACTTTGATTAAGTAGTTTATTAAATTCCAAAGGCTTTACGTCATAGGATGCATATTTTGTGGCTCATTTCATTGAGGTCGATCTCAAAAATGTTAAAGAACCTATAGCACCAACTGCTACGTGCTTCGCCCGCGTGGTATCAAGATTGAAAGTAGCATATTTCCTTCTCCAGGTTTATACCAATTTTTTTTAACCATCTCGGCCAGTAGTTTAATTGAGATTGAGAAACAAACATTCATATATTGGAAGTATCTAGAATCAAAGATTTTGGTAGAGACTTTGGCATCTTAATTAATTTGAAGTCATGGTAAAATAAGATGTATTGTGACTTAAAACCATAGGTAGGAAAGGATTCAAAAATGTTGGTAGATGTTTAATCTTTGTGTTCTATAGAACCTTGTTATTTTGTATTTAAAATATTTTAACTTCAACTTCATTAAGTTTTCTCTCTGTTCAATGTAAATGTTTAAAACTTTGTAAACATAGCTTTATGACGTTACCAAGTGTGCAATCTGTTCCTACGGTAAATAAATAATATGAGTATGAGTATGTTCAGGGTAAGTTCAGTTCGATTGTACCTGCTGGCTACTGGGCAACAATCCTAACACTTGCGAGTTGCTTTTAGCTGAGAAAACAGTGGGTCCGAGTGTTAGAAACGCGATATTATAGACGTTTTGCACTCTACAGCCCCGATCCAATGTTTGTCGACGTGACACCGCTCAAAACGAAACATTTTATAGATTTCATCTATCATTTTCGATTTACAATAGCAACTTGGTACCCGAACCATTATATTATTATTATATAATAAAATGGTTCGGGTATATATTATTTTACTTTACCTATAACTTGTTTTTTGTTCAATTGGTAATTTACGTAGGTCTCACGTAGGTGCCTTCTACTAAACGTATTGAATTGACAGAGGGGTGTTCTCGCTTGCAGGTGTGTACTACACAATGGCGGTGGTGGGCCCAGCGCTGGGCTACGTGGTCGGGGGACAGATGCTCACCATCTACACAGACTTCGTCACTGTAGACGCTGGAGCGTAAGTTTACCAAAAAATATTTTGCATTTCCTTGAAACAAAATATTTCGTATTTCAAAGCTATTGGTCCTATTTTGGAATTCATACAAGTAGGTTCGGCGTAAACTTTCCAACAGCTACACCATTTTTCTATGAAAATTAAATTGCTTTTTCAAAACTTTTAAGAGCTTTTGTTGGTCGCTGTTCTGATACGAGTTTTCAAGTTAGAAAACATCAATTAATTTAAAGTTCTGAAGATTGCGTCGCAAGGACGCCATCTTGGGATTTTATTTTTTAATATTTAATCTCGGCAGCGGCGACACCGCTCTATTCATCCAAGTTGGCCTCTCGCTTTCATCGTATTGTGAACATGCTCATGGCAACTTTTCAGCCAAATTAATTCCGTTTTACTTGCACGGCTTCACGGACAAAATATGATTTTGCGAGGCTCGAGTTTTGAACGACCTCTTTAGTGAGGCTTCGCTCATTTGGCGGGAACGAGATTAAAAAATACGAGTACAAAAGTTTACCTGTGAAGTGATGGGGAAACGGCAGGCTTTTAAAAAGTAATCAAAGACCCTGATCACGTTTATTTCCTCTTTCGCTTTATTGCAAACATGGAACTTGATTAAACTTCTATAGAGCAGAAAATAAACAAACCGGAGTCTATTATTCTAATTCATAAGTCTATGGCAGACCACTTTATTACGCGGAGGGCTCTCGTTGTAATGGCAATACCTACAGTAAATGGGAGTAGTGTGGGCTTTGTTCGGAAATTAACGGGGCAATTATTTTCCATAGCAATACGAGAGATACTATATTAATATTTGTCATGTATGATGCAAATATAATCGTTGTCTAGAATGCAGCTCAAAGACTATTATTTTATAATTTGCCGGGTATATTGTGGAAAATCAAATTCATTTGAACTAAGAAATAGATACCTTACCTACTTATCAGCAGTTCATATTTGTATTCTAACGGAAAAATTAAAAAATGATGAAATACCTATAAGAGTGTATGCAAACTCAAAGGCATATATTTATGGAAATATTTCGGTTTGATAATACCTAATCGATCGGCCCGCGACGAGATGCGACCCACTCTACAATAAACCTGCAACTTATGCCCTATTAATATAATTTAGGCGACAAAATTTCACTTTACCTTTATTATTTTGATGTACTCTTATATTTTCTTGTTTACTGTTGACAAATACCTGCTATTCTCTCCATTTGCACACCTGCACTGGTAAAATATGTTGTGCCTAAAACTAATAATGTATACCTCTAACATCATAATCTTCACATTTTTATGGAATTATATGATAGACCAATTCAATTTAATATCAGCCGCAGCCAGTACCACTCAGATCCTACCCACACTACCCACTTGGAGTCCAGTGGAGTGAAGCGTAGGCTCGATAGCTGAGCAAACGACATTAGCATAAGAAAACAATCCCTGCTTTCCATGGCTGGCTGTCGAGGGCCGGACAGATGTTTGCGTACCAAATACTCCGCCAATGTTCTCAACTCCGTTAGTATTGTTATGGAAATGAGTTATTGTTTAACTTATCTCGGCGTTACGAGTCTTTTAGTTGAGATGAATAATTTTAACCGCCTACTGATCCCGATATTACCTATCAAAATATCTGCGATAATTTATGCGTCATTTGTTCCTTTTCAAATAGTTTCATGAATATGTTCTGCTAATTGATCGATTCAGGCACTTTATGGAAATCCATAAATATTAACAAATAGTAAAGATATATTATTTAGTAATAAATCCGCTTAATTTCTAAACTAGAGTTAAGTTAATTGAAACCTTTGTTTAGGAATTAGATTTATTACTAAATAGTTTACTATTTGTTATTATGTTCTGCGTGGAGGCCGGAGGAGAGCTGCTGGAGAGCTGGAAGACGTGGTGGCCGAGTGGATGAGGCCCTTGCCTTACGATCTGATGGTCGCTGGTTCGAATCCCGGTGGCAGTCATGCGTAAAGAGGTTTATTCGGTCGAAAAAATCTATGTATGCATCCCACGTTCTCGCAACGGTGAAGAAAAACATCGTGAGGAAACCGGCATGTCGTAGAACCTTAAGTTCGAAAACATGTGTCGAGTGCACGAAAGGAGCCTCTTCGAGGCGCACTTGAAATCCTTTCACCACACTGGTTCGAAGGAACAGTGACACGATAAGAAGAATTATGTTCTGCTGTTTTGAAAAGTAGGTACTCAAACTGGTGGTACGTTATCAGTAGGTACCTAGGTACTTTAGTAGTAGTTGGCACTTATTATGAAAATTATTATACCTACCTAATAGCGTAGTCTATGAAATATTTTTATGTTTAAAAATGTCTAGGTTCTCTTTTATTTTGCTACTGGTGTTATCTCTGTGGGATCAAAAAGCTTCCTAAGATTTTGTATGTTTCCTTCCAGTTTGGGTATCACCCCGGCAAGCTCTGTCTGGATCGGCGCGTGGTGGATTGGCTTCATTCTATCGGCTCTGCTGTGTTTATTCATCGCCATGCCATTGCTAGCATTCCCATATGAACTGCCAGGTTAGTGCTTCGATCTAAGTTTGATATAGTAGAACAGGCTGCCTTTTTACCCGACTGCCAAGGAAGGGTTATGTTTTTCACGCATAGTATCTTGTATGTATGTACCTATGGAAATTTATTTGTTACCTCACATCTTCCAAACGGCTGGATGGATTTTGTCGTCTCATCAAACCGTGTGTGCTTATATGGGTTTTTATAAATAAATTACCAAAATGGCGGATTTAAGGCGCTAAATAATAAGTCGTTGATATTTTTTTGTAAATCAAACCTATCGAGTGGGGTTTCAAAATTAAGGAAATTAAAAGGAGATTACAAAAATATAATACATAGTCATAGATATGTTTAAATTTAATTTGGAATAATTAATTGGCAATAATATTTATTTTATAATATTTACGCAGTCGGATTTTCAGTTTTCATAAATTTTAAGTTTGTTCCCTCACTGTCAATCGCTTTGGCAAACAATTTCTACATTAAATTTAATTCAATTCATGAAATTCTTCTGGTTTTTGTGATCAGGTGCAGCCGAAATTCGCGCCTCCAAAGTGTGTGAAGCGCACGAGTCAGCGACTAAGTCAGGCGCTTTCAGCGCGCTTCGTGAACTGCCTAAAGCCACTGCAGCGCTGCTGAAGAACCCCACGTTTATGTTCCTGAACCTGGCCGGAGCCAGCGAGGGGATGCTGATCTCAGGGTTTGCAGCATTCCTGCCGAAGCTGATCGAGAACCAGTTCGCGGTCAGCGCTTCACAAGCAGCTTTACTATTAGGTATAATTGTTTAGGCTTTAAGATCTAGCAGGCCAGGTTCTGTGTTGTACTTATTGGAAACTTACATTGTCGACTGGTGTATACAGGGTGGTTTTTGAAGAAGGGCACTGATGGCCAAGTCCGAAACCACGAGTTAAGAAAACAATACGACGGAAATCGATTCGAGTCCCGAATGATTTTTCAAAATATAATAAAAAAACTAAATATGCAGTTAGGTATTGTTTTCTTATAAATCGAGGGCATGACTCTTTTCACGACTTTTCTCGTAACTCTCGTGGTTTTGGACTTGTGCCCTTCATAAAAAAACACCCTGTGTAGGTAGTTCGTATATGTATGTGCTTAATACTTAATTTTCCCTTTGCTTATCGACTTAAGTAGTTTTTTACTTTGTAAATACTTTGTAAAAGTGCATATACGTAAAACCCATACAAATGTCTACTCAGCTAGCAAACTCATTTGGCATTTTCAATGTATGCCTTCGAGCGCTTTTAATGTAACTTCATGATTGGTCTCAGTACCTACCTATTTTAAAGTATTTCCAGTGTCCTCGGTATAAAATACTGAGGACACTGGAAATACTTTAAAGTTAAGTAAGTTAAGGGGCATCCTCAAATCCGAATTCCATACAAAAATGTTTCGGACAAATACTCAAAAAGTACGCCGTATTATAGTAAATTCTACTATTCGTTTCCTCTATGTTTAATGATTTCGTGAACAAAAAAAGTGAAAGGTTTCATACTATAATTTAGATTTTATACGTGTTTTTAAGTTACTAGTATAGTAAGTATGAAACCTTTCAATTTTTTGTTTTCATCATTTGAATTCGGACTTGAGGATTGAGATTTTCCCTTAAGTACTTATTTCCAGTGTCTGTATAGATCCTGACCAATATTTATTTTCAGGTGTAATCACAGTGCCCGCTGGGGGCGGCGGCACGTTCCTCGGCGGCTGGCTAGTCAAACGGCTGCAGCTCTCATGCGCTGGCATTATCAAGCTGTGCGTGGCCTCCACCGTCGTTTCTGCGGCCTTCACCTTCAGCTTCATCCTCAACTGTGACGACTACCCGTTTGCCGGAGTCACTACTAAGTACAATAGTCCAGCAGTACCAGGGTAAGATTATGCCACCACTACCCTCTCGTAACCGTAAAATAACTTTTAGAATCCCAGCAGTGTGATTACATTTACAATCATCTTCGCTCAATTCCAGGCTAGGTTTCTTAGACTTCTTTTGATATTGGGATAGCGATGTGATTTTGATTCCTTCGTGATAGCGTGAAGAATAGAGGATGGATAGGATGTGCGAGCACTGACCTGGAGGTTCATGCATACAAGCGCGCGCGCACTATACTATTGTTCAAGATGCGAACACAACACCACACCAGTAGGTACCTACCTAGTAGATGCGGAACTCTAAAATAATGCTTGCGAACACGTGATTTTGGCCGGTATTTCGGACGGTTTCTAGCCGTAAGGTCGTAAATCTTTCGGCGGCGGCATGTAGTTGAATTGCAACCGATTTCTTGCTGTTGCCACCACGTCGCGAGGGCACTAGTGTATAGTGCCGCACAGAGGGGTATAGGGTTGGGAGGAACGCTATCACGGAAATAATTTACGTATTTGTTGATAGATGGCGTTACCGATATCAATCCGTTTAGAGCTCTTAGGTACTCCAAAATCCTTCGATCCAACAACCCCCTTTTATTATGGGCAGATCCCGATCAGAGGTGTCTTCAATGTGTTTCAAATATTATTTTTTATGAACGTTTCGTTCCGCAGTAACAGCAGCCTGATGGCGGAGTGCAACATGGGCTGCGCGTGCGCTGACGCGGCGTACGCCCCGGTGTGCGGCGCGGACGGTACAGTGTACTACTCGGCGTGCCACGCGGGATGCTCGCGGCGCTCGCTGGCCGGCGCGGCGCAGCTCTTCCACAACTGTGGCTGCATCGCCGTTAATGGGACTCTACCCACTTATAGTATTGAAGGAGGTAAGAACGATCATAGGGTTAATATGTTATAGAGTTGATGTAGGGAATTGGCGCGCGATATTGGAAAGCGCGTTGGGTTGATGACATCACAAAAGCTGTAGGAAACACCTGGACGAGAGACGCCCAAGACAGGGAGAGGTGGCACAAAGGGAGGGAGGCCTATACCCAGCAGTGGGTGTCACCGGGCTGATGATGATGATGGAATCGGGATAATGCAGAGGAAGGCCATGTCCAATTACCCAATAGTGAGTTGGATAGACACGGGCTGAAATTATGATTATTTAGAATCAAATTGGTAAATATTTTTCTTTAAAGATTTAGGTTAAGGGGAATCCTCAAATCCGAATTCAATACAAAATGATACGGACAAATACTCAAAAAGTACGCCGTATTATGTTAATTTCTTCACACTATTTGTTTCGTCCATGTTTTTTGATTTCGTGAACAAAAAAAGTGAAAGGTTTCATACTTTAATTTAGATTTTATACGTGTTTTAAAATTAACCCTACTAACTTAAAAACACGTATAAAATCTTTCACAATCACGGTATGAAACCTTTCACTTTTTTTGTTCACGAAATCAAAAACATGGACGAAACGAATAGTGTGAAGAAATTACTATAATACGGCGTACTTTTTGAGTATTTGTCCAAATCATTTTGTATGGAATTCGGATTTGAGGATTGGCCTTAACTTGTCAATAAGACCAGCTGATTCTTCAAAGGAAGACTTCCTGGCTAGGTCCTGTTTTTAACACGAGCGACCGAATGATTAACCATTTATCACTAAGTACGGCTATTTTATTGATTTCTGAATGTCTATCACTTATGCCTACAAAATTGATTTCAGAGGCAAACTCTTCAATCCAGTACGAAGCCATAAACAGTATTTGCGAAACGGAATGTCCGTACCTCTGGCTGTTCGTAGCACTGTCATTCGGGATCATGCTGTTCACATTCATAGCCACTATGCCAGCGCTATCAGCTACATTAAGGTTCGCATTTTCATAAATTATTACTTTTGACATCTCTTTAAACTTCAAGAACGAGTTACCAATGTTCATATAAAACAGAAATAGGAGAGGGCCCAACAAAGAGCCTTGGGTGACTCCGAAGAGACAAATATTATTTCAGTTATTAAAATCAAAATCATCCAACTAAAATTGAACAAAATTGTTATTTGTTTATCTTAGAACTAATTCAAACACTAATTTTGAACCTCTCTCACAAAATAATGTTGTTCAACTTTATCAGATGCGTGCGTGAAGACCAGCGTTCCTTCGCGCTCGGCATCCAGTGGATCAAGGTTCGTCTCCTCGGCACGATACCGGCGCCTCTGATGTTCGGGTTCCTGATAGACCTGTCCTGTTCCCTTTGGTCCGCGTCTTGCGGGAACACTGGCGCTTGTTTGCAGTATAACAACTTTAATATGAGCAGGTGCGTGATTACTATTAAATGCAACAGATTTAGGACTTGCATCAAAATAATAATAGAAGATAGGGTTCAGTGGCGCGCATTGGGAGAAGCCAACGTTCATCAGTGGACTTTTAAGGTTGAGATTAAATGGCCCCTTTTAAATAGCAGTTTTACATCAGTGGAAAGCTCATGTGGAACAGTCTGGGCTCAGCTTTGGTGAAGATCTAATGTGGAGTGGAATGTGATTCTATGATGCCTTTTATTTATTTTTAGGTATATGCTAGCTATAGCACTGGTAGGCAAGTTCTGCTCTATGCTATTCTTCTTCCTGGCGTGGTGGTGCTACCGCCCGCCCGGCGGCAAGAGTTCCAACGCTGTCGTGCCTTCCGTAGACCTCGTGCTCTCCACGGATAAGGTCAACGGTAATGGCAATGTCATTAGTAATGGCATCGTCGAAAATGGTAATGGGATCGTCGCTAATGGGACTGGAAACAGCAACGGGTATTGCAACGCTGCCTTAGAAGTCAGCGACCATTTGTAAAGTGAAGGGACTTTTAGTGAGTGAGAAAAGACTCTAATCACAACGTACCAAATGATAGTGACATAGGAATTTGGAGTCTGTTTTTTATTTATTTTATGATTTTGACTTTTGGTTAGCGTTTTTAATTTGGATAAGATTTTTAGTGATGTAAAACGGAGAATGAACGCTATTCACTACTGTGCAGGATGCGAAAGCTCACGCGAAATTAACAATTATCAAAAGCGTCGATGACACCAGCTTTACACGCTGATTGCTGGCGTTTTTAAAAGCTAGCGTGTTAGCTTTTGGGAAGGATTGTCAACAAGCAGATTGTAAAAACGCCGAAAACACTGGGCGACTTTACACGCTACAAGCTTCAATGCTGGCTTGTAGCGAGTAAAACAGCCGTGTGTCATCGTACTAAAGATGTATAGGCATGTTAACAAAAGATAACATCTTTTGCATAAGTGGAGCCGTGACTCAATTTAAATAAGTACACTTTCTGCTCATGAATCTACTTAAAATCACATTCCGATTTAGTATATAAGTGTAAATGTTGTAAAATATCTGTGATGTTGTAGTTTTAGGGGTTATTAATAATTTTGTCACGTGCACAAAATCACTCTTTAGACGTCTCGGTCTGGCGATGTTTACTGTCTCCTTTAGAAAGCCAATTGCTCGTATTAGAGTAGTAGGTACTTATGTACCTACGTCAAGTGGAATAACTTATGTAGATATTGATGTAAGGGGGCGTCCATAAATTACGTGTTGTTTTTTTTAATTTTCTGTCCCTCCCTCCCCCCCTGGTGAGATGTCGTGAGGTTTTATTCAACCCCTCCCCCAACCCCCAATCTCACGTGACATTTTTCAAAATGTGGGTTTCTTACGTAAACGCGTTGGATTGTTATTACGATTTAAACAAAATACTTAAGATTTAATCTTAAGCATGTACAGTACAATGGATTAAATAATATATTTTTCTTTTGTTAGAATCAGAAAAAAATTGCGTGATATTTGCCGAGACCCCCCCTCTCCAACGTAAGATTAGATGAGATTTGACTCGACCCCCTCCCACCCTTAAACACCTCACATAATTTATGGACGCCCCTTAGGTAACTTTTTAAATAACGATAGTCAGTGTTGTTGTAATATGAATTCAATAAATTGTCATTAATAATCATGATTTTAAATGTATGATAAATTAATTCGTAATTTAGGTGTTTGATGTCAATTTATCATTGACTAAGGTACAATAAAAATTGCACAATTTTTACTCTATTGAAGATGCCGTGTGGAACAGTGGTTTTTTATAAACATTTACAAATATTAATTGTTTTTTTCATTTGTGAGTCAATTCTAGTAAAATATATTTTATTTATTGTTGAGTTTTAAAACGATTTGATTTTTTAGTTGAAGACTGATTGTTTATTGATTGATGTGAAAAATTGAATGCCTGTGTAAAATTACCCAAGTACCTACACTTTAATAATTTTAATGTAATTAAATCAATAATTTAATTTAGCATAATTAGAGTGATGAATTTTGAAATTGTACAATTTTACACTGTTTGATTGTAATAAAATATTGAAAATTATATTATTGTGAATAATTCCATTCCTAATTGTCTATTGAATTAAATCTAATCACTGGCCATAGTTCCAGAAAACCAATAAAACAAATCAATAATAAAACCTATTTATATTTCAATATTAAAATAAGATTTTACCTAAGTATTGTAAATATACAGGACGCATTTAACGATTATAAAGATTAACATACAATACACAATACAACCAAATATAATAAAAGCTAGGAACAGCCGTTTTAAACACTTGCATTATTATGATATTGAAATTATTTTATTAAATTTATCTAGCTAGCAGGATACTTAAACATTTACTTTAATGCGGCGCCCGTTTCACACGCCAATTAAGGGTAATCCTCAAATCAGAATTCCATACAAAATGTTTCGAACAAATATCCAAAAAGTACGCCGTATTATAGTAATTTCTTCACACTATACGTTTCGTCCGTGTTTCTTGATTCGTCAACAAAAAAAGTGAAAGGTTTGTCCGAAACATTTTGTATGGAATTCGGATTTGAGGATTAGCCTTAAGGCCAATATACTAAGCGACAAACAACTTGTCCTCTGGCGAACCACGTGACATAGATGCGCAGCACTAATTTGACCTAAGAATTTAGTTCTGCGCATCTTTGTCACGTGGTTCGCCAGAGGACAAGTTGTTTGACGATTATATACCCCTGAGTCGGACTCTCGCTAGCGCATACATTTCTCAAAAAAGTTCAAAGATTTCTTTGGACAAGGTTTTATACACGAATACTTGTTTGAATTGAAGGTTTGTAATGTTATTGGCGGTTTTTCAAGTATTATTTTTTAAATCTTCGAAAAGGAAGGTATGCGCGAGCGAGAGGGCGACTATTCACCTTAATGAAATCAATGCAAGGATAAAGACAGACCCAATAAATCTTCTCCTAATCAAAATGCTGAACATACCTCGCAAGTATCGCTAACCGTGACGTAACCTGACATGCACTTGATATATCTGGCAGCATAAAATCGCAAAAATGGTTTTAATAAGTTTAGAATTTAATAGTTTGAAATTCGCTAAGTTGTACGACAGGGCACTATCAGTAAGTATTTGCGGTTGTGAGTACGTACTATCCGAAGAACTTGACGCCCTGGCTGTCATCGAGCTCCATCAGCTCGCATTTGCCGCGCGCCTCCAGAGACTTCAACGCTTTTACCAACACGTTCATGTCCAGGCCGTGGAACTCTGTAACAACAATAGGTACCGTCGTTAACTTACACATAATTAAAGAGGCATTGTATTGTATTGTATTTATTTATTGCCTCCATGTACATACAGGTAAGTATTTTAGGTCTTAAGTGGTAGTTATAGACTAGGTATAGTACATGGACCCTGTCAGGGCGAATGCAACGTGGTATTTCTGAGTTCGATTATATTAAAGGTCTATCTGGTTATTTCATTAGGTTTATCTAGGTATCGTATAATTTATAAATGTCATGACTAAATATTTAAAATGTAAAAAAGTTAAATTTAAACACATTTTTACATTTAAAGTGGTAAGAAAATGCATGGAGTTAGGGCGCCTTCAAATTAGAAGCGTTCCTCACGCCTCTAATTTGAAGGCGCTCTTATGCCTAGATCACACGTACGGAGTACTCGGCCGAGAGCACTGTCTCGCCCAGTACTCCGTGGATCTAGGCATTAGACGTAAATTCGAAAGTGGGCGAGCGCAGTGTTGCACTGGTCTATGTTAATGAGGACGTGGTGGCCGAGTGGATGAGGCCCTTGCCTTGCGATCTGATGGTTGTGGGTTCGAATCCCGGTGGCAGTCATGCTTAATGGGTTTTTTAAATCGAAAAAATCTATGTGTGCATACCACGTTCTCGCAACGGTGAAGGAAAACATCGTGAGCAAAACGGCATGTCAAAGGACAGAAAAAAAATGTTCTATGGCATGTGACATCTACCAATCCGCACTGGGTCCGCGTGGTGGATTAAGACCCATTCGGTCTCCTGGCGAGAGTAGGCCTGAGTCCCAGCAGTGGGAACATTATAGGCTGATTCTCCTGTGTAACACTGTTCTGGTGATGGCCAGGTGTGATCTCTGACCATCAGGAGAGCGCCTAGCTCGTCTCGTCACTTACTTACAAGGTTTTACAAAAACATATGTACAACAACCAACTTCAATCGGACGGTTCTAGTGACCGTAGGCACTGACACAGGGAAGTAAATAACGCAATTTTGTTTACTTCAACAACAATTTTTTCAGTTAATTTGCTTTAAAAAGTAAACTACTGAACCGATTTTGATGAGATTTTTATGGCACCAATCTGAAAGTAGGTATATCCTCTCAAACAAGAAAGTTATGAGGTAACAATCATAAAAAAAAAACTTTCAAACGAATTGAGAACCTCGCCCTGCCCCGCTACTTATATTTAAATCATCTCCAATGCCTGTTGGTTGCCTGAAAGAAATCGCTCTCAGCGATAAGGCCGCCAATTGTACCACTCATTAGTTTTAAGTCTTGTATTTGTGTCGTCCACTGCTGGACATATGCCTCTACCAATGATTGGCATCGCGCTTTGTCTTCGGCTTGCTGCATCCATATCCTGCCTGCAGCCTTTAACAGAATCTTAGCACCATTTATAACAAAGCCAGCACCAACCTTCTTCAGCAGTATGCTCTCCCTCCCGAAGCTCAAACAGGGTACAAACAGAATTGGTCATTCCGTTACAGTTTGCCCAGTTGTACACCATATTGCCCCATTCATCCAACGAATGCCAATACACTTCCCACACATTCCTGCTCTTATCCACCGCAGCTGCTCGACCAGACCGGCCCATATCTTCTAGTATAGTTAGTACAGCTTCTTGGGATAACTTTCTGTTGATGGCTGTGTTGTTAAATAACGGACTGTTGAGGGATTCCCGTATGTCTAATGTGGAGAGTTTATTTGCTTTCATGTATTCGGTGATGAGTTGTTCCCATGCTTCTAGTTGCTTTGCTTTTGTTTCTGTGTGTGGTTGGATTCTGGAAAGATATTGTAAGTAAATATAGTAAAATTTTAAATCTTCAAAGTTAGTTTATTAGATGTATTTTCTCATACAGATCAGGAAGGCTACTAGACAGAACTCAGTCATATTTCCGTTTCAGTTATAAACGGTACAATCCGGCACTACGACATTAAAAAAAAACCATTATTAATTATCAACAAATTATATAAATATATTTAGTAATAAATCCGCTTAATTTCTAAACAAAGGTTCTAATTAACTTAACTTTAGTTCAACTAAACCAAAGAGTCAAAGAACAGAAAACCAAAGTTTAAAGATGCGACACGTGTTTCGCCTCTACACGAGGTATCATCAGGAGGTGTGGACTCGAAGTTTGAAACGAGAGTAAGAGTCTCTCGAGTATGGATTTCCGCAAAGTGACGCCTGAATCAATCAATTATTAATTAGCAAAAAAACCGCCTCACTGCTCTGCAGAACGTGGAACAGTACCAACAGCATCCTACAAGTCATTGGGCGCACATATGACTCACCCATCATGCAGACTTTCAATCGAGTTTTGATCCAATAGGCTGCTCCACTATTGGATTAAAGCTCGATTGGAGGTGTTCATATTTTTTTTTGGAATGTTTTATTAATGATTTTATTTTAATTAATTAATTAATGTTTTTATATGGATCTACATTTGAAGTTGTCCGAAATAAATATTTTGATTTTTATTTTTTGATTAATATATTACAAGACAATCTCAATCAATACGGCATAATTTAATAGAACAAAGCGAATACAACTATGGGGTTGTGATTTTATGTTGACAAATCAAGCTTGGATTTTTTTGAGAGTGCCATTAGATCTGAAACCGTATTGGAATTGAAACTGTACTATATTAAGGATTTAAATTGGTTTCAAAGGTATCTGACTGAAAATTTTCCTAATATAATTTTTTTTTTAGTTTACTTACATGTCTCCTTATCCACTTTATTCTTATAAATATCAATCAGTTTTCTTTCAGTCTCAATTCTTTTGAGCAGTGTGTTTACTTTTTTTGGCTCTAAATCAGTTATTGCCAACCTGAATGGTATTCTGTTATTGCCTATATTGATGAACGGGAGTTCTTCCACAAAATTGGGTGAGAAACTTATCATTATTGAGCTATCCCTAGCCACAGCAGCTATAAAAGCTGCATGGACCGGATGGAGGCTTTCAAAAAACTCATCTTGCAGTAAACTTTTACTCATTTTTGGTTTCATAGTATTTATTTGGCTAACAAGTGTTTCTATATATCCAGCACTATTTTCTTTAATGGTGTTCTCATCAATTCTTTCAAGATCAGAAAGTTTTTGAGTTTGCAGTAATTTTAATAGAAATGAGGAGGGAAACTTGTTTAAACTAAACTCTTCAACACATTTGTGAGGATATTTTGTGGAATTTTCATCCAGCAAAGGATATATTTTTTGCTTATCCTCAATAGATTCATTGGGATCTGTATCGCTCAGCAATATCCTTATGATAAAATCTAGAAATTTTGTTGTTGAATGGAATAAACCCATTTCTTTTATGATGGCATTAAATTCTATACTTGTTGAACCAGCATTATAAATTATTTTTCCATTTTTAAACATTTTAACATTATTTTGTGGGTTATCAAAGAGATTGATCAAAGCCCGTCTCATTCTATCTTGATTTCCGGAGAACAGATCAAGAGGGCAGTACAAACTTTTAGCTTGTATGTCTCCGGCTTCCAATTTCATATACTGCTTCAAACAGTAATAGCATTTGCCCAATTGTTTTAAGCCCGATGACATGAACCCTTCCTTAGGTTTGATCTCAATGCAGTAATTTGTAACACATTTAGGGCTGCATAATGTTAAATTGAATGTTAGAATTGCATACTGACTTATTACTGATTTGGCTCTGCGGTTCTTTGGGCGCATTTCATGCAAGGCTGGACCAAGGATGGTCAACTCTTCAGGAGGTAGAATCATGAGTTTTTGCATGCCATAGTTTATACCGTCAAAGATCAAGCGAGTCATGACAAAATTTACGAAATTTACAGCGTTTTGTGCACTCGATAAATCAAAAGTTTTTGCATCCTCTTTGATGAGGCGTAAGACGAATTCGCTGTCCTTCAATTGTAAAACGATATGGGCGTTGCCTTCGTTGATGTAGCTCCAGTCGTAGCTCAGCAACTTCGTCATGATTCCTGTGTTGATAGAGAAAATAGTCAAAAGTCGAGAAGTGTTTACTTACGTAAAAAAGGGTGGGAAGTTGTACTGCCATGGCCAAGATATTTCTGTCATTACGGTACACTCAAATTAAACCAAGAGATGAAATTAATAAAGATAACATACACTGAACAACATATACCATTACAAAATTGTTACAAACAAAACAATCACCGTGAAACACCCGTAGCGCCACCCACAGATTAGTCAGAGGCTCCAACCAACCCAACGTCACTGAGTCAGCTGATAATTTACTATTATTAGGGTTCCGCCGCCCGTCCCGCCCCACCCCGCTACTGGTAGGTTGAATGGCTATGGCTGGTGTGGTTCATTCTTTTTGCATAACCAAGCCTGTTTTGTCCCATGCACACGCGTTTTGGATGGAATGGAAGTAAGCGTAAGCAAGCGGACTGAGACGCACGGTCTCTTATGTAAAACTATTTTTCTTGTTGTAAAGGAACACTATAGTATTAGTGCAAGATTTACACTTGGCGATTTAATTAATAAAAATGTTGAGATATGTCAACGTTAAGAAATACAAAAAAATTACGTCGGTCTTTAATAAATTGATAGTTTTTGGCCCGGCCACATAGTCATGCAGGCTTTATCTACACATAAAAATTAAGCACCTTTAATAATATTTATTATTTTTAGCCTATATAGTTTCCCACTGGTGGGCAAAGGCCTCGCCTTTTTTCCACTCTCCTCGATCTTGTGCTTGACGGGAACTTGAAGCACCTAATTAAGTTAACATTTTTTGCGTTTACACACGCGAGCGAAGCGAGCTTGCACAAGCCAAAAAACATTTAAAAAAATTAGACTCCTTTTTTTAGTTTAGTGTCCAGTTTGCGACCTCCTTACTCTGACCCGATATCGCAACATAAGGCAGCGCCTTGTTTTTTAAAAATGCTTTTTCAATCTCGCAGTATTTAGTGGCCGGGCCAGACGGAACCAGAAAATATTATTCTTGGCCTGTGTGCGTGTTGCGTGTGCTGCCGCTGCTAATTATTTTCCATTTTTTCCAAATAAGTCCATCAATTTTATTACCTACTTCACGTTGCTATGATATTAAATCTAAACTAATTCAAGACTTTTGTATCTACCACCATGATAACACTCAATAGAAAATTAAAAAAGGAACACACGGAGCCAAGTAATGGGATAAACAGTGAGCCTGTTCAAAGGCGAATTTCGATACGAGATAAACTGTTGGTGAAAGAAGTCCAGGAGTTGAACGAGAACCTCCCAGTGACGTGCAGTGTTCGTTTCGAAGATCCCAACGTTCTGAGTGAGTTTGTGTTGACCGTGGCGCCCGACGAAGGGTACTGGCAAGGAGGGAAGTTCAACTTTAGTGTTATAGTCACTGAAGACTACAATATGGCTGTAAGTAACACTTTCACATCATATATTCATGTACAAAACTCAACTACTTATATCTTTTGATAGGATGACAATAGGTACAAGCTTGTAAAACCAAAATTAGCTGCTTGTATTGGTTTAAAAAGAAGCTTATGTCATTCTCCAGGTACTGAATAATTTAAAGTACTAAATTCAAGCTCACTCAGCTTCCTCCATACCACAGGTGTAATAACTTGAATATAATTCCTGATCTACAAATCTAGCTTAAAGTTCAAAGAGCTCTCGCTTATCTTACTTGCTAAGGGGGAAAGGGGAGCTTTCTGTACTGGCTTGACATTAAATATTCCAACCGCTGAACTGTTTTTTTTTTCATTCCAGCCTCCAAGAGTGAAATGTATAACACGTTTGTGGCACCCCAACATCAACGTAGATGGAGACATTTGCCTGTCACTGCTCCGACAGACATCTATCGATGAGCATGGCTGGGCTCCCACACGGCGATTGAAAGACGTTGTGTGGGGGCTCAACTCATTATTTACTGTGAGTATTACTTTGACTTCACTAAATACTTTCCACTAATTTATTTTCAGTATGACGACTCAGTATATAGTAATGAAAAACTAATGTCTAAAAAATACCTAAGTACTAGTTAACTTGAAAAAAAATAATTAACAAATGTTTGCACCTATAGTCTACTACATCAGATGTAATAAAACTAGGTAGGTATCTATTTCATTTTAGTTATAAGTACCTATATTATTGTATGTCCTATCAGGATAAACTGTTGTTTCCTACTAAAATATGTTAAGATCTTTGTACACAGTTTTATACAATAAATGTTTCTTGATTCTTGATTCTTGATTCTTGAGTAGTGCTTGTATTTTAGCAATAAGTTTAGGTATAGGTACCACCATTTTTAATTTTTTATAGAAAGAATCCAAGTAAATTTTTTACCTATCGGATGAGTTTCTTTACTTAATCTAGATTCTGATTTTGAGACACTTATATACCTTAGCTTTCATAGGTTGAACCATAATTTTATTTAAATCAATATTAATTTATTTTCAGGACCTTTTAAATTTTGAAGATCCACTGAACATAGAGGCAGCGGAAATGTACAACAAAAACAAAACGGAGTTTCAAATGAAAGTACAGGAATATATCGCCAAGAACAAAAGATAATACTCGTGAATACTCCTTAGACGCTTTATGCAATTATTTTACTAGGAAATGTTAATTGGAACCTATTGGTGGCCTTCTGACGTGGGCGATCACAACCACCGTGACACACGACCCTGATATGTATGCTTTTATGATATGTCACTTGCATGTGACAGCACTTCACATTAATGCATACTAATGCCTAGATAACACATACCAAGTACTCGGCAGTAAAATGTTACTCGGCCGAGACAGTGAAAGCTTATGTCACTCGCTCAGCCGAGCACTCGGCGCTATGTTTATACCCACCGAGTACTCGGCTGAGATCACTGTCTCGGTCGAGTGCTCGGTACGTGTGATCTGGGCATAAGAAGTGGGTCGCGCGACCCGTTTGCGTTTGTCTGTCTGGAAGGCCACCTTATCGCAGATAAGTTGCAAAAATCATATGTTTATAACATGAACACCTTTTTTTACCTGTGGTATGTGGTTGGGGGCTTAGGTACATACATATTAATAGTATGATTACTAATAAGTTACCAAATTGTTTGTCCAAATTTAAAATGTAATATTTTAATATAAATTTTCTCAACAATACTCACATCCCTCTAATGTCTAAAACTAATATTATTGTGATAGTTAGTGTGGATAAAAAGATAGGTACTTTTTGTTGCTCAATCACGCATAAACTACTGAACCAATTAAGCTGAAATTTGGTATGGGTAAAAATCAATAATCAGAAATAATCAATTGTATAAAAAAAATACATTAAAGAGTGGACAGAGATAAGGCTTTTGCTCTACAGTGGGTCGATTCAGGCTCAGGATATTAATAATTAAATTGACAAATATTTGTAAAAATTATAATGTTCTTCGATTCATGTATAATAATGTTCTTTGATTCATGTATAATAATGTTCTTGGATTCATGTTGTGATAAACTTAGAACCTAGTAACCTAGAAACCTGATATTGTTTGCCAAGATAGCATGGATAGGTCAAAATAAGTGTTCTCGATTCCAAGGTCTCTAGATAAACATTCTTCCATTAGGATGCTAAGTTAAGAACTCTTGTGAAACATAAAGTCCGTCACACACGTAGCTATAATATATATTATAGCAAGGCATATAACGATATATTTTCTATACAAATTTTCAAGTCATATAAATATAATATATTATAGCTGCGCGTGCGGTCACTTAAATATTTGTATAGAAAATATATCGTAATAATATGCCTTGCTATAATCATATAACTATATATAGCTACGTGTGTGACGGGCTTAAATTGGTTTGATTTTTGGGCTACTATCAATATATCTATGTCTATGAAAGGCTAGGACCTGACCGTCTCACTGACAGACAAAATACCTACAGGCTAAATTACTAAACATAGAGACTTGAAACTTGGAAGGTGTGTTCTTCAAGATGTACAGCCATTTTTATTAATTCACAACGCAAACGAAGTTGCGGGCGTCAGCTAGTTTTCAATAAAACTCATTTAAATCTGCTCGAAAATTACAACTGTGGAATGTTAAAATTAGGACGTGTAATATTTGTTTATTAGGATAATATTTTAAAACAAATTGATATTTGAATGAAATATATCAATGAAATGAAATCAGCGCTCGTGTTTTACTAATATTTATACACAAGATAAATTTAGATAAGAAAAATTATCGTAAGTAATTTTAAGAGATGTTTTTTCATTATTTCTGTGAATCGCTTCACATTATTTTTCGCGATTATCTCACATATTTATTAGATAGTAACGGGTTTTTATCGCGCTCACCTCATCTATTTGTGTCCTGTTGCAATACAGTCGAAACGTTGTCGGGATAATAATAGATGAGGTGAGCGCTATAAATACCCGTTACAATCTAATAACAAAGTACAGTCAGCTGCACAGATATGTATACACTCCCAAGCTTTTACATTTTTAACAAAAAAAAAAAAATTTGTAAAGGCATTCTTCTTCTGATAATAATTCTGACAAGTAGATGACTACATTAATTTGAAAATGCTTGTGTGCACTTTTCTTTACAAAATACAAAGTGATATAAATGTGAACGCTTGGGAGTGTATATGTCTTTGCAGCTGACTGTACCTATAGATCAAATAAAACACGTTATAAGATCAATGCTCTTTATTAAATCGTTAATACTGGAGCATCACATATCCAATTAGTATAAATAAACAGTAAAAAAAATTGTATATAATAAATAAATAAATAGCTTAACAGTAACAAATATTTCGTAACAATTCCGTTATGACTAGTTTCGTTTCATACAAAAATGTACATGATTTGATGATTCATGACTATGAGATGATGAGTAGGTATTATGTACTTGTTTGGCACGATTCGATCATGTGAAATATCATATATTAGTAAGTAATAATTACGATAAAACCATGTTTGCAATATTTCACTAGAGGAAGTAAAGAAGAATATAAAAAAAAAAAACACCGTATCCCCCATTGAGGAATTAATTTTATTTAACACCGCCTTTGGTGTTAAATGGGAATAACATCAATTAAGTTTTTGTAATATAGCTCATAAAATATTGCTATAGGAACAGTAAGCTCAGCTAATTTTTCAAATTGCACTTTTACCTTGGTAGCCAAAGATAGCGATTGCGTAGCAATACTATTTTTTATTATCTAGCGAAAATTTGTAATTTATATCAAGCAGAGTTTGCAGTGGAATTTTGAAATTCAGAGTTCCCAATTAGCGTTGCTTACTGTACCTAATATTTCATAGATTCATGATCCGTGTCAAACACCCCCCGTATATTGTAAATTGAAGAAAATAACTACCGGGAATAACAACCACTGAGCAACAAGAAAGATCCAATACACACTGGGAAGTCAACAGTTTGTATATGATTATAAAACGTCATACACACTGTTTACTTCTAGGCGACGGATACGCTACAATAATGTTAACGCGAAAGTTCGTGGCTTCTGCATTTGCGATGTTCATCGTTCAGTAGTAGGTAAGGGCTATTTGGCATGAGCGATTTTTTAACGCTTAAAAATCCTTTCAAACAGAACAAATGCATTTTGCGCGTTTTAAATGCGCTGACGAGCGAGCGAACATCTACTTGGAAATGCATTTTTATGTTAGAACAAATTTTTAACGCTCGTTAAAAAGTCGCTCGTGCGAATGAACTTAAACGCTATAGTTCATTGCTTTTGAAGGTATTAGCGTTGTTCATCATGCCAACTTCCCCGGTAGTAAGTCTTCAAGTTACAAGATACCTCTGGTCCGTGCGGTGTGTGGTGTTATACAGTGTGTAGTGTACTGTGGGGTGGTGTGTAGTGTTCAGTGCGAGGCGAAGTTGGTGAGAAGCTCGTCCTGTATGCTGTTGGAGCGCGCGAGCATTCGCGGCGTGTTGCCGAACGCGACGGCCGCCGTGTCGGCCTGCGATGCGCACTGCGCCTTGCCCTCGTGGTACTCGTCGCTGAACTCCTGGATCACAAAATGTGACGGTTACGGTGGTGTACCTAATAGATTATGCACTAAGGGGATAAAGCAGTGTCTTATGTCGCGGGTGTCATAACTGGCATATTGAACACCTAACGAGGGACTCAGTTAACTTATGTAAGTTAAGTTATGTATCAACAAATTATATAAATATATTTAGTAATAAATCCGCTTAATTTCTAAACAAAGGTTTTAACATGTTCTTTGTATCTTGTCTGAAAACTACGACCCGTTTGACCTACATAAACAGCACGATTCCACACCTCCTGATGATGCCTCGTGTAGAGGCGAAACACATGTCGTATCTTTAAACTTTGGTTTTCTGTTCGTTGACTCTTTGGTTTAGTTGAACTAAAGTTAAGTTAATTAAAACCTTTGTTTAGAAATTAAGCAGATTTATTACTAAATATATTTATATAATTTGTTGATATTTATGGATTTCCGCAAAGTAACGCCTGAATCAATCAATTATCTTAAGTTATGTAGACTCCTGAGTGAAGCGAGGGGTTCAAGCTGCCCAAAACGAAGACAGGCTTTATCCCAGAGAAGCATATTCTACTTTTCACAATAAAAAGCCAGGGCTCCAGGCACAAAAGCATCTTTCGTTTCACGTTCTTTGATATCGCGCCTTTTTTCTTTTAGTACTGCTTATGGCTAGTAAATCTAAGGTGAGAGATGTAACAACCTCAATCCGAAGGTTAAAGTGGCGGTGGACTGGACTGGACACATCATAAGGACAAAAAGGAACAAATGGTCTTACGACCACACAATCTGGTACCCGAGAGATGGTAAACGTGTGAGAGTTAGACAACCGAAAAGATGGGAAGATGATCTGCCCAAAGGATGGCGCAGAACCTGTTTGGACCGAAGGACCTGGCATAATCTGGAGGAGACCTATGTCGAAGGACAACCTGACCTAAACTAGAACAAAGAAAATCATAACATAATTATAGAATCCCTGTACAATAAGAGTCAGCGAATAAAGGCTTATGTTATTTTATTTTTTATAGTGGCTAGTTCGATTTTAGATCAAACCTCTTTACAATGCCATATAACGCATTCTTTTACTCAAGAGTTTTTTTTTTTTTTTTCTTTCGAAGAACCTAAGTTCTTCGGTTTTGGCTTCACATCAAAGGTATATAGCCAGTGTCAAGTAATTGGAGAGATTATTTTGTCATAAGTCGTTAAGTCAAGTCATGCCCCTGTAAAGTAGTGGTGGTTGCTTCTATGGAGTTTTGGAGGCAACACGAAAAGTCACGTTTTACAGCATTACACTATTCACCAACACTCATACACGTTCACGAGCACTTAATAGATAAAAAACCACCGTTTTTACACTTAAACACTCAAAGTTATACAAGTTTTGTCAATTAATTTAATGCCGCCAATGCGCCATTTTTCATGTTCCCGCCAAAACTCAACTTAGAGTTTTCCACGAGTGTAAATATAAATGTGTTTGTCAACTGTACCTTGAGCCGGCTGCCGAGGAAGACGGCGCGCTCCCGCTTCTTGTTCATGAAGTCGGAGTGCGTGAGCCAGCGGTGGTCGTAGCACTCCTCCGCCGACGGCCGCTTCAGCGGCACGCGCTTGAACACGAACATCAGGAAGCGGGTCGCCTCCTGCCACAACACAGAGAACAACGTAAGTAGCGATACTGTGTGAGAATACAAGGTGTTTGAAGGTTAAGGGAGGTGACGGAGGAGATAAAAATATTCTACCATTTCTATAAATAATGTCTAACGATATTCAAAATTTTGTTGATACTCAGAACATCTGTTAAGGCGTAGTACCCCTGATTCGCCCTTTCGCTCGCGCGTACCTACGTTTTTGAAGCTTGAAAAATTACTACTTGTAATTACAAAACAAACGGACCTCCAGGATCTAGAAAATAACATTACATACGTATGGTAATTCCAATGTAATCCAAACAAGTTTCTCGCGTAAAACCTTGCTCAAAGATTCTTAAGAAAACTAGGTATGGAAAGAATCCTTATTTTATGCTGTTTAAGAATAATAATAAAAACAAAAGCTCGTGACCTCGTGAATTTCAAATAAATTATCTAGTAGCTCAAATGTAGTAGGTAATAGAGTGATAAAATAATTGTAGTAGGTATACCTGCGTGATCTCCTTGAAGAGGTGCTCGAAGCGGTACCGCACGAAGGTGATGTTCTGCTTGGTCTGCGCGTCGTCGGCGCCGCGGTACGGCGACACGCCCGACAGCATCACGTACGCCAGCACGCCCAGCGACCAGATGTCCGTCTGCGGGAACGCCGGCTCGTCGTTCACGATCTCGGGCGCTGGGGAGTAACGACATACTGTTACAAGCCGGCTACACAACGAGTGAACGGCATTCAAGTAGAAGCCGGCTACATAAGTGAACGGCATTCAGATAGCAGCCGGCTATACAAGATGTGAAAGACATTGAGTTAGGAGCCGGCTACACAAGAAGAGAACGGCATACAGATAAAAGCCGGCTACACAAGAAGTGAAAGACATTCAGTTAACAGCCGGCTACACAAGAAGTGAACGGCGTTCAGATAGAAACCGGCTACACAAGAAGTGAACGGCAATCAGATAGAAACCGGCTACACAAGAAGTGAACGGCATTCAAGAAGAAGCCGGCTAGCCAAGAAGTAAACGGCATTTAGATAGAAGCCGGCTTTACAAGAAGTGAACGGCAGTTAGAAGCCGGTTATACAAGACGTGAACGGCATTCAGTTAGAAGTGATAGAGTTAAGTCTGCTTTCGACAAGCGAGAAAAGCTTGAGTTTCTCTGTCGCTGACGTCGGTCGAGCGCACAAATATACGTTGTGTGCTATTATTATATACAGCACGGCACTGAGACACTAATATAAGAGCCGCGCGTGTTGCTCCGACCTGGTTTTGCTCGTTATAGCCACGTACGTCGATTGACTGTCGTGGTATAGAATGCTATGAGCTTCCTCACTCAGTCTCCGACCGTCGGCGGAGTGGCACGCGCGCTAAATACACATCAATATTGGAGACGCCGATACCGTGAAGCGGTCGGTACCGCATTCCCAATGTTTTCATTTGCACTGATTGTACGCGACCGCCGACAGCAACAGAGGATGAGGAAGGTCTAAAGTTTGTTAACTGACCTTTGTACTCCAAATCTCCGACTTGTGGCACGCTTGTCCCCAACTTATTGACCTTATGCGCCGACCCGAAGTCCACCAATTTGACCTGCACTGACCGCACCGAGGACATCACTACATTATCCGGCTGTAGATCCAGATGACAATACCCGCGCCAATGCACATATTGTAGGGCATCCAGCAATTGAGTGACTACTGTTGCCACCAACTGTTCTGAGTATTCGTGTCGACTTGAGAGATAGGTTAGGATATCAGCGCCTTGCAGCTTCTCCATAATCAATGCTGAAACTCCGGAGCCTGGAAGTTGGTACGCCGCTAGTAGGTTAGCTATCCTTTCGTGCCTCAACCGCCGTAGACATTCAAACTCGCGTTGCACTTGCACTTCAGTCTCCGGTCTGTTTTCTAGAATCTTCGCGACGATTACATTGTCATCCTTATTATCAACGCCTTTGACTACAATGGAGAACCTCCCGCGTCCCAATTCCGAGATGAAGCTGTATTTGTCTAGGATGGCTGAGGAGTTCCATTCGATGGGAGTTTCTTCTATAGCGTAGTCGAGTTTGGGCTTGTCTTCTTCTAGGACTATTTGTTGTCCGGATTCCGTGATTTGTTGGAGGTGTGTCATGGCTTTGGTGACTTGTATCTTGGGGGCTCCGGAGGCTTTGGTCTTGATGAGGGCTGTGGGCACGCCCTTGTCGCTCCAGCCGATCCTATTGCGTGAGGAGAGGCGGAACTGATAGCTGGTGTCGTGAGCAAGATGTCGCACGACGTAGAACTCGTGGTCGATGTTTTCGGCGACTGTCTTCCATTCGACGCTGTCGCCTTCCTTGTATTGGAGACTGTAGATAGAAAATATAATTTAGGAAATCACGACACGAGCTAAGCGCTTTCTTAATGGTGAGACCGTGGAGGATGACGTGGTGGCCGAGTGGATGAGGCCCTTACCTTGCGATCTGATGGTCGCGGGCTCGAATCCCGGTGGCAGTCATGCGTAAATGGGTTTTTTCGATCGAAAAAATCTATGTATGCATCCCACGTGCTCGCAACGGTGAAGGAAAACATCGTGAGGAAACCGGCATGTCGTAGAACCTAAAAGTTCGAAAACATGTGTCGAGTGCACGAAAGGAGCCTCTTCGAGGCGCACTTGGCATTTAAGCTTAGCATTAAAAATGGCGTACAAAAGTAGTGTCCTCACCTGTAGCAGAGCACGGGCGAGTTGCCGTCGTACTTGGGCTGCTTCCACCGCAGCAGCACCTCCGCGTCCGACACCTCGGCAGCAGTCGGGCTATCGGGCGCGTCCGGGTGCGTCGCTTCTACGATGCGCACGCGCGCCACCGTCTGCCCCACCCGGTTGCGCGCCACCACCTGACAAAGCACAGACACTCAGCATGTGTAGACCACTTAATAGTGAGTCGTATGGTGCGTGAGGTCAAGAACCGTCTGGTCCACTCTGTTTCGCACAACCACTTGACAACAGAACCCAGAGACTTAGTGCGGTTTCAGACTAGGGTATCTTTGTCGCGCGTACACGCGTTGCTGAAAACAAAACACTTAGCAAGTATGAAGCACCTAATGAATAAAACCTAAATGTTTTCCTTCACCGTTTAGGAGGTACTCTTGTTACAACACTGATAGAAGCTGCTCACCTTATAGATAATTCCTACCGACCCTCTAGTGGTCTTCATAAGTAAATAATTCTCTTAAAACTCTGTGGATAACGTAGTGGGCTGAAATATAATTAATATGCTTAAGATGTTATAACTGTTAAGTAAAATGTATATTGCAGCTGTTTGTTGTCCCAATAAATAAAATAAATTAAATCTAATAATGGGCTGTACGCTAGTCTATGTAGATGTAGATGATAGCGTCTAATCCAGTTTTTTTCTTGCTAAAATCTGCTAAAAAAGTTAAGCAACTAAAAATTTTGCATGTTTTAAGCGTCGATGACACACGGCTAGTTTACACGCTACAAGCTGGCGAGTGAGCGAGTTAGCTTTCGGGAAGGATTGTCAACAAGCGAGTTTACACGCTACAAGCGAACTCGCTGGTTTGTAGCTTGTGAAAAAGCCC
Organism: Lobophora halterata; assembly: GCA_932526365.1. Classification (NCBI taxonomy): domain Eukaryota; kingdom Metazoa; phylum Arthropoda; class Insecta; order Lepidoptera; family Geometridae; genus Lobophora; species Lobophora halterata. The sequence goes on along the minus strand of OW052002.1, from coordinate 11,974,133 downwards.
TGTGTCATCGACGCTTAAGCACCTCATAGCGGCTCGTATTCGGCTATGGTCTGACCCACTCGCAACCTACTGCTTGCGAAGAAATTTGAGGTGATTTTGAGTTGCCTCACCTTGTAGTAGCCGATGTCGTGGTGCATGGCGGGCTGGAACCGCAGCGTGGAGCGGCCCTCGTCGTCCTCCGCGATGGAGACGCGCGTGCCCTCCGCCAGCGGCATGTCGTTCTTGAACCACGTGATCTTGGGCTTGGGGTCGCCCACTGCGTAGCAGCTCAGCTGCGCCGGCTCGCCTTCTCGCACTGGCAACACCTGGGGAAACAGTTTTAATGTCAGAGGTTTCATCCTGATTATGCAAACCCTACAAAATGGCTGTTCATGTGTTCAAATGTCAATCTTTGTTTGACCTGTTTTTTTAAAGTTGCTGCCCATACCCCATCGCGTGCTTTACACGGAGCGTCTCAGCAGCGTTTTTTTTTGCAGATGTACTTTTAATGCAGTTGGCCGCCGATGGCCGTAACACCTAACCTTAAGCAGCGGCAATATATAAAATTGCATGGAACGCTACGCTCAGTGACGGAACAGTGTAGTGGGTATATTGTCAACCTTTTAAATACAAACAATAGTTTTTTGCACGGACACGGTCATAGCATGGTCATGAATGAATGAATGAATGAATGAATGAATGAAAATGCTTTATTGTACACCATAAGACAAATAACAATGACAAAGAGAAAGAAACATTACAAAATATTTAGTACAATGGGCGGTCTTATCGCTATTAAGCGATCTCTTCCAGACAACCAGTATGGAGACGGTTACGATAATACAAGATAAGGTCATGGTATGATACGTGGTCAGAAAGCTGCAAGATTCAAGATTTTTTATTCGCCAGAACTTGAAAGAGCTTTAACGGTTAGTGGTCTGTAATGATTCCTACAGTGTTTTTCAGTACTGGACGTTTTATACCAAGTACTGGGTGGGTACCTGCGGCTTCTCCCTCAGGAAGGGCAGTTGGCCGTCCTTCTTGGCCTCCATGAGCGCCTGTGCCTCGGCATAGGAGTCCAGGCGCGTACCCAGCTCGTGGCGCAGGCGGCGGATGGTGTAGGACTCGGCGCCGTAGTTGTTGATGCGCTCGCGCTGTTCGTCGTCGATCTCCTCGTCCATTATGTCGGTGAAGCGACGACGCTCGCGGATTATGGGCGTCTGAAATATTCAGGAGTTAGTTACACAGATAAATGTTCTATTAAGGAAAGATCTCGACAATAATCAAATAGACAAGACAACGGCCAAGGCCAGAGAGGTTGGAGACGCATGATCAGGAGAATCGACCCCAAATAGAAATGGGATATAAGGCCAGGAGAGGATGAAAAAGTTACACAGATAGATAGAAACTAATAACGAGAGCTGAACTGAAAAGTAATGGAACATAAGAAACAAGTTAGCTAAGTTCACCTAAACTAAGATCGTACTCTGTAACTTCTGTAAGGAACAAGTAGGCTTGACACCCAGGGATCGTACTTGGCACGGAACAAGTAAGGTGGGCTCACTCGGGGGTTGTTCTCGGCCAATAAGACACTTCCACGGGTCGTACCATTACATGTATTGATAATAATTTAAGTTTTATTCATCGTTTGGCAAACCCGGGTATCTAGCTCGAGCCAGCTCGCAAAACCTCAGCTCGGGCGCCGCACTCGCGCCGCTATCACTGCCATTTTGTAGAAATCCAAAATTCTGACTGCACAGATGCAACGTTCAAAATGCGTATTTAAAAATTGGTGGTGTATATCTCATCCTGGGGTAGTACTATGTCTCTACACCACTCACCCGGGGGTCGTACAGGTCGTGCACGGCAATGTTGTAGGCGGGCGAGCGGCCGCACGCCACTTTCATATACTCGCGCAGGCGCACCGGGAACGCAGTATCGCGCAGCTGTAGCAGGTACGTGTCCGGACCGTTCTGATAGCTGTAAAAAAACAGTGTTATACTTATCCTATAAAAACTTAACCCTAAGCTGGCCATATTTGCCGAAGAACCGATAACCGCTGGGGTAAAGTTCTACCTATATCCACAAAAACATCTCTTGCACATGCTCTCCTCCTGCCTCTTTTAGAATATGCTGACGTCTCCTTTATTAATCTCACTGAAAATCTCCTTAACAAACTTGACCGTCTTATGAATACGTGTATTCGCTTCATTTTCAATCTCCGAAAGTATGACCATGTCAGTCATTTTAGAACCAAACTCAAATGGTTACCTATCCGCGAACGTAGAGATGTGCGTACCCTGTGCCTTTTGTACTCAGTACTTAATGACCCCAATGCGCCGAATTACCTCAAATCTCGCTTCTGTTACATGACGGACCGCCACGACAGACACCTAAGGTCAGCCGACAATCTTCTTCTCTACACTCCTAAACAAACCTCGCCGTTTATGACCAAATCCTTTTCTGCAGCGGCGGTACGTCTTTGGAACAGTTTGCCTTTGAATATAAGAAAGGCTGAGACAAAGGATCTGTTTAAAAAATCCGTCCGAGAACACTTCCTTAAAGTTTCTCTTGCATCATGAATACTGTTGTATCTCTTATATTTGTTATTTCCTGATCTTCCTCTTGATATTCAAGACGACAATTATATTAAAAGTATATTACTACGTATAAATACCTACCTATTATTTATATATTATATTATTTATATATTATACTATTTATTTATTATATTAATTATAATTTATAGTATTAAGTACTTTATTTACCTATAGTTATACCGTACCTACACTTTTTTACATTAATAAGTAACCACTTTGATTACTTTTTACACTCTTTGTTTTTGTAATGTATTAAATGAAACGCCACACCATATTTTTTGCACGCCCGGGTTGACTGGTAGAAAATGCTATTATAGCATTAAGTCCTCCCTCACTTATGTAAGTGTTAAAGTGTTAAAATAAAATAAATAAATAAATAAAAATAAACGAGTTCTAGAGTGGAGACCGCGAATCGGCAAACGTAGTGTAGGACGCCCTCCGGCCAGGTGGGGTGACGATCTGCGGAATATTGCAGGCAGAACGTGGATGCGGCAAGCCGAAGACAGGGCGCGATGGCGCTCATTGGGAGAGGCCTATGTCCAGCAGTGGACTGAGATAGGCTGATGATGATGATTAAAACTATGTCGTGGATAACTATGATATATAACTAGATATAAATATTAAGCACGCTAATGAAAAACATAGGTAAGTAACGAAAATAGCCTCAACAATACATATTTGACAATAGTTAGGTAACTCACTGGCTCTCTGACTTGGCGGAGACTTCCCAGTCGGGATGGTCCCATTGCTTGAATTTGAGATCGAATTCGCCTGGCTTGCGGTCGTGCAGACCACGCTCCGGAGTACCTTCAAACCAAACAAATTTCATCTATCACTTCATGAAAAGTTCAAGGCACTGTTGAAAGGTTACCGAGTAACTATACCCAAAATTATAGCAGCGCTAAAATACTAGTATAGAATAATGAAACTATTACGGATTTGAACAGACTATTTACCATTGTTAAGAAGCCGTTTACACCTTTTCTATGAATGATTAATTGACTTTGACTAGCAACTTCGTTTGAATTGCGAATCCTACAAATCCTACTTCCTACTAATAATATTATAAACGCGAAATTTTGTAAGGATGGATGGATGTTTGTTACTCTCTCACGTAAAAACTACTGAATGGATTTTAATAAAACTTAATAATAATATAGCTTTTACATCAGAATAACACATAGGCTACAATTTATAAAGATACCTGCGCAGACGAAGTCGCGGGCACCAGCTAGTAATCAATATTCCTTTCATAAAACGCGCCTACACATCTTGACGAATATACACTCGAAATTTCAAGTCTACGTCTAATGGTTTGGCCTGTGCATTGTCTGCGAATCAGGACTAAGCTTTTTTTTTAATTGATAGTAGTACCTTCGGGCGTATAGATCTCTCCGGGCGGGTACACCATCCTGGAGGGGTGCGTGTAGGCGCCGCTAAGCGGTCGGCGCCGGAACCACGTGCGGCACTGCGCGTTGCCCGTCCAGTCCCTGCGAGAGAACGAACCTTCACTTATAGACCTTTGTATCAGTAGGTGATGGGTTTTCGGATGAGGGCTTCGTTACTTGAGGATAAAATACTTCAGCGAGTGCGCAGTTTGAATAATTTAATTTGTGAAGTAATAGGAAAAAAACTCGATCTCGCATCTCTCGTAACCATGTCATCAATGTACACAAATTCTGTAAATCCATGATTGATTAATCTTAACATACTCGTAATTTTACTAATGCACACTATGCTGAATATCTGGGGCACTAATAAACCCCAAACGCAGTCTTTTTAGACCAGAAAATGTTGCAACCCAGTAAAAAAATCTGTTATATGTCGCATTCGTAGCCCTAATCGTATTCAGATTGTTATTTGCCTGAACGTTTTCAATAACTCAATAGCCAAGTACCGAACCAGTATTGATAGGGAAGTATTTTTATGCAACACAAAGAAAGGAAAAAATACTATAAGCACTTAATAATGACATGTCCAAAAGATCGATATTTAAAAAAACAAGAAAACCAAAAGAAGTACTAACTTGTAGAGGTTGTAGTAATTTCGCAGTCTATCGGTGGTGATTTGGTACTCCTCCTGGTAGATCTTGTCCGCGAAGCCGAGCCAGGGATGGGACAGCGCCGCGTTCACGTCCATACGCTCGTGCCAGCTCGTCACTAGCAGCTTGGAGATGAAGTCGCGGCATTCTCGCGACAGGCGGGACCACCATACCTGAGAAAAGATTTGTATTTTGTATATCTATTGCAGCTGATAGATTGCATTCGTTCCCCTCAATTTTTCTGATTAGCTATCAATGAGTAGATAGATAGATAGAAAATACTTTATTGCACTTTAACAAATAGTACAAAGGCGAACTTAATGCTATGTAGCATTATCTTCCAGCTAAACCTTTGTGTATTGTGAACAGTTGCGTGGGTAGTGCACGAAGAACAGATTTCATTAAGGAATGATTATTATCCTACACAAATATTATAAATTATGTAATATACATAAATATATATATATATATATATATATATATAGTATTATATATATATATATATATATATATATATATATATATATATAATACTATATGTGTATATATAAATAAATATAAAGTACCTACTTAAAAGTTGATCTAAATAAAATAAAAATAGAAAATAGTTCATGGAGATGATTAGCTCAAAGCATTTTTATCGAGAAAATGTTTATAAATTTTGGATTTGAAGACATTTACTGAGACAGCGTCGCGAAGAGCAGGCGGAATGCTGTTCCACAGTCTGATAGCGGTTATCGTGAAGGAATCTGAGTACGATCTCATATTGTGAAGGGGATAACTGAGTAGGAGATGTTGAGAAGAGCGCATGGGACGATTAGAAGTAGAGAAAAGAGAGAAACGTTCCTTCAGGTAGGGAGGAGACAGAGGATTGTGAAGTACAGAGTAAAGAAGGGATAAGATGTGCGTATCCCGACGAGCACGGATATCGAGCCACTGCAGCTGCTGACGAAAAGCAGAGATATGGTCAAACTTCCGGAGGCCATAGATGTATCGAATGCAAAGATTCAATAGGCGCTCCAGCCTGTTTAGCTGTTCTTCCGTCGCATCAGGATAGCACACGTCAGCATAGTCTAAGATAGGCAATAGTAACGCATTTACCAGTGTGATCCTCGTGGATTGTGGCAAGAAGTTTTGCATCCTTTTGAGAGAGTGCATGGTGCCATACATTCTTTTACTTATTTGTGCAATATGGCAGTCCCATGAAAGATTGTGTGTGATGTACAAACCTAAGTTTTTAACCTCCTTACAATACTCAAGAGGATAATTATTGTATTGTACCGGCGGGAGAGTGCTCGTTTTGAGCTTAGCGATCTGGGGACGGTTGCCAATAATAATAACCTGCGTTTTAGAGGGGTTGATTAGTAAGCCAAATCTTTGGGTCCAGTCGTATACAAAACTAAGATCTTCAGTAAGTACTGTACTATGAGTAAAGCCTTGATGACACAGGGCTAGTTCACAAGCTGCAAGCCAGCGAGATCACTAGTAGCTTGTAAACTCGCCCCGTTTCATCGGCATTTTTACAATCTGCTAGTTGACTTTCCTTCCAGACCACTCACTCGTTCACTCGTTAGCTTTTAAACTCGCCGACTAGCAGCTCGTACACTAGCCCCGTGTCATATATATCATCGTGGCTCTCTCTTGTTTCTCTGCCTTGTTTTGCTTTACATTAGATATCTTAAAAAAATCAAAGAAACGAAAATTTTGCATTACGTGCAGAGCGGTAACATCAAAAGCGCTGAGACATTTACGACTGAGAGTTTCCGTGTTTGGGAATGTACGTTAAATTATCGATTGTCCAAGTCCTTCCAGGCACCAGAGCTAGCCACTGACTCATATAAGATTAGACTAGTCAGTGTATGAACTAACCTCATCGTGCCACTCCCATCTGCCTTCCTTCACCCGATCCAAGGTTTCCATATCATTAACCCCCCGGAAGGGCGAGTGTCCGCTCAGCAGGATGTACGTGATGATACCCAGACTCCACATGTCAGCACCGTAGGCCACGCCATCGCCATTGGCCACCTCGGGGGCCACGTACTCCGGCATGCCGTAGTCGAGAGACGCGTGCTTGTTCAGCTGGATGCGGCGGGAGAGGCCAAAGTCACAGAGCTTCAGCTCATCGCTGCCCGCGTGCGAAAGGAGGAGCTCGCCAATCTGAGTGTTTATAATTCATTAAATAATTTGTAAATAGGTCTCATACTAATTTGAAGAAATGATACAATATTTTTCTAACTTTATCTCTTTTTTTACCGGTTCACACTGTTACTGCTCTGACGCAATAAATAGCTCGAGTTGGGCCAACATGGAGCACCCCAGACATTGTTTTTTTTTGCTTGGAAACCTAAATGGCGTGCTAACTCACTGTAAGTCCCAGATGAGCGACGCTGTTATCGTGCATGTACTTCAGCCCTCGCAGCAGTTGGCGGATGTATCCAGCGATCTCTCGCTCTGTGTAGCCTTGACTTCTTAGCAGCCTGCGAACAAGATAATGCTACATCAGGGACTTTAACATACTAGGATTGAAATGAAAATTTAGAATTAAATAAATCAACTGGTATTCTATAATCTATCATAAATTAGGTGGGGAAATCTTATTAAATATAAATACAAATTCTTTCCCATCGAGTAACAACATGACATGGGTGTTGCTTGTTGGAAAAAAAAATCCCATCCAGTAATACTGTTACTCGTTTGGGTGTTACTCGATGGGAACCCATCATATTCAGTGATTGAGGAGTTCTTCTACCTGTCCCTGACGAGTTCACCCCCGGCAGCCAGCTCGGTGACGAGTGCAAGCGTGTGCTCGTGTTCGTACGCGTCGTGCAAACGCAGCAGGTGGCGGTCGTTCAGCATGTTCATAATATCCAGCTCGTTCTTCATGAACGGCTTCAGTTCTGAGTGGCCGTGCATTATCTTGGCGGCGTAGTTGCGACCTGCCAATTAATATTTTAGGACTTTGAAGTGATCCAAGCTTTGTGAGTGAATATAGGTTAATATAGGTATTTTGTCACCTGAACATAGGTTATTTATGCAACTGGGTTCGAGAGCGGTCGGAGTGGGTCTCTGGCTATATTATACTATGGTTACCTGCACAGGGAGGCATGCATTGCAAGCGGAGCTCGGGGGTCGGCGCAAGCCTTCCCTGGGAAGGGCCTTACAGCAACGTGCGTGAGGGACATCGGTACGAGTTCTGAGGATATCCCGGGGTCCCTCTAATGCTCAGAGGCCGGCCACTATGGGGTTTTAGTCGGTTAAAGTTCGACATACCCCTCCGCCCTCCCCCAAGGGCGGTGGGCATCCATGATGATTTCCCCATAAAAAAAAGTTATTTATGCAAAAATGGACTTTAAAATTTCCAGATTTTTAGGTCGATTTCTCAGCATTGTAGCGTGAACACCTTTAAATAGTTACTGATGCAGGTATTTACCGCTAAGTCTCTCGGCAGCGTGGTAGACCGCGCCCTGCACGCCGCGGCCGAGCTCGTCTCCCAGGTCGTAGAAGTCCCCGAACGGTTTCGTGCTCGGCTTTATACGCGGCGGGTGCTCACGGATTCTGTTGGAACAAACACATCGTGAAGCACTTCATTGTTATAGTCAAAAATGTAACGGTACAGGGGCTTGTAAAAGACCTGTGTTACTTCACTCCTGTATTAGATAGTGTCATAAGTGTCATCAAGCAGTGTCTACAACACAAGTATCTACTTAGTGTACGCACTGCACACCAATATAATACACCACAAGCCAATTATGGCTTTTAATTATTATAATAATGTTTTTTATTGAATATCATTTAACTTTTTTTTTTTTAATAAAAAAATTGATTTCAACATGCATCGGTACCCGCACATGACACCTGCATAAGGCACTTTCACTGTTCCTGATCAAAGTGCAAAGACGCTTTAACTCTCATGTTCAAACGGCCTTCAAACACTGCTTGTAAAATACTGCAGACCCTCAAAGCTGACTCGTGTTCAGACTCCTCCATGTGCAGCATGGCCGAGGAGCTGATGCTGCCAGCAACTTTACGCACTAGATCAAGAACAGACCTCGTCATTCAGGAACTACGCACGATTAGCAGACCTATAGTCTCTCAGTTGGTTACCTGTCGGAGTACTCGTGTTCAGACTCCTCCACATGCAGCATGGCTGAGGAGCTGATGCTGCCGGCGACATTGCGCGCAGAGATCGAGTACAGACCCTCGTCTTTCAGTATGGCGTCGTGAATGCACAGGATGCATAGATCAGGCTCAACGAATTGCATCTACAAACAAACAATTAAATGAATCATTCTGAGTGCACCACTCTTAATTCAGCGACATCGAGCAAAAAGTTGTTCGCATCATTAAAGTTCGCAAATTTTTAGTTGCAAATCCGCCATAACACATACTTTGTGAACATTTCAGCCAGCTGCGGTTCTCGAGATGAAGACAGATACAGACGGCGTAGATTTAGTAATGGTTTTTTTTACTATTTATAGGCTTGCTCAAAAGAAAGCCTGTAAATAGTAAAAAAAAAACATCCCCCCCTCGCCCCCCACCATCTCACTTTTTGGTATTGTGACGATGTAGCACGCTTACCTAGAATATCCCTATACACTCTTGCCTTGAAGACACCCAGATTATAGTAATCGGAAAACACTGACGCCGGCAGAGCATTCCAAACCGGGTCTTGCCGGTTGACTTATAAGCTGACGGTTGCCCTTTATCAAATCAAATCAAAATATTTATATCGGACAACTTTAAATGTAGATCCATATAAAAACATTAAAATCATTAACAAGACATCATTACAAAAAATATAAACCTATCATCATGAGCACCTCCAATCAAGCTTTAATCCAATAGCGGAGCAGCCTATTGGATCAAAACTCGATTGAAAGTTTGCATGATGGGCGAGTCATATCTGCGCCCAATGACTTGTAGGATGCTGTTGGTACTATTCCACGTTCTGCAGAGCAGTGAGGCGGCATTCCTTTAGCCACCCTTCAACACTGTCTCCTGAGATGCTGAAGCCACTGACCTTGATCCTGGCGCTGGCGGCGAGCGGCTGCCAGTCCTTGTACCACTTGATGTCAGGGTAGGGTACGCCGACGACGCGGGCCTCGATGCGCACGTTCTTCCGCTGCAGCACCACGCTCTCCTCGGGCCGCCGGATGAAGGCGGGGTATTCCGCCAGCTCCAGCCGCACGCGCTGCCGCGCCTGCCCGTGCTCGTTGGTGGCCACCGCTTCGTACCAACCCGCGTCGCGTTCCAGCATTCTGGATAAAACACATTGGTATTTTTTTAAATGATACAATAATTGTGGCGTCGCCTACTGAGAATCCCTTGGACCGCACATCGAACAAAAGCAACCGTTCTGAAGGAACGAAACTTGGAAAAAACACAAAGTTTGTCGTCGGTCTGTTTGCGCTTTATAATACAATACTTTGGCCACATTGCACGCAGAAATGCCAGTAACATTGAAAGGCCTTTAGTTACGGACAAAATCGGGGGCAAGCGACCAAGAGGACGACAAAGCGATGGTCAAACCGGGTGGCAGAATGTCTAGAGTGAATGTTGCACTCCACCAAGCCGAAGACAGAGGAAAGTCGAGAAAAGCAACTGAAGGTGTCCTTGCAGACGTCACGGGAGAAGGAAGAAATTATACAAAATGATAATTTGTAATTTTAATATAATTAATGTTAAAAATTGATTTGCATGCCACCTATAGGCTAAATAGGGAGACACTTTTATTGATGTCACCACCGGTATCCGAATTAACAATGTTTTGCAAATAAATATATTGATTGATTGTTGTTACAAAAACGGGGATCATTGCGAAAGAGTTTGTAGTTCGGCGGCATCTACCGCCACATGACATTCATTCGCAGTGGTACTCACTTGTTGATGAAGAGCGTCGCCTGTCCATTCCTGGTGTAGCTCCAGTCGAAGCGGCCGCCAATCTCCACGGGCTCGTCGTTGTAGAAGTACGTCATCTTAGGCTTGGGGTATCCGTACACGAACCAGCACAGGTTCGCATTGTGTCCCTTGACGCCGTACTGAGAGTCGTGCTCTTGGCGCAGGAAGCGCGGCGCTTGAGCCTGTCCGTCGTGTGGGGGACGCTCGATGTCGAAGTCCTGATAAATAGTAAGAACGGTTTGTTCAAATCATCTGAACCAATCTGATTTGAATCTAAATATTGACCAAACCATTGTGCAATTGTATGCAAATGCATATGTAAATACGATTGTACAATTGTTTAGTCAATTATAACTAATAGAATAAGTCAGTATCTTAGCCACACAGTTTTACTTAAACTTTTGCAGTGGTCAACGCTCCCATTTTATTATGTAATCTTTTTTATGTTCCAAATAATAGTAGGTACATTACGATACGCGTGACCTAAGTAGCCTATTAAATACTGTACCGTTAATATTAAGCTTTTTGCTTATAGAGAGCAGCATTTGATTTTCCGTTCGAGTTAGTCAAGTGCTGATAGTCCATTTCCACCGTAAGTGGCGCCACCTAGCGGCTTTGTGTGGTATTTTTATGTCTACCGATAATGGCCGCTCAATTACTTCTCATTGGCGTTTTGTATTCCGCCGAGTTAACACGTCCGAACAGCTCCTACCTAGGACTGTTCCATACTTATTATAAGTTTTCAATATCGAATTCGAAACTATCATTCGAAAAAGAAATAAAGTGTTTAAAAAGTGCAAAAGGGGAAAATGTAAATACCCTCTTTTCTTAATGTAGCCGATATGGCTTTATTAAATTGAATTATTTAACGGTTTATTCCGTTCGGTATAACATGTATGTGTATACAAAATAAAGATAAAGATATTGTCCATCCGCCCAGGTTTGTGTAGCAGAAACACTTGATGAGATTCCCCAGTTACATAAGAAAAAGTGTTTAAATTTAAATTTATTGATCTAGATAGCGTGAATTTGCGCTACAAGCTACCTATATAGCTATCAAGCTCAAGCTGCAGGTCATGCAGCCCTATAAACGGCAGCTCGTCGAACTATCCGAG